>CM077448.1:7631666-8231666 GCA_039654765.1 Mylopharyngodon piceus | reverse complement strand
TATCAGATGCTTAAAAATACCAAAAATGTTATTGGTTAGGGGGGAAAAAAATAATATCCATTGAATGTGCATGTCTTTATTCTGAACATGCTGACTACATGTACAGGAATAATCCAATGGCTGTGGAGCATGTAAACATATTTTTCAGAATCAAGGCTATGGATCTTAATCAGAAAAAGGATGCGAAATATATACTATAAATATATAGTAAATACTGCATGTAATATGACTACTTGCCTCACACTTGTGTAATATATCAATATACTGTATGTTTTGATTCAAATCTCAAACTAGAGCAGACTTTGTGACACATTTTATTCAGCGAAAGCCCGACTGCACACTGAACACTGCATTTAACATCCACTAGACATGGAGAATGACACCAGTTCATTTGTTACAATGGATATGTGACAATTAGATGGATCTAAACATGAGTGTATGCTTGGATGGGTTACAGGGACAGGAGAATAGGACAGGAACACAGGATGTTTGGGTTGATTATGGGCTTATCCATTAAAATGAGGCTCTTCAGACTGTCACTTGTACTGTTTGTATGTTTGAAAAGTAATTTCCCCTTTATTTTTTGTTCTCGAAGGTTGACCTGCAGAGGACCTTCACATTCCGGAATTCAAAGCAGACATACAATGGCATCCCGATCATCGCTGCTAACATGGACACCACCGGCACTTTTGAGATGGCACAGGTGCTCAGCAAGGTGAGTGCTTCTTTAAACAAAGCACACTAACTGAAGAAACAGCACCTGCGTCTGAAATATAACCCAGGAAAAGTCTTGTTTTACTATGTTTTATCTCTGTAATTATCAAGATCTCACTGAAACATAATTAGCTGTGTCCTGTTTCCATGCACTGGGATCAAGAGGCTCTTATATTTCTGTCTGTCTCAGAGCCAGACACTTGCTGGCCTCTCAGACATGTCTCTGCTCTGTCTTTCAGCACACTCTCTTCACAGCCATCCAGAAGCACTACTCCCTGGAGGAGTGGAAGACTTTTGCTGCCAGTCATCCAGAGTGCCTTGAGGTGAATGGACAACAAATACTTTCTTGCCTTGCTTAATCAAAAGCAGTTAGGAAAATTAACCATGGTTTTATTATAGTAAAAGTGTAACCATGTTTTTTTGGAGGACTGATTACCATTTGTATAACCACAGTTTTGCTACAAATACCAAGGTTAAACTATGGTTAGTGTAGCAAAACCATGGTTAATCTGTGGTTATCATGGTTTAACTACAATAACCTTGTTTTTTGTTTTGTTTTATTTGTAGTAAAACCATGGCTAATTTTCATAATTAAACAGTATAGTCTATCAACTGCCTAGCAATCACACTGAACATATAACAAGGCATACATCCCTTAACCACCAAGCAACATCTTAGAAATCACCCAGAACACCACATTAAACGACTTTAAAAGGCCTAGCATCCCCCAGCAGCTATTATCAAATCACCCTAGAAGCAATCAGCCAAAATACCCTAGCAACCACCAAGCAACTGCCTAGCAGACAATACAAACCACTTAACAAGGCATACATACTTTCAGACTTCAAATCTGTCTATAATAATCTCAACAGACTAATACTATGGAAGCTTGTTTCCGCCACGAATAAAAAAAAAAGTATGCTAATTGCGACTTTTTATCTCACAATTCTACTTTTCCCCACAGAATTGCGTGATATAAACTCAAAATTCCGACCTTTTTCTCAGAATTGCCTGATATAAAGTCGGAATTGCGTGTTATAAAGTCAGAATTGCGAGATATAAACTGGGCCTAGCTAACTCACAATTGCGAGTTTATATCTCGCAATTCTGACATTATAACTCGCAACTGCGACCTTATTTCACGTAATTCTGAGGGGAAAAGTAGAATTGCGAGATGTAAACTCGCAATTACGAGGGAAAAAAAGTCAGAATTGTGAGGTACAAAGTCGCAATTATCTTTTAAATGTTTAGCACATTTAGCTTTCAAGACAGCTAATTCCTTATTTCACCCCAAAGCTTATGCAGTGAATCAATCTACCGTCTCATCCTCAGCATGTGGCGGCCAGCTCAGGCAGTGGAGTGGCGGATCTGGAGAAACTGTCCAGCATCCTGGAGGCCATTCCTCTCATCCAGTACATCTGCCTGGACGTGGCCAATGGCTACTCAGAACACTTTGTAGAGTTTGTAAAAAGAGTTCGGGAAAAGTTTCCTAAGCACACCATCATGGTGAGTTTTCTGCAAGCATCATATAAATATACATTTTGTATTTGATGAAGTACAAATGTCATATAACACAATGATCTTGATCATTTAGGCAGGAAATGTGGTGACAGGAGAGATGGTGGAGGAACTAATTCTGTCTGGAGCTGATATCATTAAAGTGGGCATTGGGCCAGGTATCAGATTAGATTTCCCAACACTGTAATACATATTCATAATAGATAATCGTCCTACATATTAAATTCTCATGTTACTTAATCTGGAGCATGTTATTGATGTTTGACTACACTGTGATCTTCAGGTTCTGTGTGCACCACACGCATTAAGACCGGTGTGGGTTATCCTCAACTGAGCGCTGTTATTGAGTGTGCTGACTCGGCCCATGGACTGAAAGGACACATAATATCTGTGAGTCTCTTTAAATGGCTATCATGTTTAGCATGAAGCCATCTTTTAATACAATGCATAGATTGACAGGTGGGAACCCACATACAAGTGACATCACATTACCACAAGAGGGCAGCATCCTCAATTCTATTCCAGTGTTTCACTACCATGTGTCCCATCAGAAAAGCTCAAAGGCTGACACCAAACCAGACATGTGCTCCTTTTAGTGTGTTATCTTTTAGAATATAGTGCTGCAGTAATGACATATTTTTTTGTAGGCCAACCCAGAAGTTCCCTCACAAAAACCCAATAGGACTTTTCCATTGGCTTTTGGATTATTGCAGAAAATAAACTGTTATCAGCAAAAGTTTGATTCTTTAGACCTTTTGTTAATCATGATGATCTTCACAAAATGAATGAATTTTGAAGCCTAAATACAATTTGCAGAAGTAAAAAGCTAAATATAGACTATGAACAAACACCATCACTTCTGGCAACTCTTTCAGTTTTATTACTGTAAAAGCAAACTACTGATGTTTAATGTCCCTGACAACCTCTGCAGTCATTGTTAGCAATCACATTTTTTAAAACAAGTAAAAACTTTTCAAAAAACCCCAAGGGGCTATCAATGATGTATTTTATGTTGTAGAATATGCAAAACGTAAAAATGGAAGCTTGTTTCTGCCACAGAATTAAAAAAATACAAAAGGTAGGCTAACTGTGACTTTTTAGCTCTCAATTCTGACAATTTTTAGTTATAAAATTGTATAATTAATTTGAGTTAGAGTCAGAATTGTGAGTTTATCTTTTTTTCCTCGCAATAGTTTATATCCTGCAATTCTCACAATTCAGACTTTGTAACTCGCAATTAAGAGTTTATCTTGCAATTCTGAAGAAAAAAGCCAGAATTGTGATATAAACTCGCAATTGCAAGAAAGAAAGTAAGAATTGTGAGATTAAAAGTTTTTATTTTTTATTCAATGGCGGAAACAAGCTTCCATATCCATGCAGCACTCTATTACAATTAATTTTATTTTAAACAAGAACACTTTTCAGGTAGTTTCTTCCTTTAATGAGACACCTGAGCTTGTTCGTCATTCACAAGTTTTAACAGTTCTAGTAGCAATCATGGAGAAACTTTCTGGGAAAGACGTAACAGTAAATTTATTTATAAATGAAATCCAGTTTAATTGTAAATTCTGTTTGATAGGTTTAACATAGTAAAATCAATATTCCAAGTACCCCAAAGCAACTTCAAATGAAGCATTTTTATCAGCTCATGCATTTCTGGGAATATAACCCATGACCTTTGTATCGCTAGTGCCACACTTTTCCAATTTGAGCTATAGACCTTAGTCAGAGTAGTGCCATATTTAGTTTTTGACAGGAAAGTGAGGCTGTGAAAAGGGCCTGTTGAAAGTTGTGAGTTGGCAAAATTAAGTGATCTATGACCTTTATACAGTGCATGCTTTTGTAAAGACTGTAAGTCTATCCCTCAAAGCCTCGCTTTCATCTGCAACAAATTTAATATGGCATCTATCCTGACTAAAGTCTATAGGAATTCTTTGCAACTGTGCTGTAATTTATGCCTTTATATAGCTATAGGAGTTTGTAGTAAAGCTTTCTTTTTCTTCTCTAGGATGGAGGCTGCAGTTGCCCCGGGGATGTTGCCAAAGCTTTTGGTGAGCAGTGATGAGTGGTTTCATGTTTCCAACACCAAACAATAAGAACATAATTTTACTGTTTTTGTACTTTTATAAAAATTATTATATGTATTGTTGCCATATAAAGACTTTAAATTCTCATTCACATCAAGGACGATAATGATATAGTCATAAAAATCATTCTACATATAAAAGAATAGCAGAGTCCACACCACAACTATAACAACACAGAGGAACAAAATATGTTGGAGTCAGTTTCACAATAAATTTTCCCCTAGCTGTTTAATGATAAAAACATTGACAGCCAATCAAAATCCATCTTGCTTTACAGAGCTCGAGCATTTAAAGCGGCAGACGACATAACTGTCTAAACAGAATGTTATTGTGCGTTGTGTGGATGCTAATATTATTGTTATAGTTTTCTTTATAGTTATTGTTCTTGGTGTGAATGGGTCTTTAATCTATCTAATAATAAATTTACATTAGGTGCTGGAGCAGATTTTGTCATGCTGGGAGGAATGTTAGCGGGACACGATCAATGTGCTGGTGAAATCATTGAGAAAGAGGGCAAGAAGTTCAAGCTGTTCTACGGGATGAGTTCAGACACAGCCATGAAGAAGTATGTCGGAGGAGTTGCAGAGTACAGGTAAGGATGTTTTCATACATTTATAGGGCATATTTATGGCTATTCATTTTGGGGTTTAAGTGTGTTTGTTAAAGGTTAGTTCACCCAAAAATGAAAATTATCCCATGATTTACTCACCCTCAAGCCATCTTAGGTATATATGATCTTCTTTCAGACGAACACAATCAGAGATTTAAAAATATCCTGGCTTTTCCTAGCTTTATAATGGTAGTGAATGGGGGGCACGATTTTGAAGTCCAAAAAAATACATCCATCCTTTATAAAAATAATCCATATGGCTCCAGGGGGTTAATAAAGGCCTTGTAAAGTGAAGCGAAGGGTTTTTGTAAGAAAAATATCCATATTTAAAACTTTATAAACTTAAATAACTAGCTTCCGACAGACGACCGTACGCATACTGTGCAAGTCGACTTGCGCCACGAGAGTAACCCCTGATGCGATGTATGACGTAGGATGTAGGAGTATCGAAGCCAATCGATGCGTACGTCTGCCGGAAGCTTGTTAGTTAATACGGTTTCAAATATGGAGATTTCTTTTTACAAAAACCCATCGTTTCGCTTCAGAAGGCATTTATTAACCCCCTGGAGCCATATGGATTATTTTTATGATGGATGGATGCATTTTCTTTTGGGCTTTAAAATCGCGCTCCCCATTCACTACCATTATAAAGCTTGGAAGAGCCAGGATAGTTGTAGGATATTGTGTTTGTCTGAAAGAAGATCGTCATATACACCTAGGATGGCTTGAGGGTGAGTAAATCATGGGATAATTTTCATTTTTGGGTGAACTAACCGTTCAAAAGATGTGTGGCACAAATAACTGTGATATTGCAGGTCATCTTATGTACATCTGTTTGTGTGATTTCAAGGGCATCAGAGGGCAGGACGGTCCAGGTGCCCTACAAAGGTGATGTGGAAAACACCATCAGGGACATCTTGGGTGGTTTGCGGTCCACATGCACATATGTAGGAGCTGCCAAACTCAAAGAACTGAGCCGCAGGACGACCTTCATCAGAGTCACACAGCAGGCTAGCCAAATGTTCACCTAGTCAGACAGGCTAAAAACATGCACACTCACAAATACAGACTCACCATTACTAGTTAAGGAATAGTTCAGCTGAAAATGAAAATTCTGTCATCATTCTATCAATTTGTGTGAATTGTTTCTGTAAATGAGCAGCATAATTCTACCATAAAGAGAGGGAAGACATTCACAAACAGATTTCCCTCTGTCTTGCAGTTTTCTATGTTCTTTCGATTCATCTGATTCCTTAGCTAACTCATTCAAAAACACTATTACACTCAGACAGACAGGCCCAGATACTCAGGAACCTTGCTGTATACATTTCTTTGGAAAGCCAATGTTGCAGCATGGCTCAGTTTTGTTCATTTAAAGCCTTTAAGTTCTTTTAAGTATGCAATGTGGTTGCATCTGTACGAGAGGGTGAATAAGGAAACACCCAATAAGTCTCTTGACAGGACAATACTAGAGTGAAATGATTCATTCTTAGTAACTATGCAACCCGTTCTCTCCCTATAGTATAGCAGCTGAAAGAAATGCATGCTAGTGAAGAATTTACACACCAGCAGAGAATCTTCTCTGCCACTTTATGCTCGCCCCTGTGTGTTGTACTGTAAGTTTGAGCTGATTTGAGCAGAGATTGGTGCATTGTGTACTGTTGTGAACTATTTCTGCTGGCCTGCTTCCTTTGTGATTGTACAATGGGTGTGGTGGGATGTCATATCAGACCAGAGGAATGTGAAAACTTCTGCACCTCATTTCTTCAACATGCCTTGTGCAGTTTATATGAGTTAGAAAATAGAGGATTAAAAGTGTTATAAGTAAAACATATGGAGGAATAAACATCTGAATGAGAACTGTGGTTGTTTTATGCCCTAAATACCTTTCCATTTTTGTTCAATTATGTGATCAAATATGTTATTTTGGAATAATGACTGGCTTCATGAAAGCATGAAATCTTCATGCTTTCATTAGTGTCTATTAAAATGTATTTAAAAGAAAGTTGGCCTATAGAAACAAAATGCTATCACTCGTAGAAGAAAGGGCTTTGTCAGGTGCTTCATATAGAACTTTTTAGGGGTTCCCATCATGGGATCATTTTATGTATTTAGTTTTAATTAATTTTAATTTTGATCAAAACTTATGAATTAAACAGCTCATAAACATACTTTATCACTATAAAAAATAGAAATAACCAGTTTAAGGTACACTATGTAACTTTTGGACCTCTAGTGGTTAAAAAACTAAACTGCATGCATTTTGCAGAAGTACATTGTTTTGGCTGTGCTTTGGCTCTGCGTGACTGTGCAGATGAATATAGATATCTCACTGCTCATAAAGCCTTCACTACTAGGTTTAAGAGATATAACCAGTTTAGATGGAAAGGATCTCAAGATGACTAGCTGTTACTATACCCATTAATAGACATGGCACTTCCTTGAAAATAAATTCCATGCACAGCCCTACAACAACCATAATGAAATGACCCTTCACAATAGATAATGATTTACAGTCAACTCTGTTAGAGAGCTACATGTGGCAATTTATCTGTTCAATAAAATACCTTACTCACCTGTTAAGTAATAAAGACGCCAAAAAATCACTTTTATAACATTTAAAATCCTTATCTGCCATGATTACAGAAGTATTTCACCATTAATTTAATTTTTCCCATAGGGATTTTTAAAAAGTCTTTGTAGAGTCATAAGTCATGAACCAAATCAACCAGCTATGAGGGGATTCACACAATCAAAAAATTTGATTTTAAAGCAAAAAAAAAAAAAAAAAGGTTCAAGGCTGTGTATTTAACGGCTTAAATAAGGGAAAGAACTACAATCCCATGAAACATTGTGAATGCCATAATAACGTTATGATTAAAAACAATGGATAAATATAAAACTATTGATTTAAAGATGCTCATTATGTAGAAACAACAAATATTTGCATGGATAATATGCATATTTTGCAATAAAATTAAATGAAGTAGTTTGAGAGCGTAGGGAGACTTATGCACTATGACGTTTGTAGTATAAATAGTGCGATTAGTGTGTTCACAATGAAGTGTGGAATGTTGGACACTTCATGCACTCAAATGTTACAGCTTTAATTACATAGTGCGTTGCATACGATGACAAAATGACCTTATAAAATTTTTTTTTCGTTCGTCTTTCCGTTAAGAACATCACCAACTTCAACTACATGGTTGTGTACATAGTGCATAAGTAAGTACATAGTCTATAGTGTGTCATTTGGGACACAACTTGACTATCGCTGCGTCTGTAATCGAATACTTCTCTACTATATAGTAAGTGAAAAACAGCATGCAAACATAGTATGTCCGAATTCATAGTATTCGAAAAACAGTAGGCGAAAAGTACCCGGATGACTTACTACTTCCGGTGAGATTCTGAAGTGCGCATACGATGGACAATTTACTATCCCATGAGGCCACAGGAGAGGATTTGTGAATGGAGTTAAAGGGACGTAACTGACGCTGGTAGGTCATGTGACAGTAACAACACGGCGGATGTAGTACGTCCGGATTTCATTCATACTACTATATAGAACATCCTTTTTCAATGGTCGTGAAGTAAATTTAAGTTCAAATGTAATACCTACTCAGTACGCGATTTCGGACGCAGTTTATCACTTAATTCACAGTACTTCATGTAAGTGAGTGGTGAAGATTTCTCAGAAGAATCATGGGTAATTCCACTGTTGAACACGATTATTTAAAAAATAAGTTGAAACAAAGCTGGCTAATGGCTTCAACAAAAGCATCAATTAACAACATTGTAACTCACAGTAGCTGTCTTAAATGGTTTATAAATTGTTAAAAATCTCCTATGGAGAAAATGAATGATTTGTACTTCCGAAACCTGACTGTTGCACTCTATTAGGACCCCAAGCAAATCCCATTGGCTCAAAGGGTGCATTCACACCATGTCGTAATTACGAGATTTCAACTTCAGCATTCACGTCCTCGTAGAGCTCATAATTACAACTTGTAAATTGGAATTTTTTTAAGAGCTCCTACTTGTACCACCTGACCGCTGCAGATTCTTTTAGGCGTTGATTGTGTTGCTATAGAAAAGCATAACTCCCAGCCAGAGGACGTGAACAGCTCCGAGTAGAACTTCATGTGTTGTCATCTCAAAATTACGATAATTACGACATGGCGTGAACCCGGTTAAAGCCCCGATTTCTCACGACACTGGTTTCAGTTGATAATATTCAGCTTTGCCATGGAAATATCTGACTGCTGATCAGAATCGAGTATTCCAGAAAGACGTGTAAAGATTTTTGACAAACATTTCTTACAAAGTTCACAGTGCCTAGGGAGTATTCATCACACACAGATGTTAACTCATGTTTCTTTCAACAAATGTGTATATTCAGACTTTTATAATCAACTTACCTTCTTTTCAGACTATACTGTACTGTGGCTTAAACTATATGGAGACACAAAAACAGACAAGCAGACAGAGCTGAATCAGTCTAAGCTCATTGTGCCAGTCATTGCTGTTTCCCACACAGTCAAGTGTGGGTTTGTTGTGTCTGATAAGATCTCAATGTCTTCCATCTACACTTTTTCAAATGAATGATCCAGCTCGGAACAGAAGCGAATACTCAGGGCCGCCTCCTCCACCAACACCCACACTCCATTGACTAGGTGCGCTGGAGTCAAAGAAACCTGTGGAACACCTAAATGTGCAATTGTTTGAGAGTTATCTGACAAAAGCACCTCTGAAATCCCGTTCTCACAAATCACAAACTCCAAAAAGGGTGCAGTTTGCAATTGGCACTGTAATTTTTATTAGTACGTGTATACTGCAACAATAAACTTGTACTGGTATACAGACAATTTCTTTTTTAAACAAATTTGTTCACAACCTGAATCAAATATTGTTTTGTTGTTCAGAATAATGAAATAAGTTCTAACTAGAAAACCGGCAAGCACCATCAAAGAAAGGGACCAAAAAATCCAAGAAACAACGTGAGTGTATCCTACAAATAGACACACCACAATTAGAAAATAGAATTTCAATTCAATTTTTTTTATATTAGTTTTCTTTCTTAAAAAAGCTAGTGCAAGTACAATATTTTACACAACTTACAGAGTATGCACGCATATGGAAAAAAAATGAACCAAAAGAACAAATAAATTGCCTTTCACAATTATGTCCTATGCTTTATATATTTTTTTTATATCTATTTTCCTTTACTAAGTAAGGTGCAAAACACAACTTCCTTTTCCAAAAACCATCGCTTGCTACTGGCCAGAATCCTCAAATACAATTCCAAGAAAATAGAACCTCAGGATTGGATGTGACATTCATTTTTTCTTTAACAGTCTGGCTCAACATTTCTACATGGTGTCTAACATACTATAGGTCCAGTAAATCCACAGCACTGAAACTATGGAGAAAACAAAACACTGACAATATGGCAACCTACCTCCACTGAGTCAATGTTTTTTGAACAGTAGGTAAAGGTCCAATCAGGAGGTTTTATGATCGTGGATCTTTCTGCCCAATGGCAAGTGAAAAAAGAAACTAGAAACAGCTTCCATTTCCCTTCCAATGGAAGACTTCAAATCTCTTTATGACAATACCTGCAACACCTCTAGTCCAGCAAGCCTGGGGTATTACTGCTATATCTGAACCCACTCCTTCCTGAGGAATGACCAATGGCTTCCTGTGTGCATCACAAAACACATCTTTAACATTTCAATCTCAAAAGGGAAAACAAACAGGAAAAAAAGAGGTGGCTGGACATGCGTGCACATTTGATGATAACCGGACGCTGTTCACCTGACAAGGTGTACATAGTGTTATTTCACATCCGGCTAATAGTCTATCTGGCCTCAGCTTTAAAATCACGGGGCGATAATTCATGAGAAACTACCTTCACCATTCATTCAGAATCTACACAAAACATACCTGGAAATGTTAAAATTAGGCCTAAAAAGATTTTACAGAGTACAATTTTACAGAGACATCTTATTAAGCATTCATTGGCAAGAAATCCAGAATTACAAAATGACCTTTTTTCTTGAAGATATGTTATCTTGAGAGTGTAGTTGTACAAATTCTGAAGGATAAATACACACGTTACGAGGCTGTTGATTGCTATGTGTGAAGGTGACGTTGGGTATGTGAAAACAGCATCTGTACACGAGTCGGTTCCGGCCTGTGATGGTCAGTACGTCCCTGGCGTTTAGTTCTCAGTGGTTAACCGTGGTTGAGTGTCCAGTTCGACCCAACAGTGACAAATACTCCTCAGGATTCAATAGAGAAGGGTTGCGCGAGTCTCATTCCTGTGCTCTGGACAGGCCTGGCCAGATGAGGATGACAGAACACAGGATGTACCTCTCTCTGAGGAAGCGTTTGTCAGTTTACCGGCTCACCAAAACGACGTGAGAGACGAGGGCCGGTGCACTGCTTTCACTATCCAGCACTGATATAGCTGAATGATCATATATCAATTATAGCATTAACAATAAGACTAGTTACAATACCCATATCAAGCAGCCCATACATCAAGTTAGGGTGAAACAAAACCATAATGTGGGCCTGTAGAAGATTCTCAGCCTGAGGTTATTAATCCAGCTGTTTGGACAATTGACAAGATGTCAAACAACAGTCAAGTTATACAGGGAAATCCTGACTGATTTTACAACTAATTTCAAAGAAAAGCAAACTCAAAATAAAGTTTTTTTTCTTCAATGAGAGCCACAATAAAAGAAAAGAAAAACTTTTGATTTATTTTTCAAACTGCTGAAACTCGCAATCCAACATTTGTCTTTTTTTTGTCATTTGTGCCAGAAAAATGAAAGTAAAAACAAGGAAATTGTCAGCGGTGCTCCTCTTATGAGAGAGAGAGAGAGAGAGCTGTCACAGAGCCTCTCTTAAAAACATTCATTAAAACACTTTCTCTCGTCTCCTACCATGATAAAAGAGTGCTACAGAGGAGACCGAAGCAAAAGTACAAAGTCCAAAGTACATGAAGCAAGGTCAAATATAGAACCAACATAAAAATAAAACAAAACAGAACGACGGTGTTCAAGCACACATCAGTACAACAAAAAGTAAAGTCATCTCAGGTTCGTAGAGGACCATTCAAACTTTATTTTAACTCTCTGTCCTCGTCGTCTCAACCTGTTGGACCCAGGAACGGGCCGAGACGGAGGGAATTCGTATTGGAGGGGAGAAACTGCGATGACACCATACTCTCACCCTATTTTCCTAGGGATTAGAAAGTGCTGAAACAGTATTATCAAGTCTATCTATTCTATAAATGACAAAAAAATGTGCATTTTGTTTTCGTTTGTTTCTATAAAAGTGGTCCCCACTTTGATGAGGTCGATGAATCATTTCTCAGTCTTTTTTCAGTATCTTGCATGTGTGAGGATCTGGGCTTGTGACGTCAGAGGGACAACAGGCAGACGGACAGACAGCTTGTGATGCGGACAAACAGACTGATACAGACGCTTACACGGAGACGGACAGAGTGTGTTAGGAAGGCCTCATATGGTGTAGAGACATTGTGGGAAACCAAAGCACAGGGCCAATGAAATGACTGCTTCTGGTTACAGCAGTTTAACACACACAAGAATATATGTATATATGTATATATATATATATATATATATATATATATATATATATATTACCTCTTTACATGTACACAAACCTTTCAAAGGTCACACAACCTCCTCGACACACATTCACACCTATTTCCCATCCCTGAGTAAGCCCAAGGAAAGATTTTGACCTTTATCAGAAAAGCAAATGATGTTGTCATAATGTCAGAAACAGCAAACTCAGCCCTCTGCCAAAGAAAATGAAACACACTGAGGGGGAAAAAAGCAGAAATGTGCAACATTTCAACAAAGTGAAACACAATATTTGCCATGTTTACTCACAAACAGCGAAATAAAATCATAAAACCCACAGGCTACAAAGAATACAATTTGTGGGAGAAGGTATATGAATGGAAACCACAGAAACAGTGCTACATGCAGATGGCACAAAATGTTATGCGTGAAACATGTCAAGCTTAAACAGAAGAAGAGTTTAGAACATCACCAGTGGGGTTTGAGTTTCATGTGACATTGACGCTAAAAAAAATAGGTGTCAAAACAGCAGCCAACACTTTTAATGTTCTCTTATTTCTCTTGTATCTCAGCACTGGAGGTCATAAGAGACTATCATTATCAGCACAATAAACCGCCAGCTGTACCATGTGCATCTTTTATTCTCTTTGTTTGTGATGACCATCAAAAGTGATGGCACAGAACATCTGTGATGTTTCATTCATTCAGGTCATCGCACGTCAAGCATATTTAATTCATTTGCAGTTGGACTTGTTCCTCAATATCAGATAAACAAACAGTGACATCAAATTAAAATCAAAACATCTTCAAGTAACAATTCCAAATGCAAACAAATAACATACCTGAAACTGAACATACACACTTGCTTGTCTCCTGGTCGATAACAAGTGACACTGAGTCAACATGAATCAAAATCAAACCTATTTACTTCCTCAATGCTCATTCCAGGTCTTATTGTGAGTGAATCATCGGTGCATGGTACTCCAAAGAAAAGAAAAATAGCAAAAACGTAAAACAACTTTACTTTTCCAATGACATCACTAAGGCCAGGCAGGTGTAACCCCTCCTGTTCGAACCACCCGCTCTAAGCAGGACTCGAACCCTGGTCCGCAGGCATGGGAGTCAGGCACTCTAACAATGAGGCTAAAGACTGCAGTCTCTAGAGCACCTCTTGAGATCAGGGGAGTGAGGTTTACACGCATAGCTCTTACCGGCCTACATCCGTTACACTCACACCCCTAAACCTCACTCCCATCCGGGTCACGGCACCAATGTAACCACCCGCTCTAAGCGGGACTCGACCCTGGTGCGCAGGCATGGAAGTCGGCCGCTCTAACAAGGAGGCTAAAAACCGCAGTCCCTAGCGTCAGTCGCTAGAGCACCTCTTGAGATCGGGGGAGTGAGGTTTACACGCATAGCTCTTACCGGCCTACGTCTGTTACACAGGCTATTGGATAATCGTAACCAACTAGCTATTTAGGTATTGTTTTAGCAAACTCATATTCATTCTGATATGAAAAGCCCACTATTCTTGATTGAATATTCTGTTTAACTCTGGAATACATCACATTATGGAAGCAAAATGGGTTGAAATGTCAATTCACATTGACTTGTATGGTAGGTGAGTATTACCGTTACAAGTGAATTACTGTCATATTTGACCCCCCAAAAATTTTTTCGACAGGCTAGGCAATATGAAACTCCATCACAAATACTGTCAAGGTTCTATGGCTATGAATGAGAGAGAGAAAGACAGATAAAAAGAGAAAAGAAAACAAAGTTCTTGAACTATAGCGGGTGTGCCAGGTGAGAAAGAGGTCGCACGTACATGCCAGGCAACAGAAGGTAGCTAACGGTTGCGGTTGGGTAAACATACTCTGAGAGAGGCGTACTGGTTCTGTATGGGCACCTGAAGAGCATCTGGAGGTCACTATCGATTATGGGTTAAGACGGCTAGGAGGGGACAGACTCTGTCACTGCATATTAATTTACATTTCTCCCTGAAGTTACTGAGGGCTGGATGTGCAAACCGCAAATCAACCTAAAGAGGATAAAAAACAGCTTGCTGAGGTCGAACAGAAGATCTGGCATTGATGTCCGGTTCTCTGTTTGTTTGTTTTTTTTTGGTTCAGCACTAGAGACTAAGGGTTATTGCTACGTGCCGTTGTTCGGAATGCTTCTCGTGTACGTGGAACCGCACTGTGCAACCAGAAGGAGGCAGATTGTAAAATGATCGAAGCAATGAAACACTGATCAAGAGAAGGACAACAGTGAAAGATAAGAAAAACAAAACGAATGCAAGACCGATTCGCCATTGACAGTCATGTTCTTGGGGTGGTTCATTGGACAAACAATATCACATCTTGTTTCTACCTTTTGGCCCAAAAATAAACACAATGAAAATATCAAGTTTGATTGGTTGAAGCAGATACATCCACACATACAATCTAAGTAAAACTAAAACACATTACAAGGGGACAAAGACGCCATGTCAAATGGAAAAAAAAGAAAAAATGCACGATTGTGGTGTTGATCTGAGAAACCCTGTTTTATTATAAAAAAATAAAGCATTTTCAAATTGTATATGGGGTGCACTCACCCACCCTCCACCACTCATTAAATCCATCCATCCATCCATGCATCTTTTATTTTCTACTACTACCCATCTTCCTGCCAGATCTTCACCTACCCAAGCTAACTTGAGTGTGGCCGCTCGAATGACTCGACAAGTATGCAGGCTACAGGCTATGACTTCATCCACCCCTACGAAGCGAACGCCTCGACACAGCACCGTATACAATCCTGCTTCACGTGTTTGTGTGTTATTCGAACCCCCCTGAAAAGGTTTTTCCTTGTTTTTCTAATGAAAATGAACCCAACAGACCTGCGAACCAAGCAAACATGTCAAGAAACTGCTACATTTCAGTAAAAATTGAGTTTTCGGCCCTGTCCTGTGCTGGCAGAAAACTAAATAAATCATGTTACTATCTCTCCAGATGTGCAAATTGCAATATTCTCTTAAGTAGAACTTAAATATCTATTTATAATATGTGTGGTATGTACACACACACACATACGCACACACAAACACTCACGCGCACACACACAAATATTCTACAGATCACTGAAATTACTACATGACTGTTTTCACATACGTTCGATGAGTCAGTGTCTTGGGGGACGGGACTAAAAACGTGCTCATGTAGTCTTGCGCTCTCATACAGTAAGATAGATATAGCATATGCAGTTCTATACATGTTAATGTACAAAAAATACATGACATATTTCAACATGATTGAAAATTACCGTAACCGTGTACGTATTTTATGCGTGTATAAGCCTGTGCGCAGATGCACACAAACTCACATGCGTGCACGACCACATACATTGCTAACAAACAGCTATATGACACCCTCTAGATCCTCCAAAAATTTCTGTAGCCAGAGTTTCTCACTTTCATCTCTCACATCTCTTGTAAATATATAAACAGTCTCTGTATTTATTTCCATCTGCATTCACACTTTCATATGACTCTTTTTGCTTTAAATGACTTAAATGGCAGTTGTTTAACGGGCCACGGCCTCTTGTGCCCGTCTTTACTCAAGCCGTCAGCTTGCTTGAGATGGCTAAGCCAATCAAACGCAATGAAAAAAAAGTGCTTCCTTTAAAGCAGTCCTCTTGGGGACAAAATCTCACTGTTTGCTCTTTCATCAACTGTTACATTCATCCTTTCATAGCGACCCTTGTGAGCTATCATCTTCCCACAGAGTGCCACACAACATCCAATTCATGATACAGCATACAGTACTGTGTTCATGTTTATAGATCAACAGAAAATAGAAGTAGCAATAATAATAATAATAATAGTAATTCATATAATAATAATCATCATTTGACTCAGTTGACTATCAGCTAGTGAGCATGACAGGTGTGTTAACTAAGTGCTTCAGGACACTCATCTCATCCTCCTCAGACAACTTTCACTCTCTTTCTTTCGAAATAATCTACTTTCTTTTGTTTGAACAAAAAACAGGCGAGACCGCACGAAAAACAAGGGACTACTCTCCATTGTGTTTGTATGCATCAAGAATACATCCATGCATCTATATATATATATATATATATATATGTATGTATGTATAGAGACAAGAACCCATCCTGTGTCTAAGTAAAAAAATGACCCCTGATTGCAAGGTTTACACATTCATCACAAAAAAAAAAAAAAAACCTAGAAAAATCTACCCATCAGGTATGATAGGAGGGTTTGAAAAGTGAGACAGAAAATTAAAACATGCAAAACTACAAAAATAGTTAAATAAAAGGTTAGACAGTTGGATATATAAAAATAGACTTGTCCATCTTCCCTGTTTAAAATGATAGTTTCGTCTTTCTATGGAGCAACTGTCCCCGCTCAATGACATCATCTCTCTTGGCCTGTACCATAGTATTTGGAAACCTCTTCTTGAATTTCAATAAATGTTAATATAATCTATGCTAGTCTAACTGCGCTGACGATGCTGCTCTATATTGTTAGGATTTATTTGGATAGTCTCTTTTAGTCACAGTTAAACAAGATGGCTGACATCATGTAAACTCCTGCAACCAGTGGAGGAGTGATTTCCGTTCTGCCACCATTAGCAATGTTACTCACACCAGTTGTTCATCTTCCCTTGCTAACATTTTTAGGTTCACTCAGCAGGCGAATGTTTTAATTGCCACTAGGTGTAGTTGAACCAAGTTTGTCTGGGCCAAAAAAAAAATAAAATAAAATAAAAACAGTGGATATCATAGGTAAGAGACTAGAGAGGCTTAGCTTTGTTAGCTGTGACTGATTGTATATACTAAAGCCTTCAGGATACCATGCAGTGCTCAGGTGTCTCATAACCTTCTCACCTTGTACTACATCTGCCCTGAATTTGACCAATCAAATGAAGTGCACCAATTGTCTGTGTAATATTGAAAGCATCTATTACAATGTTAGAAGTGATTATGTACATACTGAGTTAATTTAGCCTTTAAGTAAAGTAATCTGGATAGAAAATCAAATCAGAACTCAAAAAAAAAAAAAAAAAAAAAACATTCTGAGGGCAAATTTGCTTTTAAAATCTGACAGTCCAATGCACATTCACTTGCCAATATTTGATCTGCCTTCGATACTGATTTTAACCTCCTGAGGGATGAAGGAAGGCTTGGGGAACGTTAAAGGGGGCTCTCCTTCAGGATTTTCTACTTTGCGGCCCTCAGGGGCCGACCACCTCCTTTTACGGCCTGTGGGTTTACAGCTGGACTCTGATTCAGTGAACGGTGGTGCTTTGCAGATGTCTCTTTCGCCAAACCTCAGTTCTCCATTCTCTCTATTGCCTTGACCGCCTCCACCTCCCTGATCTACACATTGCCCAAGTCCATTTTCCTGTTCTGTGTGCCGAACACCTCCACGCGTGCCGCTTGAGAGTGCTTTGGGTGATTTAAGGGGTGGACCGAGGGTAGGCGCATCCAAGACTTGCCCCTGGCTCTTCTTAATGGAGCCGTTCCTCAGGTTTTTCAGAGTGAGGGAGATGCAGACGTCACCCACTGAAAGCTTGGTGCATGGCAACTCGAGCAGCTGGCTAGTCCGTTCCGGACAACAGGATGACCAGCCCTGGCCGAACACAAAGAAAGGATACTCTACTAGAACCTCCACGCTGACCTGCAAGAGAAAAAGGGAGGCAAAAAGAAAGGACATGGAATTCATACAGTTGAAGTCATGCACAAATACCTGATGATATGAATGAAGGCCTTTGCTAAATAGCATCTGTTAATCAGCGCCTCTCAAACTGACAGACTTTAGAACTGCTTTTGAGTGGGTGGCCCCATCTCAACTCCCAGACAAATGAAGCAGATTTTTCATACAGCCTACTCACAGTACAACAGAAGGAAGCAGAAATAAGGAATGACTCAATTCTGCCAGTGAATCCCACACAAACTAAACAAAGATGCCATGGGGACAGCCAGGGGAGGGATTATGGAACAGGGAGATGATTTCAGCTGCCAATTTACCCCACATCTAGTTACACTGATTGAGTGCAGGTGGAGTTCATATAGGAGGACATTCACAGCCTCAATGCATATAAAAAATAAACTTAATGACTATCATATGGTTATTCAAAATGAGATGATAAAAATGCATGAAAGATGTAAGATTTTTTCCAATGAGCACTGTTAAATATGAAATTAAATTAGCCATCTTTGGATACCATCTGCATATTATAAACATGTCTTAAGGGGCAAAATATATTGGCATATATTTCCACTGTTATTCCACCTCTTAAGACAGCAGGATTCAAATAAATGTGATTCTAATGTGAATGATAACATAAAAAAATGCACTGTATATACCTAATAATAAACACTCCATAAAAATATACACTAAAAACATACTTACAAGCATTTGACAAGACATTGCAATAGTTATGTAGCAAAAAAAAAAAAACCTGTACTGTCTGTTTATAGGGGTGTGCAATATAAGCAAAAAATATATATTCTAGAAAACATTTTTTGATAACAATATACTGTAGTTACATAGGGGCTTAGCCAAGGGTCAACTGCATAACATTATTTTTTCTTATAAATTCTTTTACTACCATGTGCCGGCAGTTCTGTACAATGATGCTATAAAAATTCATACCATTTGACAAGTTATTTCTATGGATATATCACCCACCCTTATCCTTGTGTATATGGGAAATAATTGCTCACATTTGTCATCAAACATTTCTACAACAACTGTAAAGCAAAAATATATTATCCCACCTGTGAGCGATGCTCTCCTACAGCAAACTGTATAATGGCGAAGTTAGGTGTATGACTGCTGTCGATGCGCTCTACAGTGCTGGAGTCAATCTTCAGCTCATTGCTGATCTCAGCACTCTGAATGAAATCCTCCGTCTTCAGGTCCTCCACCCGCTTCAGTTCCCCATCTGCCAACTGGATTATGGAGCCCTTCGTGAAGTAAGGGGGCAGTGAAGGGGCTGAGGGTGGTGGTGGAGTCGTCAGCAGGCTGGCAGGGGCCGGAACCACAGGCAGATGCAACTGGGCTTGAACCACAGCTGCGGCAGGGTGGGGGTATGGGGCCGGAGGTTCAAAATTCTCCATTTTGGGGGCCGTTGAGGTGACAAAAGTATGGGGCAGTGCCGCAGACAAGGGCGTTGTGGTCGATGTAGCAGTAGCTTCCGTTCCACTTACTGGGATGATGACCGGCTGAGTTCCAGGGATGACTAGGTGCTGGGGTAGGCTGGTGTGGTAGCTGAGAGGTTGCTGGTGCCCTGTGCCAGCAATGTAACCAATGATGGGCTGCTGGGTGGGGTAGAAATTGGTGGAGGGGAGGCCCAGGGAGAGTGACTCTGTGGTGTTATGCGTGGTCTGGATAACTGCATGGGGAGACAGTGTGGTAACTGCTCCCTTCAGATTGTCCACAGGTGGAGGGGGAGGAGGAAATGGAAGGGAGGCAGAGGAGGAGGAACTGCGGGACACAGGTTTGCCTGCACAAATCCCTCCTTTTTCAGTGTGGGATGTTGGGGGAGGCAGCTTGTCCGGTGTACCTCCGGGATCAGCAACACTGGAGCTATGACTGTTTGGAACCAACACCAACGAGGTCCGCAAGGCTGCACTGTCCTGCGCATATTCAGCAGGTAGCACCACATGCCGAGCCTCATAGTGATGTGGGCTCTGCTGCTGGTGAATCTGGTGCTGATGGGAGGAGGAAATCCCTTTGGCAGTGCTGCCCTGCTTCCCTACACTGGACTCGGGAGATGGACCAAAGCGTCTGTTCTTTTCCAGCTCTCCATTCAGCACCTCCCTGGGCCTTGTCTCCTCCCTCTTGGGTAAAAGGTTATCTCCGTACTGAACTAAGACCTGCGAGGGGCCACTGAGGGGGAGCGTGTGGTGAGGGTGTAGGTGTAGAGGCATGTGAGCATGGGGTGATTGTGCAGTCCGAGGGGATACGCTTAGAGGAGAACCAGCAATTTGGACATATTGGGTGGAGTGGGCTGAAGAGGTGTTGTCAGTTGTGACCAGGCCTGAACGGCCCAAATGGTGGTGCTGGTCAATTTTAGATGCTGGAGAAATGGAGGTGCTGGCATAAACCTCACGTTGTGTGGTAGTGGTGGCAGCCGAATGGGGAACTAGGGGGGAGATGTAGCCAGCATATGGTGCAGAGTACGGAGAGCTGATGAAATGTAGATTGGGAGGCAGGGGTGTGTACTGGATGGTGCCGTGGGGTGACGTGTACACTGCAGGTATTGTGGTCACTGCAGGTGGAGCTCTGGTTGAGTGAGTGGATGAGGAAGGTGCGCTATCAGCCGTGGCCGACAACGGTTTGTATTGAGGCCCATCGGGTTCTGCGGAGGTGCTGATGTGCAGCCTCCCTCTGTCATGCCCACTTGCCAGACTGGCAAGCCAGGCCAGGTTCCCCCCACGCTGGCTCTCACTTGCAGGCGCCATCACCATGGGCCTATCCTCTGAGGGCAGAGTGCTTGCTGGGATTTCACGCTTTTTGGGGGGCAGGCATTCATTGCTCCGCTCCTGGTTTGACTTCATGGTGTCTGAGAATCTTGTACCACACTTTCTGGATGTTTCTTCCCCCTGGCTTTTTTGGCTCTTTTCCTCTCCCTCTTGGTCTCAGTTTGTCTTGCTAACAGAGTGTGCCCTCCCACTGATTGGCTCGGAGCGAGGATGGGGATGGGGTAGAGAGGAGAGTGGTGGTGATAGGGGATATGTCCTGTGCCTAAGGTTGGATGGACACAGATTTCAGTCTTAAGCAATGGAAGTCACACCTGCTGTGGGAGAGCGGTCCATGCAATTCATGTGGAATCATTTCCCTCTGAGAGCAAGTCTCCAGGACTGCAAGAAGAACCTGAAAAATAAGCACACACATCATTAAGGTTATTTCTGTTTTAAGACAGGCCTATAAACTCTGTCAAGACAGCTTATAGTAAAAAGCTAGTTCAGTGCATTCAACAGCTTTTTAAAATATCACTATACATGTGAGTGGGCATCAGTATCTTGTGGATAACACTCATAGCGTGTGTGTTTGGAGTATGTAAGTGGACCCCCTGTAGGGCAAGATGGAACACACAGTGTGAGCATCATTAATAATGAACTGGCACTCTGCACTCAGGGCCTATTTGAAGCAAGTAACACATTCACCATCATGCAACACACAATCACAAATTAGACTGGAGGCTCATCTACTATACTCTGAAATTGTGATATAAACATCTTAAAGTAACCCATTTTACTTCTGTAATGAGTCATTTTTTCAAAAAAAGATATTCAAAAGACAAAAAAAAGTGTAGGCAGGGACTATTTTAACCATCATGAATTGTCTGAATTGTGAAAAGTGGGTGTTTATATGGCATAATGGAGCTAGATTTGAATTGGCGAATTGACTTGCTGTCAGTATTAGAGGACTACATTAACCGACAGCCCACATGGCTTAGGTGACATCAAACGAAAGGAAACATGTCAGAGACGAAGCACGTCACATATTGACGCAAGACTGCAAACAGAAATGCTTTTTCTTAGGAATAACATGCACTAATGAATTAATGAATGCATTAGTGTATTAGGAAAGTAAATACTGTCTATTTGGATTTGATGTGAACTTTAAGTGCTCTCCATCAAAGTAGGAAGCCAGTCCCTTTTTCTTCTCCCTCCCACTCCAGAGTGTATGGGGATACACGTGACAAAACAGTGATGTTGTGCAGTGTTATGGCTTGTTTGACATTTCTCCCTGAGCTCTATTGATTGGATCCATTCAGCTGCGTCTGTTGTCCAGAACTGGTGGGAGGGTGGTTTTGCATGATAAACAGGCCCTGATGATTTAACAAGTGTCGCAGTGCACGGTGCTATAAAAGAGCAGGCGGATTCTGCTGTAAGGGGAAACCTACCCTTTAAGCTGGTCTGTATAGCTGCTTACTTTTTTGTGTGTATACAACACTTAGTTACTTGTGTGTAAATGTACCATAGTATTACCATGATGTTTTTGGATATGTACAATGCTAGCATGGTGTTTTTTGGAGACAAAATTCTCCATGGTTTACTGGACATGGCACCACAGTAAGGGGCCGTTCACAAAGAACACGTTTTTCCATTCCAATGCGCTACTTTTCCATTGTTTTTCTACTTAAACACATGCTAGACGGGCGTGTATGACCGTTGCGCTTGCGATGAACATCGCGTTTTTAAGACGCCATGTCAAGTTAAAAGAATTTCAAGAAGAAGAATTTCAACTTTTACACGCAGCGCCGCTCATCAATGTCAGTTCCATAACAGTGGACCAATCAGATGACCCCGGAGACCGGGCAAGCATTGTGAGCTTCTGTTTACAGTAGCAAGTTGGCATGGCAACGGTTTTATTTGAAGGCTACATAGCGGAGGAGGTGCTCATAGTGGCTGTGTCCGGATAGCCAGTGCGATTATTTTCTTTTTTCCATGTCAAAAATAGTATCTATCTGTTCTGCTGTTTGGTTATTTCTGTTATTTCCGTTATTGCATCACATTTTAGACGCAAAGATGCGTTCTGTGTGATAGAGCCCAAATACTGTGGTGTTTTAGTAAAATATTACATTTACAGAATACCATAAAATACCACAGTACTACCATACCTTTTGGACAAGTATCATGGTAGCAATATAGTATTTTTGGATGTATCTTGAAGTAACAGGTATCAGATGGTAGTACTATGCAAGTACCATGGTATTACTATATGATTCACTATACCACTGCACAATGGTAATACTATGCTATAATACTATGGTATTCTTTGAAGTATGTACCATGAAAAACCAGATAAACGCCATAGTATATGAATATGGTAATCATTTAGAACCATAATATATATCAATTACTATGGTATTACATCTGATAGCATCACTATATCACTATAGCGTGCCTGTCAAACTTCATATCATCAGACTCTGTTTTAAAATTGGACAAAATAAGAAACCATACAAAATACTGATAGTTCTATATGTTCAAAGTTTATGTTTAGGTTCACAAAGGTCATGTCATCACTTAAAGCAGACACAACAGCCCTCAGCTGATTACAAACAGCAGGAGCATGTCCTCTCTGTTTGCTCTTAAGTCAAAGTAGTGTAGAAAGGTTACACAACAGCTGAAAATTATTGATTGACGCTATTGACATTGAGCAGGGTGTTTATTCTCAGCACTCTCTCAATCAGTGTTTCCTGCCTCTTTTTTTTCTACTTTTCACCCCCCATCCGTTACACTCTCATTCCTTCCCTTTGGCTCATATATCTTTTCATCTCTCTTTGCACCACCCCCAACCTCTCTGGTAAGTCTTTTTCCTTTACCATAATTTGCATCAGACAAGGGCAATCAAGCATGTTAATAACCCAATTATCATAATCATTTTAATTAATGATTTAAGTAATCATGCATGGTAGATGACAATATTATCCAGATGGTATTATAACTTACTCTAAAGGCAATTCTAGAGGTTTAAACGGGTCTCTGCCAGGTCCTTGAACTAAAACCTTTATAATGAGATTATTTTTGAAAACTGATTAAAATGGTAATCAGTGATTCATTGTTCCTAGTTTGATGTATGATCTACATCTTGATTTAGTCTCTGCCTGCAAGAGCATATGATATATGCTTCCCATGAATCAAAGCACAACCAAAGACACTCTTTTGCATCTGAATATGCATACTTCTCATCCACATATTATGCAAAAAGTACAATCAATAAGATATGAAAACTGTGGAGAAAAAAGTAGCAGAGAACTGTGAGCTGGGTAGCTCTTTTCATGTTTAACTACTATAGGTACCAAGAAATTTCCCTATGGTTAAACTGTGCTTGTTGTATATTTACTTGTTTGAACATCTCAGTACATTTTTGTGGTTGTTGTTAGCACGTCATAGGTCAAAGAACATGCGGGTAAAAGGACAATGCTACCATGGCACATGTAGAATGTACATTTCCAAGAATGTACTGATGCTGCACACCTGCATACCTAGATAATGCACTTCAACAACAAATCAAGAAGACAGTTCTTTACTGCATTCAATACTGTGTTTTGTCACTGTGGACAAAAGAGAAGCAGTAACTCAAAAAAAAAAAAAAAAAATCTGGTTGATATTTTCTCATTCAAAAAATGTAACAAAAATAAAACAAAACAAATGCAACAAAATATGAGATCAAATAGTGTATAAAAACATTTTTTTAGCATCTTTTATAATTATTAACTGTGGTTTTTATCATCTCATATCAATTGTGAAAATATATGGAGTATTCCTAATTCTAAAAATGATTTTGTCACACCGCAAGACTATTTAATTGAACCACCAAAAAGCAAAAAGGTGATTAAAATAAGTATATACAGTTGCAAGAAAAAGTATGTGAACCACTTGCAGAATCTGTGAAAATGTGAATAATTTTAACAAAATAAGAGAGATCATACAAAATGCATGTTATTTTTTATTTAGTACTGTCATGAGTAAGATATTTTACATAAAACATGTTTATATATAGTCTGCAAGAAAAAAAAAAAAAAGCTTAATTTATTAAAAAGGCCCCATTCAAAAGTTTGTGAACCATTGATTCTTAATACTGTCATTACCTGGATGATCTACGACTGTTTTTTTGTTTTGTGATGGTTGTTCATGAGTCCCTTGTTTGTTGTGAACAGTTAAACCGCCCAATGCAGATTCTTCAGTTTTCAAGGATTTTTTGCATATTTGAACCATTTCCAGCAGTGACTGTATTATTTTGAGATCCATCTTTTCACACTGAGGACAATTGAGGCACTCAAACACAACTATTTAAAAAGGTTCAAACATTCACTGATGCTCCAGAAGGAAACACGATGCATTAAGAGCCGGGGGGTAAAAACTTTTGAATTTGAATATCAAGGTAAATTGTACTTAATTTTTCTTCCAGGAAACATGCAAGTTGCTTCCGAAAGGCAGTACTAAATGAACAAAATTATATTTCAACAAAATAAGAAAAATTTGGACATCTTCGTCCTGTTCAAAAGTTTTCATCCCCCGGCTCTTAATGCATCGTGTTTCCTTCTGGAGCATCAGTGAATGTTTGAACTTTTTTTAATAGTTGTGTTTGAGTCCCTCAATTGTCCTCATTGTGAAAAAATTGATCTCAAAATCATACAGTCACTGCTGGAAAGGGTTCAAATATGCAAAAATCCTTGAAAACTGAAGAATCTTCATTGGGCGGATTGTAGACTATATAAACATGTTTTATGTAAAATATCTTACTCAGGACAGTACTAAACAAAAAACAACATGCATTTTGTATGATCTCTCTTATTTTGTTAAAATTATTCACATTTTCACAGATTCTGCAAGTGGTTTACATACTTTTTCTTGCAACTGTATATTACGTAACATGTAATAACACAATATAACATATTAACATATAATATTATACAGATATGTATATACAGTATATATAATAAATGAATATACATGTATAATTAATTACATTATAACATATATCTGAAAAAAAGTCCCAGTTTGAGGTTCATTTCTGATCCTGTTTCCTTCTCTCCTCTCCTATCACTTACTATCTCCACTTGACTCCACCCATCCAATAAAGGCAAAAAATATAACTCAAAAATTTGAATGAGAAAATAATCAACAGTACAAAAACAAAATAAAATATAAGATCAAATAGTTTAAACTCTGTCCAGCACCAACACCATGGATTGGAAAAAAAGTTACAGAGGGAAGAAATCTTACAACTCAGTCCGTCAAACTGACAGATAATATTATAGGTAGCAACCTCTATGGACAACTGTGACTCATCTCTATTTAGTACATACTACGAAAGTATGCAGTACAAAGAAAAGCAGAGCAGAAGAGAAAGAAAGCCACATTAGAAAGAGAGGGAGGGCATAGTATATTCTCAACTCAACTGACTGCAGCTTACACAATTCTTTAATGAATGTCTGATACTGCAGGGAGCCAGTTAGGATTAATGACACTGATGCCAATGGCTGGTATTTTGTGTACACACACACACACACACACACACACACACACACACACACACACACACACACACACACAAAAATGCCTCAGTGTGTCGCTGTGGTATCCCGGGGAAAGCCAAGTCCTAATCTTTCACAGTTGGGTCCTCACAGCCCTGCCTGCTTATCCCTCAGGATTAAACCCAACACACACACACACACACACACACACACACACACACACACACACACACACACACACAGCAGGGAGGGAGCGAACAATCTACTGACCTACATTAGCGAGAACACTATGCTACACCTACACACACACACACACACACACACAATTTGTAAAACAGCAAGCACATAGCAACAGAAGACCAGCACAGAGGCTCATTCAAATACACACACACACACACACACACACACACACACACACACACCTCCACTGCTTCCTAACTGTAAACTAAGAGCGTAGTGAGAGTTGAGAGAGAGAGAGACTGCAGTATAAAAGCCTTGTCAGCTGGATCTTGCTGAGCGCACTAGGAACAGTATCAGATGACCTGAAACCTAAACTTATTGTCCTCCATCAGCCCTGGCAACACTATGAATCACATCCCCGGGGCCTCAGAGCCACGGAGAACCACGGGGACAAATCAGAGACATTAATCAAAGACATTCACTGTGAATCTATCAAACACAACCATGAATGAGAGGAAGCATGGGCTCGCCGAATGCATTTCTCTTCATAAAACCCTACTCGCACCGCAATAATAAACCACAACAATACATGTCATCCATAGAGCTCTGTGGGCTGCATTAGTGGGTCAACGGGAGATGACCGTGAGGATGACAAGGTTTAAGTCAATATAACCACCGCATTATTGACAAGAATGAAACTCTGTGCACACAACCGAACGCATTGATTTAAAATGCAAAAATATTTTAGATTTGGAAAAAACTATCACAATAAAAATAAAACAATTGAAGGCAATATAAATAATGTATTGCATTTATTTTTATATTATATATGTCAAGCTATAGTTCAACTAAAATTATTTTCACTATTCTTGTATAATTATTAAACATGGTTTGTGATCACATTATATTAATTGAGAAACTACATGAAATATTAGTGTAGTTCTAAAAACTGATATATTTTGAAATTTTTTGGTAATTTTAGTGTAAAAACTGTAATTTTCTGAAAGGACATTATCTGTTCAGTTTACAGACATTTCCTTTAATCACAACATAAAGCAAAGGGTAATTCAAAATACGGATAAAACATCTGTGAAAAATGAATATGCCAAATTCCTTCATATTAACACATAATACATTGGGCCCTATTTTTTTACTTTTATTTTTTCACATTTAAAATTATATATATATATATATATATATATATATTATATGATTTAAAACATAAGTTATATAAAAATTGAAAAAATATATATAAAATATAGATATGTATACTTAAAAATATATATCTATATACTTATGTATAAGATCATATTATATAGATAAATATATAAATATAAAAGATATATACTTATAACAATAAATAATATAATTATGTAAATAAACATAAATTAATATACATTTATAATTAAATACAGTCAAACCAGAATTTATTCAGAAACCTTGAACATTTCATTCATTAATACAGTTTATTCACTATAGTTTAAAAAAATGGTAATAAAATATGACAAGATCTCAGAGTTAAACTGTGTCAGAAAAAAATTATCTTAATTATGTCAGATAACACTTAAGCAAAACATGGTCAGGTCAAAGTGTCTGAATAATTTTTGGTTCCAAATTTTTATCAATTTTACTGGTGGTCCACTGTATGAAGAATTTTTGGGTATAATATGTCACAGTTTACTTTATTTTGCTATCCTCACTTACATAAATGAACTATAGTGTCCTGCACCCACTAGTAAAAATATATCAAAAATGTCTGAATAATTTTTTGTTTGACTGTACATTTTAGCCTAAAATCTGAAAAATGTTAAGTCTAATTCTTAAACCAGTCTAGTGAGCTGCCTACTTCATAGATACTGATAAATAACAATAGTACAAATAACATAGTTTATAATGCATCTAAGATGCTGTCTAGGTGAGTGTCTCACTAGCATTTAAGACACAACCTTACTGTACTGTAGCCCCTTCCACACTTTTCTGAGACGCTTTCCCTTTAAAAGGTGGGCAGATACTCACTAACTGTCCCAGTGCCTGATCTCTACAATGAACAGCACAGAAATGGATAGAGCGAGTGAAACAGAGACAGGTTGTAAAGTAGAAACGACGAAAGGAAAGAAGAAACAGAACACTCTCAGAAGAGAGAGAAAGCTTTGTAGCTACATGAAGAAGTGCAGCTGAATGACTTGCACTTTCAAGTCCAGAGATACTTATAAAGAACATGAATCACAAAGACAAGACAGAGAAAGAGAGAAACTGTGCTCAGTAGTGTTTCTTTGTCTTTTGAACCTTCAAAGTTCAAACGCTCAGGAACCACTTCATCAATACCAAACCAGAAACGTGAACTCGTATTACAGTAGACTGCATATCTTTTGGCATTTTCATTAATCAAGAAGAGTTTTGGAGTCTTTACACAAGCAATATGCACATATTACACATAGTTTGTTATGTGTAATAACAAGCTTAACATGTTAACATGTTAATGTGTCAACTACTAATTATTTTAATCTATTTTTTCTACAAGTTTAACAAAGCAAAGCTGAAATCTTTTCAAGTACTACCTGAAAGCTGCTGAAACATCCTCATACGGTAGAGAAACATACTATAACTATACAATAGAGGTGCTAGGCACAAATAGACATGCATAATCTCTAATTTACATGTATTTGAGTAAAACACAATGTAGTGGCAGTGCATTAAAGCTTACCTTGGTGTTCAGAGAGGCCATTTGAGTCGCTCTCTCAGTCTCTCCCTTGTTCCCACAGGAGCCAAACAGACGCAAAGCGACCCTGACACCTTACGGAGGTACAGCGGTGTGGCCGACGTGAACAATGGCCCTTCCTGCTCTAAGTCATGGCTGTGGTCAGGCACTGCCCCCTGCCCCGCCGGGCCCCGTGTGTCACACAGGCAGCGCTGAGCTCTGAGCCCTGCCTGCAGCACTCAAACGTGCGTTATGCAAGGCCTCGCCAGGCCACCAGTTCTCCCCTCCCTCTCCCTCACTCGCTCGCTCACTCACTCGCTCAGCTCCTCCCACTCCTCACCTCACTGCGCACCACCAACTTCATCAGGTATTCATTCAAAAAAGACACATGCCAGCTGGCAGCATGCCCAGACCACACTGCTAAAGAAAGAGTGAGCGAAAGAATGAAAGAGAGGCAGAATGAGGGAGGAGATCAGGGAGAGAGGGAGGGATGTACAGAAAGACAGAGGAGGGAGGTGAGGGAACGAGAGTACGAGGGAAACCGAGAGAGGGAGGGGGTGGCGTAAAGAGAGCGATGGAGATTAGAACAGAGAGAGATGAAGAGATATAAGGCTGTTTCTACAGCTACATGCACTTTTTTGTGTCCTAGAGGTTGATTATTATTAAAATTAACAGATTTTCTTTTTGTTAATTGAAGATTACATTAAAACTTGAAACTTTTTAGATGCATTTTTTTTACGTAGCTATAGGTTTTATCGCAATTTCAAACTTTTGATTGTTAGTGTATAAATAAAATATAATATTGAAATTACAACTGTGGGATCATACTTGTTGACAAAGGACAAAGGACACAATTACAGGGTCAGTAAATATAAGCACGAAACATTAAAAAAATCAAGGTAAATATCACTTATAAACTGATTATTTTGGTTACACTTTATTTTAAGGTGTCCTTGTTACAGTGCAATTATACATTTAAAGCTGCAGTCCGTAAGTTTTGCCTCTTTGTCGCCATCTCTGTTCGAAACCTGCAATTGCAGTTATTTGCGGAATTATCATCTTTACGTGGTTGTGCATCGGCACGGCTCCTCAGCGTGGGTTAATCTAATGTTTTGAGAAGAATGTGTGGTTGTCAGTCACCGCACTGGTGTGGATACTGTACAGGTACTTTGGAGTCACAGAGTGTAGTCTTGAAGTATGACCAAAATAAGAATTTTCACCAGAAAATGTCATCTGAACATGTAAGTAACATGTCTGCCACTTTTGTTTTGACCAACTGAGAAAAAAAAGCATTGCAATAAATCGCACTATTAATGGTGATTTAATCTAACGATCGCTTAGCTCATATCACATCAATTATTATTGTTATACTTTGTTCTTAAATCATTAATGTTAACAACATCAGCATTGCGTGACTACATGTATTTAGTGTGTATTAGCGTTACCTGTAGATTTCAATTTCTGTACAGTCTAATCTCTAATTGTCCATTTGTCATACCATACAATCCACCATCAAAATGATAAGTTTAATTATTCCAGCTGCTGTGAGGATATAAATGATCTGCCACCTGCAGCATCCTCACATGATATAGCCTACTAGCTGGGACTCCTTTATGTAAACAGACGTGACGTAGTGATGCAAAGATGAACGGCGGCAACCTCGAATTTCCTACGGAAACCTACCTGTACCAGCCGAAACAGAAAACATTATTACAAGCTTTGTGTTGTGAATCGGGCTAATGTAAGGAGATGGTTTTGAACACTGGCTGGTTATGTACTTGCTCAACAATTATTTTGGATAATTTTTAAACAAAAAAAAGTTACGGACAGCAGCTTTAAGTACTGAGTAATATTAATTAACGTACTTACTATAGGGTTAGGATCAGGGTTTGTTTTGGGGATAATTGCATATAAATACTGTTATTACTATAGCAAGTACATGTAACGTGTAACAAAGACACTAATTTTTATTGTGCATCATTTCTAGTCAAACTGAGTGTTATTTTAACTGTTATTTTTAGGATATAAACAATATGAAATTAGCCTTGGCAAGACTAATCTACCATTTTAATGCAAAATGTCTCGAATGTCATTTCCACCACAGAATGATGTCATGCTGGAATTAACTAGTCAAAAGTGTATTAAATGAGTATTTTCAAAAGTGCTTCATAGCTGAAGATATAGGCCTATAGAGAGACGAGTAAATATGCCCTCTCCCTTATATGTGCAGTATGCACTCCCACACACAGCACTAATCATTTCAGCTGAAGAGCGCACACAAACAGACCCACACACACTTCCACGGAAAGTCACGGCGTTCCCCGGATTAAAAGCTCATTTCAGGTGAGCTCAATGAATGCACAAGGACACTGTGATGCTAATCCCAGTACAGTAACATCTCATCTAATTGGAGGTCTCTGAACCTCTTAGTTTCTGCACCATTTAAATGATAAACACTAGAGAGAACTGTCGCTATACCGCTTGTGCAGTTCTACGAACTCACCAGCAGGTGGTGCTAGAGACAGCAACGTCTCAGATTCATAGCTAAAGGCTAGAGTTTGTTTAGCTGACCTAGTTAGCTATGCAGTTTTGATAAATACATGTTCTGCTCATTGGTGGTGAGGATGGTGCAATAAGAGCGGACAACAGAAATGTCTCCCACAAAGGAAAAAAAGGGATTCACTTTTAAAAATAAAGATTCTTTATTGCCATTGATGGTTCCAAGAAGAAACTTTAACTTTTCTATTGTTCTTTCTTTCCATTGTTCCAAATGTTCTTTAGACTAAGAAAAAAAAAATTAGTTCTTTTAAGAACTTTGGTTCTTTGGGTAACCAAAAATGGATACGAAACTCATCTTTTGGAACCTTTATTTTTAAGAGTATTGAAAAAGAGGGTGAAAGCCAGGGTTATTAAAATTAATAAACTAAATTCTGTTACTTGACATTCAATAAATGTTAACCAAAATAAAATAAGATATTAAACATTAGCTTATTTTATTTTAGGTAGTTGCCAAGGCAATATTTCTCATTTTCATTTAATTTAACTTGATGTACTAAACACAGAACAACATTATGAAATCAAAATGAAAAAGGAAAATATATATAAAAAATAATTTTAAAATATTAATAAAAAGTATCTCAAATGATACTAAAATAACACAAGTGAAAGCTCAACCTTCCTATTTATGCTCACATTCTTTATGAAAAAAGATGTTCTCTACCAGGCCTAGATGGAACCTGCAGACATTTTCTGCATTTCCCACACTGATTTTAGTTGAAAGTCTGCGGATGTCTGTGGAATGTATTTAAATTTGATAAAATGTGTTTAATGAAGTACTAGACTATTATTGCTAGTTGAAAACATCCTCAAAATAACCAAAATATGGAATAAACAAACACACAAGGGGTGCGCAGAACTTTGTGAATGATGCTTGCTGAAGATCTGCGTGCGCATACTCCATGTGGGCCTGCCGATGAGTCAATTTAATGCACGACTGAACGTGTCCCTATGGGCCGTGTTATGGAAAGTATGAGGCAGTCAGAGGTTGTCAGTGCTTTGAGCTCTGGCTCGGTCATTAATGCGAGTCAATCTGAAGCGCAGCGCATGACGGGCACGCAAGGAGTTCCCTTGTTAGGCAAGGGAGTGCGTGCTGTTTACAGAACCGCAGTCAACAAAACAAGCGACACGGGAAGGTTTGTCTGTTGCCGTGGCAACAAATTAGCTATGCTCACCATTTCTGGGCCTTTAGGGTAATTCAATTAGTTTTCGTGTGTTTACTCTGAAGCGCGTGCAGTCACCTGAGAGATTGATAAATGGACGGGGGGAAGAGAGAAACAAAGAGATACAGACAAGAGATTATGAGGACAGACAGAAGTAGAGTAGGATAAAAGGCTGCATCTGCTAACTACCTGATAACAAAATATCCCCTTAAATTATTATTGCAGGAGATGAATCTACTCTTTGCAGCGGAGTACATCTTCTTCCTCCTCTCTACAGATTGCAGTCATTAAGGAGGAGAAAGAGAGTCCATTTAAGGTGTAGCACATTCAGAACAGCTTTAATTCCTCTTGGAATGCTGTCATGCAAGTCATGAAATGTGATATATTGCACATTATTCAAGAAAGACTTTCCGTTCTATCTGTAATGTTTAGCAACTGACAACCAATCATAAACTAAGCCATGCTTGTCTCGTTAATTATGCATGAGCTTTGTACAGTTGCAGAAATGCTCACTTCCTGTTTTTAGTTTCGGCATCTGAGGGAAGTTAATAGGGTTAAACGCAACTGTGCTGGCAAATGCGTAACTGGAGAGATACAGAATGATATTATATTCATTTTAAGACGATCAGAGAGGGCATTGTTGTGCTGTTCTTGTCCAATCAATGTTATTAATCGTTTAAATATGAATATGAAATAAAAAAATAAAAACGTTAACCCAAGAGTTTACAATGTTTAGTGAAATTTCGAAACCCTGGATTAATGCTGCGTTCACGCCATGTCAGAATTATTGTAATTAAAACATGGCAATTCAGATTCTCTCAGAGTTGTTCAAATGTTCAGAAATGATTTGTTTATATGGTAATGCTCACAATACCAAACAGGATCTATGTTTCAATGTATTCACCTCTACCAAATCTTTCAAAATATTCAAAAATGAATAGTACAGGTAACACTGTTACAATATAATATAATATAATATAATCACATCTCATGTTTAACCACTATAAGAGCCAGCTGCAAATCCTCGAAGCACTGGACGAGATGAAGCTGTTCTCAGTGGGTACACGAGCACTGAATGTGGCCTGGAGCTTGCATCTCTGAAAACGTCTAAACAAATTGTAAAATAGGCGCTACGATTAAATATGAGTCACATATTTCAGGTCTAAACAACAACATTCTTGCCTAAAAAACTCTTAAAACTACAGTTTGTGGTACAATAAGTGTAGTATTTATAAAAAAAATACGGTGGATTTGCTCGGCCGCCATGAAAGTCGCTCCAAGCGGAGTGATACAAACGGTGAAAAGGTAGGAGTGCTGTTATCACTAGAATATCGCACGGCTCTCAGCCAATCAGATTCGAGAACCAGAAAGAACTGTTGTATAATATAATATAATATAATATAATATAACATTTTATATGGATGTAAAAAGCCTGATGGTTTCAACAGTGAAAGCATGATCCCAGGGTGCATCTGGTCTTGAAATCATCCAACCTAATGACTCTAACATGGTGGATGTCCAGACTATCACAGGCACATCTATTTTAAACTCTAACAGTTTCTTTTATTATATTACTTGGAAAGCTGAGTTCAAATCATCTCCAAGTACAACACGTGACACACGCTGCTAATCACAGTATGTATAAATAAACATGAATAAAAATATTTTAATTTATACAGCCATATGCACATACAAAGTCTTTTATATTCATGCTTCTATAAATAGTTGCAGTTCTGTTTGCCTAACTCACAGAATGACTGGTTTCATATTCCACTGAATGGTCAGGTGTGATGCACTCTTGCCGTCTGCCAAAGAATTTGTTCTTTCTGTGTGATTCTGAGGGTGCGGTGATTTAAAAATCCACTCAAATTAAACTTCACAGGAAAGCTCTGCACCATTCAGCGGAATGTAACCACCCTCTCATGGCCAGATGTGTCCTTTTACATGCACGCACACTGAATGGTTTCAGACTGATATGCATTTTCAGAAGCAGACCTGAATAGCAGCGAGCCTTTGATGGCACCTGCACGAGAGAGAATGGCTGTGACTCCCTCCGACTGTCTGCCGTTCAGCTGTGGCTTCCCTCTCTCTGCTTCTGTGTCACTGTGAACTCCAGAGACGTGTCGCCAAGGAGACACATGAAAGGCTCTATACATACGCATAACGCACACCCACGCATACATATGTGCATGAAAGAGGTCTCCCGCACAAGAGAGCATGCACATTACATACTACATTACTTTTAAAGGCATAGTTCAATAAAAAAATGAAAATTCTGTCATCATTTACTCACACTCATGTTGTTCCAAATCTGTGTGACTTACTTTCTTCTGTGGAACACAACAGGAGATATTTTGAAGAATGTCCTGGCTGCTCTTTTCCATATTATGACCCAGTGTCTCCTTCTCTCAATCACTTCTATAATCATGCGGAACATTCTCCCTTGCTTGTATCACCGTCATTTGGCACTAACAACCCAACAATGACTCATTAGCTGGGTGAATAGACAGATTGGCAAAGAGAGAGAAGCGTCACAGTCATACCCAGCATGCCCAGCAGCATTACAGAGTGGAGCATTAACCCCATACTGAGCCCTGAGGAGAGAGGAATGACTGCAGATTAACTTTATGTGCTTTTTACTGAATTGCCCGCAGCAAATTGTGATGGCCGAATGCTGAGCTAACACCAGTGAGAATGCAACACTTCAGTCAGAACAAAAGTAGTCGGCTCTTGGTTTGTGCGCTATTCAGAATTGAATGGAGAATGCTTTTTCAATTGCAATTCAGTGCCTGTAGAATTGTACATGAAATTTGAATTTAAAGAAGTAATTCAAAGAAGTGTTGTTTTTAATAATACATTGTATTTATCTGTATAAATGACCCATATCAAACACACAATATAGGATATTTCCAAAAACAATTAAGATTTTATTTTAAGACTTAAAAAACATTTACATACTTATATAACTTATATGACTTATTTTATTAAGATATATTACTTTTTTTGAAAGAAATTAATAATTTTATTTAGCAAAAATGCATTAAATTGATCAAATGTGGCAGTATATAATTTTACAATATTTCTATTACAAATAAATGCTGTTCTTTTGAACTTTCTATTCAAAGAATCCTGAAAAAAAATGTATCACGGTTTCCACAAAATTTTAAGCAGCACAGCTTTTTTTTTTTTAACATTGATAATAATAAGAAATTTCAAATCAGCATATGAGAATGATTTCTGAAGGATCATGTGACACTGAAGACTGGAGTAATGATGCTGAAATTCAGTTTTGCCATCTCAGGAATAAATTACATTATAAAATATTTTACAATAGAAAATGGTTATTTTAAATTGTCATAATGTTTCACGATATTACTGTTTTTACTGTAATAAAGCCTTAAAAAAAAATCTTACCGACCCCAAACTTTTGAATGGTGGAGTGCATTCAATTTTTATTATACTTAATAAATTAAATTTCACAAAAAAAGTTTAAATGTTGATGCCAATTTTAAGATAAAAATATGTTTTGATAGCATTGCTTTTGATTTGATTGCTTTAAAATTAGTTTAGAAATTTACAAAATTGACTGTTCATGTCAAATCACACATAAAAACTTCATAAAGTAGTAAATTCCTCTATTTCCGTCATTCCAATTTAAATTGAATTCGATTAAATTCTCCAATTCTGAATTTTGCCAAACCTTGTTGGTCTGTTTCTATATTCCCGAATGCTCTCTCCACCACAGAGAGGCCCCATTCTCTCTTTCTAATAAGCCTAATACCGTGGGAGGGGAGAGAGAGAGTGAGAGAGGGCTGGAATGAAACCGTAGACGAACAGAAACTCAGTCCTGGCTCTATTCATTCTCTCTCACTGAAGTCTGAGGGTGTAACTATAAATGAGAGTGAGGGAGGTCTCTGAGGTCGGCCAAGTCACTGAACAAAAATACTCACATACGTTTACTTAGCTAAACGAGGATAAACCATAGACTTATATTGTGTTTATATAAAGCTAACTACAATCACTTCAGTCTAACCCTCACCCAAACCCAGTACTGGAGATCAACCTTTTGGTATGTGGGTGGAGGTGAGAAAATGTGTGTGTGTGTGTGTATGTATATATATATATATATATATATATATATATATATATATATACTGTATATACTGTATATATATATATATATATACTGTATACCTCACCTCACGTACCCCCAGGGGTATGCGTACCCCAGTTTGGGAACCACTGCCCTACACTACCCATCACAGAAAACATTCTGCATTTTTACATTTTTAATAAAACATTGTTTATTATGTTTTTAAAGCTATTTTAAATAGGAGGACTCATGAAATGTCCTCATATTTCATGTTTATGTCGTAATACCAGTGTAATTATACAAATTTGTGTCCTCATAAATCACAGAAACGCGTGCACACACACACACACACACACACACACACACACACACACACACACACACACACATTTCAATCATGACAACTCTCAGAATAGTTTTAGCATATGGCAATGATAATATATTTGGTCTTGGCAGACTAGATCTGCTAAGCTACTGCCGATGTTGATTATTACTGCTGCAGAGGCAAGTATGGACTTGTTATTGCTAATAGATACACAGACACAGATGTGAGCATGCTGCTGCTGCATGAATAGACATACATAAATCCTGTAGCAGATCATGGCAGGTGGAGCTGGGGAAGGTGGAGGGCTTCAGAGGAACTAGCTTAGGACTAGCTTACAGTAAACAATGAACCAGACTATTTAAATGTTGAGGAAACAATCTCATTGGCTGCAGGATCAGCAGAGGCCAATCAGCTTGTGTCATGTGGTAATGATATGATTGCTTGCAGATTGCATGTAAAGGACCTATAAGCCTGCATCTTCTAGAGTTTCATGGCTGAACTAGATGTAAGAATATATAAAGAAATGTACCTTTTTAATATCACAGTTCCAATAACTTAGGACACTAAAGAGACCTTTCTACTGACTGTGAAAAACACCAAGGGAAAGATGCCCAGGGTCCCTGATCACCTGAGTGAACATGCCATAGACCTGCTGTGGACTGCAGATGCAGCCAGAGCAATAAAATGTAATGTCCGTAATGCAAGATGCCTATGACAGTGATACAGCGAGACAGGAAGGACAGCTGATCGTCCTTTGCAGTGCCAAAACAAATGTAACCATATGTGCCCCCATACGTGTACTGTAGTACCCCCCCCCCCCCATATATATATATTTATATATTGATAGTACATGAATGACATCTATGATGACTGTATTAATAAGCGTGTCCGATCGGAGGTGACATTGTCACAGTGCTTTGTGTCATTCTGAAATAATACTAGCACTGAATGACCTCTAAATCCGAGTCACAGAAATGAATAGCTCTCCTCTCTCCTCAGAGACAGCGCCACAGAGCCAAAGCTTCAATTGAGTTCAAAAAGTGCAGATTAGATGCACATAATTGCAGACGTATGCCGGAATCTGGTTTCGACCTCAAATCGATTTCACGCGTTTGTTTGTCCTTAGCGCAAACAGTTGCCGGTGCCTCTGTGTCTTGTCCGCCGCTACCGCTCAATGTGTCCTTCTCGCCTTCACTCCATTCACAAGCGATCCTAAATCCGCCACTATGCGAAGTGTGTATCAGTGTGTGTGTGACGGATTACGGCGCGGCAAAGTACTGCTAAGCCCCTCTATTACTCAATAATCCCACAGGAGTGTGTACACATGCTCTTGCAGAACACGCAGACATACTGACAAATAGAGACTAAAGATACACATGCTTGTGACAAATAAGAGGCAGAACAACACGCACGCTCAGAGAGGAGACTGGGTTCGAGCAGTTTAATGGGTCATGTCTTAAACTAGCACGAACATATCAAAAGACACTTTAAAGCAATTACACAATCACGAATAAATATAAATAAATCAAAAGAAAGCAAAGCAAAGCATACTTTTTCACTCAAAAAAATGAATTGTTGGATTTACTTAAATAAGCTGTGTCAAGTGGTTCCATGCAACTATATTGAGTAACTTGTACAAATAGCAAATTAGTTGTATGAACAAAAGAAATTCAAGTAAAGCTGGCAAAATTTCTTTGAGTAAATACAAATCATTTGAATTCATAATTGTTACATAATATTTATATGTGCAGTTTACTGTTATGTTAAATTTATTTAAGTTTATTACTTAAGGTGAACACATTTATTGACTTAATTTACCTTATTTAATTAACTATCTGCACTACAAAATGCACTCAAAAAAAATAACTAATTGAACAAACTCAATTTAATTGAGAGCAGGTATTTCATCCTATAAACGTGTATATGAGTGCTCACAGACTAAACACAGGCACCTCTCTTCTGCATAATGGTAACCACAAAATTCAAAAACATTACAGAAACTCCTCTAAATGTCCAACATAACTGAACATTAAACACTAACATAAACTAACAACATCTTTTCCTTTACTGAAAAACACATAAAATAACACTTTAATCCCTAAATTTACTCTCCTAATGCAGTCCCTTGCAAAGCATGCTGGGAACTACGAATCCACTGCCCAGTTAGTTATGTTAACATTAATTTGTGCGTTTCACTCCGCAAGGTTAAGTTGACAGAACAAACACTTAAGTAAAGCTGACAATACTCATTTTTAGTAGAAACAACTTGAATTAAGTTCATGTAGATACATGGGTTTTTAAGTAATGTGAACAAGGATGGTTTGAGTGAAACTAACAACAGTGTGTTTTGTGTGTATATATAAGTATACTATTACTATTATGATTATTACTAGATATTATGAGCGCCATATTACAAGCTGTTTACAGTATGAGCTCCTATCAATTAAAAAAAAAAAACCAGCAATACATTATCATAAAATATTTTATTTTTATAATAAAATTTTTCTAAAATAATATGAGAAGTGAAATGTTAAAAAAAATGAATGATTATTTTTATTATTAGGTATTGTGAGCATTATTCATTATTATGATCGGCATAATAAAAAGAATTCATTTTAAAAAATTTAGAAATTATTTTTTATAAAAAATATTTTTTATAACAAAATCTCATTAAAAAAAATTGTAAAGTGACATTTCGAATGCTTTAACATCATGATTATTAGTAGGTATTATGAGCAGCATATTATGATTATTATTATTATTTATTATGAGCTGCATATTATGATTAGTATTAGGTATGAGCGGCATATTATGATTATTATTTATTATGAGCAGCATATTATGATTAGTATTAGGTATGAGCAGCATATTAGGATTATTATTTATTATGAGCAACATATTATGATTAGTATTAGGTATGAGCAGCATATTAGGATTACTATTAAGTATTATCATCGGCATATTACAATCAGCTTATTAGCTATCTATTTTTTTAAAAATAATAATAATTAGCAAAATAAATTAGAAAATAATGCAAAATACTAACTAGTGGTCTCAGACTTGGAAAGAGTATTACAAATTACACAAATTTATTTATAAAATAATACATTTTAATAATAAAATTATTATTTATCCAAACAATAAAAAAAACACCTTTAGTGTGTGTCCATAGCACTGAAAGAATTTCTGCGTCAGTGCACCTCCACCCACTGTCCTTCTGCATAAAAGACCACCAACCCATGTAGCAGCATGCAACACGCAGCCGTACGGCAACACAAACCTCAGAGCTACAGCCCATTATCACGACTGTACTGCTGAGAAAACCGACCCCTGCAAACAAACTTACAGCTGCATCACGCTGAACCCGCAAAGACAGAACATAAAAGTGGACCTCCACCAAACACACACACATACACTATGCACCAAAGCACAGCATGAGGCCCTGTTCAAAGCCATTCACACACTGTGAACCATGCAGAGAAGTCTTTATGTTCCTGAGAGAGCAGGGCCACAGGATTCAGGATGGAGGCTCTTTGAATTGTGGCAAAATGGGACGACGTGCAATTGTGTTTGGTGTGGCCTTGTTTGGCTCCGTCGTGGCTCAGCGGTGCCGGCCAAACTAAGACAGACTGAAGGGTTGGTTTGAGGACACTGCTGTGATCCATAACAATACTCATGTCTGCCCACACAGCACAGATTGGCTGATGTACTGTACACATCAGGTCTGGGTCACAAAAATGTATTGGAAACGCTAATTTATGAATGTCATTGCATTAGGTAACAACATACCAAACCCAAGTGACATCTCGAATTTTTGAGCCATTTTGCCTTTTATTTATTTTGCTTTAAATAAAAGGTGCATATCTTAATTAAAAATCATAAAGTCTTTTGTCGTTAAAGTCTTTAGAGGGATTGTTATTAGCTACATTTTTGCAACATTTTAAAAAATTAATATGGTTAATGGTTACTATTTATCAAATTCGACCTTTTGTCATTGTACGCACTGACCTTGCATTCAGGAAAGGTGTTTGTTGCTATTTAGTATTTTGGACGAAAATAAAAACCATAAAGGTGATTACCCTGATTGTACCTTATATTGTTATTATTTTAGCAATTTAAAACAATTGTAATTTGGTTTGACATTTTGGTAATAAATAAAATAAAATAAAATAAAATAAAATAAAATAAAATAATAAAAAATAAAATAAATAAAATAAAATAGAGTAGATTAAAATAAAATAAAACAGAATAAAAATAAAATAAAATAATAATAAATAAAATAAAATAAATAAAATAGAATAAAACAGAATAAATTAAAATAAAATAAAACAGAATAAAATAAATAAATAAAATAAAATAAAATAAAATGTATGACTGACATAAGGCTCAACAGAAGCATAATTGACACAGAAAACCAGATTGCTGGTCAGGTCAAAATCATAACACATTGTGCTGTGATCTCTCTGCGTAGGCTAAACAGAGTGATATCTCTCATCCTGTGAACGCTCTCTTTAGCAGTCCTGTGATCATTCATTCATGACCAATTAAACATTAAGATAACACTGAGGTAATAAATAGAGGGTGAGAAATGAGCATGACGGGCCAGCTCCTCAAACAGACCACCTAAACCCAAAAACAGCACGAAATCCGATAGCATGAGAATCACACGATCTTGTGCAAATGGAGAGAACGAGAAAGAAACTGAGTTTATATTAGCAATAAATACAGCCACAATGAAAGACCCCTGACGGTGTTTTGAGTTTATGTACAAGCCGAACAAATATACACAAGCTTTTATTCTTGGAGCTCATTAAAAACCCATTTCATGTTTTTCTGTAAGCACCACTAAGATCATTTTTTTGGTATTTTGACCTTTGCTGTTGCTTAAACATGCCCTGTGATGTGGGTTACAAAGCAGAATATTGACGATTATTCATTGTGAGTAATCAGTAAGACAAAACTCCCGCAAATGTCAAACGTACACTCAATATATCAGGATCGAGGTCGACCTGGATATAAATGGAAGCTAATAGCAGCAACACTTCTCAGAATATTACTTCACATTCATAGCTTGGCTCTCCTTGACCCCGTTTTCAAAGGACAAGGATTTTTAAAATAACCTCTATGAACCTGCATGTTTCTATCCTAACAAAGTTATTGGTTTTACATGGAGAACGAGTTTGTAATGCAATTCATGCAACTTGACGCCATATATGAATTGTGTGTCTTCTGCATCAAGCTCCCCACCTCTGACCTCAAAGCTTGCGCACACTGGCAGAGGGTCAGCGGGTCACCTTTCACACACGCCACCAAATCCCTGGTGTATTGGAGCTTGTTTGGAGGTATAATATAACATATAATTGGTTTCCAAGAATGAGCTGCAGCCAAAAATCATCCAGGCTGGTAACAAGTAACTAAAGAGTTTGAAGATAACATCAGCATTTATGTCTAGTGTGAAGGAATGATAATCCTTGTAAAAATAATTATGAATGCATGCACTTAATTCACACTTAAATCGCATCTGACGTCTAGATTTCCAGCACTAACAGTCTGACCTCTTGACCCAGTCTGTCAGACATAAGACCTCTGCCACCTGAGAATAAGTGCAACAGTTGTTTGGTTTCAGATGAACCACTTCAGTGATTAAAAAAGCAAAAGCAAACATTTGTGCTCTTAAGTCCCTAAAGGCCATTTGTTCTCTTAAGTCCCTAAAGGCCATTCAGTTTAAGAGGTTGTTTGGATAAAGGATAAATGTGTGAATGTGTGTGTATTTAGAATGAGTGTATTATTAGAGTGAACCATTAGTGTTGTTCAGTGTTTAAATAAATTTAAGGCAAGTCAGTTCACTCTGCAGTCATATTCATAACACCCCCAGGCAGTTATTTCTAACCATAACCGTACAGCTCCTATACTTAATTAGGTAAAGACTGATTAAATAAATCCTAATCTATCATGTATTCGTAATTTAAAATCAGAAATAAAATATAATGTCCTTAAGCTTAAATCTCATTACAAAAAAACAAAACAAAAACAAAACAGTATTTTTAGTAGTATGATTTATAAGCTGTTTTCCACATGGGGACCAAAAACATGTCCAAAATTGTGAAAGATTTCTGGTATTGCCATCCTTGTGGGGACATTTTGCCCTTATAACGTAGGGAATACCTAAACACACACACACACACACACACACACACACACAAACACCTAAACCAGTTTGAAAAATCCAGTGTCTAACTGAAGTACAAAATATGACCTTGACTACATAGACTACACCTGCAAAGCAAACTATGCAGTCAAAATAGCCGCTATTAAGACCAAGAACGAATATTTTTAGCTCTAAATTAATATTTTTGGTCAGAAACAAGTGACTGCCACTCAAAAAAATTGTAATACCGCCATTTTGTGACAGTCAGCTAGACATTCCTGCTGATTCCCACCCCTAGGTCAAAGGTCAAATGAGTTTTGAGTTCATTTCTGGGAAGGTAATATCACAGCGTGTCAGAGAGCTGGATGTTTACTCCTCTACCATTCTTTCAATGTTCCAGAACCTTTGACTTCCAAGCGGCTCCAGCGAATGAGGGCCAATGTGCTGAGAGACATGTTTATGACAGCAGTGGACGAGGTTTGTGTTATTCTGAACCTCGAGCCGTTCAAAACTGTTTAAATGAGGAAGATGGAAAATAGATGTATGATACATGTCAGCGTGTGAATGTTTGAAATTAAAAAGTGAAAATCATGCAAACAGGTGCGAACGGGCACGTCTATGTGGACGGTTGGCAAAGTAGCTGTGATTGCGAGGTGCTTTTGTGTTTATGCTAGTAATTTATTTATTCTCCCTCTTTCTAGAAAGCGCTCCGTTGAGATCACAGTGTGAAAGGACACAGTTTTAAGTGCTGAGGGGGAGAGGGACTCAGGCACAATGGAATGCCACCGCTACTCCTGCCAAGAACACTTTTCCCATGCGCCCGGGAGCCAAGACTTCCCCCAACAGCCAAGAATAGCATTGCTGTCCTCACCAAACTCTCTCACACACACTAAGCAAACATAAGGCTGGGTTTGGCAGCACCCAAACTTCAAAAGGGTCATGTGTGCAGGACACACACCTGACAAAAAAGTTATTAGGATACAAAGATCACAGATGACTAGTTTAGTTTACCCAAAAATTCACCCTCATGTCGCTCCAAACATGTATGACTTTCATCAGTGGAACACAAAAGACGACATTTTTGAAAGATGTCCCAGTGTTTATATTGTCTATACAATGAAAGTCAATGGGGTCCAAACACTCTTAAAGAGGCCATATTATGCCCTTTTACAAAGTCTTGATTTTGTTTTTGGGTTCTACTAGAATAGGTTTTCATGCTTGAATGTTCAACAAGCACATTTTTCACATATGTGCTCTGATTGGTTGGCTGGACCAGTGTGTTGTGATTGGTCAATGTTTGGAGCATGTTTCGGAAATTTCACACCCCTTACCATAACTGCGAGTAACAACACACTGCTATCGAAATTCAACCAGGACTCATCCCTTTATTGCGTATGCCTTGGGTGGGAATTATTTAAAGGGGACCTATTATGCCCCTTTTCATAAGATGGTGTCACCAGAATGTGTCTGTGAAGTTTCAGCTCAAAATACCCCACAGATCATTTATTATAGCTTGTCAAATTCACCCCTATTTGGGTGTGAGCAAAAACACAGTTTTTTTGTGTGTGTCCCTTTAAATGCAAATGAGCTGCTGCTCCTGGCCCCCTTTCCAGAAGAGGGCGGAGCTTTAACTGAAGCTCACGCTTTGGTTGCTCAACAACAACAAAGCTGGAGAATCTCACGCAGCCAAAATGACGATTGTCAGTAAAAATAAAAATGTGAAAATCTAAAGAACCTTTTTTCACTAAAAAGAAATTTTTGTAGAATATAAAGGTTCTGTGGATGTTAAAGTTTCTTCATGGTACCTTAGATACCAACAAAGAACCTTTATTTTTAATAGAAGAAATACACAGGAATTTGAAATCAAATAAGGTACATGATGTAAATGAGTAAATGATGTCAGCATTGACTATCACTTTAATGTTTTCATAAGCACATCGTGCTTTAATCTTGCAGATCCTCCATCTTTTTATAATGACATCACACTATATGAATTCACTCTAATGCATTCCAATGTGCTCACAGCATCAATCTGTCATCCATTTCTCTAGGCTACTTTTTTTTTTTAAATGTCTTTTGTGAACTAACCAACAGGAAAAACACATTGCCGAACCCCACCTTTGCCATATTAACACTTAACGGAAGATTAGGACGTTCAGAAAGCATTAGGAAGCGCAGGGTAAAAAAACAGCAGCGTGAGTGTGATGAACTGCTATGCTTCACCAGGCGCACTAAGAGGCCAGTGACCTTTAACAGGATGAGAGCTTTTACTCTAAAAGCCCACGATTGGTTAAAGGAGCCATTGGCATAGTAGAGCTGTCTAAGCTGAAAAATGGAGCGAGCAAGACAGAGGGAAAACAGACACAGAAAAGAGAGCCTCAGCTCATGAAGTACTAATTTTTATAAGTTTCCATTAATTACCCTCAAAATGAGCTCATATCAAGCCTTTAACAGGCCGTCCATGAGCTAGCACTGCCTGTGTGCCCATTTGTCTCTCGTATCCTGATTTTCTGAGTAGTCATGCGGCAATATATTGGCCAGGCTAATTAATCGGCTCATTTTTGGCCATTTTGAGATTATACTGGGTCAATGACGCGACGGGTCATTTTTTTGTCCAAAGGCCTTAATAATTATAAAAAAACAAAGATATGACATCCAAAGTATGTAAGGTAGCACAACTAGATCTCTTTTATTGAATCCAAAAGGTTTTAATTATATTTTGCTACATATAAATGTATTTTAAAGATTTTGAAGTGTCAAAAGGTCATTCGGTTTAACCAAAGGCCAATACAGCCATTTCATTTGTGATTAAAATATCTTAAAATGTAATAAATGTATATATTTTTTATTCTGGCATGATTTTATAACATCATATATCAACATAGTGCAAAATGGTATTAAAATTATGTGAAGTCTTTGCTTGTTTTGAGAAAGAATGTTTCATTGATGTCATTCAGAGTAACCAATATAAAGGGACCATTTTGGATCAAGTCATGCGGTCAATATCATGTGACAGGATGTAACATCATTCAGACACCTGCAAAGGACCACATGTCTGTGAAGCAAAGTAACTAACTCTCTTTAAACTATTTGAAAAATTCATGTTTTCACTTGATCATACGCATGTCCCGAAACATCAGGTCATTCGGTACAACCGCTATAAAACATTGAAAATGTTGTAATATTTTAAAAACTTGTACTAAATATAAAATGTTTGATTGTTCTGTTCTTAGCTAGGTAGCAAGCTAACTAGCTAGCCAGCTAGATATCAGCCTGTTAGCATTGTTTGAAAATATATTCATTCGGTATAACCAAAAGTGTCATTCAGTAAAACCGAAATTTTGGACTTTTTTGGTGACAAATTTTGTCTATCTTGTAAAAAATGACAAAAGCAGTGTTAACTGATTGATGGCTGATTAATTTTGGTAGTTGCCTTTGTGTCAGTTTCAGCATGGTCAAAGATTAATAGACATTTTATGCAACTATTTTTAATTTTGCCTATTTAATACATCTTTTTATAAATTCTATTATAAGCATATAGAATTTATAAAAATCTATAAAAGAATAATTCTATTTATAAATTATATATTTATTATTTATAATATGTTAATAAATAATTTCTAATATACTTTTAATAATTATAATATTTTATGTAAAATTAATTAAAAATATAATTTTTATAAATGTATTGCATTTTAAATTAAAGTCTATATACATAAACAAAAAAAAAATTATACTGCAACAGCACTACCACATTTCAAAATGACATTTTTGCACTACAACATATATTCCACCAATAGGGGGCGCTTATAGAATTCATTCACAAATCCATCTGAAATCTGGGTTTGTGACCATATACACAACAGAGCAGAAATTTCCGATCAACATCTGGCATGTAAAGCACTTGAATTTGATTAGACCATGCCTACACTCTTGAGAACATGGGCCTGTTCACATACACCCATATCTCACATGAACACGTGTATTATTTGCTAATGAGACGCACGTGCACATGTCAGTGTGTGAGCATGCTACAGTAAACCTGCGTGTTACAGTACGCCTGCGACCGACCGCACTTCAAGCATGAATCATTAAAGCTGTGTTGTCCCAAGCGGTTTGCGCTAGCTAGCTTTTTCCTGGAGGTGTTTTACGTGAAAGCGCTGCTTTCAGCCCCAGCTGTGTTGTTTGGTAAACAGCTCTGTTGCTAGGCAGACCTGTATTATTGCTCCACCAATCAGGGCCTGATTTGACGGGTGAGTAGGACACAGCTTAAGCAAGAGTTATTTTTACAATTGCGCTCCAGATAATGCCCCCGCACAAGTAGTAAAATGCAGAATTAAAGGTCATGGCTATCAAAAGGTACACGTGTGTGTGTGTATGAGAGAAAGAGAGTCCTGCCATACCTCATTCAGTCACCTCCAGTGTTTTAGGGAGTGTTGCGGCCCATTGAAGTTGTTACAATCCCAACACGGTTTGTAGTCTCAGTACAGGCCTCCAGCACAGCCTACGGACACACACACACATATATATATATAATTATTACTCAATAATACAGAGCCAGCAGCCTGTACACAGTCACCAATAGGACACACTCCTACCCTTGAATTCCCGTCCTGTCCTGAGGCTGTGAACTAAGCGATGAGCGAACATGATCCACATACAGATGCACTCAGGTGCATTTACTCTAGTAGTCACACTCATACTACTGTCATCTTGCAGCTCCACTCCCTTCAGACGCTCACAACACAGAACGGACCGCTATGGAAACCCGAGTAACAAGACAACACAAAGGCGGAGGTGTGGGTGTACAGTGAGTGTGCTCTTTAAATAAAGATGGTCCTCATTAGAGCTGCTCTGAGATCAGCTTTGAGCTCATGAGCGTGCAGCATGCGCTGTTATCTGCTGCTAGACTGTTTGGTTTCTTTCAGTAACCACCTGCGGTATTCCATAAGGCATAAAACGGGAATGACATCACATCCCTCAACTCCCAGAAGCACAGATCTTAGATCAGTATTCAGGAGTAGGACTCCACAGCACAGATTGCAGATAGCAGCAAGGAAGCCGTGATTAATTTATCTCTGGGGCATTACGTGAGAAATAAACTGTTGTCTTTAGAGGATTAGATAGCGGCAATCTATTTCCAAGCGACATGCCCCTGCTTATGTAGCATTTGTGTTGCAACTAGGGATGTACAAAAATATTTTTAAAAGTTGACTACTCAACTAACCTTTCGTAACTGAAAGCCCTGTATAAAGAGGCTGATTTCAGGTTCACCTGAGCCTTATTTGCAGCATTTCATAGCGATCAAACAAATCCTAAAAGCACTAGATAATGCTTTGACGAATGGAAGACAAAGTAGGGGTCTCAAGATGCGCTTTTAAAGTTGGACTATTTTCAACTAGATACGACATCTTAAAGGGATAGTTTACCCAAAAATGAAAATTATTCCATGATTCACTCACCCTCAAGCCATCCTACGTGTATATGACTCTTCTTTCAGTCAAACACAATCAGAGTTATATTAAAAAATATCCTGGCTCTTCCAAGCTTTATAATGGTAGTGAATGGGGCTCAAGATTTTGAAGCCCAAAAAAGTGCATCCATCAATCATAAAAATAATCCACATGGATCCAGGGGGGTTACTAAAGGCCTTCAGAAGCAAAGTGATGAGTTTTTGTAAGAAAAATATCCATATTTAAAACTTTATAAACTATAATAACTGGCTTCCGGCAACGGCCGTGCACAAGTTGAGTTGTGAAAGTGACCTCTGACCTGAGGTATGACATAGGATGTAGGAGGAGCATAAGCTTAGGTGAGAGTAGACGCCTCTCATGGTTCAAACAAATAGGGCAAACTCAATATTATAATGAAAACCTCCTAAATTTCTCGTTAAAAATTTCATTTTAGACTTCTAATTCATGACTGGTGTTTTGTTTTGCTCTATCCTTTGCGCTTTCCCATTCGTCAATAAGTCATGCGTCGGGTCAGAGGTCACTCTTCCGCCGGAACTAGACTCGCGTACGGCCGTTGTCGGAAGCCAGTTATTATGGTTTATAAAGTTTTAAGGATGGATATTTTCTTACAAAAACCCAATGCTTCGCTTCAGAAGGCCTTTAGTAACCCCCTGGAGTCGTATGGATTACTTTTATGATGGATGGATGGATGCACTTTTTGGGGCTTCAAAATTTAGAGCACTATTCACTACCATTATAAAGCTTGGAAGAGCCAGGTCATTTTTTAATATAACTCTGATTGAGTTTGCCTAAAAAAAGAAAGTCATACATACCTAGGATGGCTTGAAGGGGAGTAAATCATGGGATAATTTTCATTTTTGGGTGAACTATCCCTTTAAAAACACTACGCTTGAGGAAGGATGCTTAAAAAATTATGACACAATGGCCGAAGATATCAGTCTGTGTGTGTTGTAGCAGAGGCATTCCATGACATCAAAATGAGAGTTTTCACTTTCACGGCAAAAAAACCCGACGATAACAATATTAATACATGTAAAATTCATTAAAAATAAAATATATAAAATAATTTAAATAAATGATATATTTATGTGTGTATATCTACCAATCAATATATAATAATAATACAAATAATGTCAATAAAAATATAAAAATAATAATACATATTTTTATTTTTAAAATATAATATATATGTATAGGAATTTAAATAAACTATTGATTGATTTATATATACTTGATTAATATATCATTTAAAAAATAATATAATATAATTCATAATAAACCATTAACAGATATATGATTTTCAATTGTACAGTCTCTCCACTTTTATACAACAAAGTAATAATAATATTAATAATAATACATATAAAATTACTAACAACATATTTATTAATATATAATTTTCATATATTCACTGTCACCCATCCCCTAGTTGCAACAAGGAAGCAGGTTTTATGGCTTGAGTTGTGATGGAAATGAGGAAGAGGAGAGGTCACGGTTTCATGTCAATGTCATTTCGGTCTTTCTTTACAGTGATTAACAAGTATACACTTCTGCCATATCGTCCAATTCTGCAGATTAATTATCCTCTGTACCTCTCTGGCAACATTGTATTTTGCCAGACGTGCTGATAAAGCATCATTGATGAGAGAGATAGAGCGAGAGAGAGAGAGACCAGACAGATGGTCGCAGCGGGTGGGTGCAGTAAAACTTGTGACAACAGCCATTAGTGCTACAGGAGTCTGAGACCGAGGACAGATAGTGGGATGTGTGAACATGTGAACGAGGGAGAGAACGAGTGAGAAACCTAAACGCAACAGAGGAGAAAATGAAGACATAAGTGCTACAGACAGTCAATACAACATTATATCTAGACATACAGACCATGCTATGGCATCAAAACACGCCACTTTGCTTTGACTCACAGTGTCCTGGGAAGCTTTGAAACCTATTTACATTCTTAATAAATATATGTGGTCTTAGAATAAAATGCCCTGATTCATATCCGCAGACAAATTGTTGCTGGGATCTTGTCGTGTTTTTCAGATAACTGAGATTTTGTGGTGGAATTAACCTGTTGTAGTACTCACTAACAAATTGATTTAAAGAGGATCTAACAGCTCATTAATTGTCAACACCAATGCACTACATTAAACATACTGTAGATTCTACTGCTTGAATATCCTACCTCAAAATGTCTCTATTCCACAACTCAGATGAGCTTCAGAGCGCTGCTACAACCACAGCGTGAATGATCAATCTAACCCAGAGTCATGAGGACATCTGCATTACTACAGTGAGAAAATTATTACACCAAGTGCTGTTCATCAATAGGTAACCAAGCATGATACTAATTCCATTGAATCTATTTTGAATTTCCAGAAATCTGAGGTTAAAACTAAATCCTGTGGCTGCATGTTTATATCAGATGTATTTAGCCATTTTAGTATGTGAAAAAACACTGTTGCTGTCACTTTAATGCCTTTTTCTTCTTTCATGCGTCATGTGGTTGTGGCTGTGACCACAAGTCATAAACAGCAGTGGGGCAATTCTTGCAAGCTCAGTCTTTTTATGAGATATGGCTCACACTGCCATTGTCACTTAAACATTTCCCTGAATGTCACTTCCCTCGAAGTTACTATCAGCTCTAGAAGGCTAAGCTGAGGCCACTGTGTTGGGTAAACAGCAGGATCACTCAGTTCAGTGTTTAAGGTGACATGTATGAGAAAAATGGCATTAAAAACAAGATGGCGTACTTACAGCATTTACTAGCAAGGCTCAAAGGACCCCTTTGGATTGGTTTAACATGTAATTTCAACTGTACCATCGTGGATTGAACTAAACTTCTAAGAAATGACATAATTGTTTGGTTTTCCATGTGGCCTCCATAAAGTGTTTTAGATATGACAGATGGACAGACATGCTGAAATGTATCATTTTTCCACAGAAGTCCTTTCAAACCTCTGTGACATGCCTTAGCAATCCCATAACACCTCAGGACAACAATGTTTCATACTCTATCAAGAGAGCTCCTAATGTACGTCTCGGTCTGTTAAAATTTATAACCAAACCTAAAACAATATAGATATAGGAAGGGACACTAAGCGGAAACTAATTTTTTCAATTCCACATCTTTTGCCACCAGCAGAATTGAAATGAAATCACATTATCTTTTCTGTTTTCACTCTGTTATCACTATCTTTGTCAGAACCTGATAAGGGATCAGATCACATCAGCAGGGATTCTGTGCTCTGTACAGACCTGCTGTTTGCTCTTAAAGGGATAGTTCACCCAACAATGAAAATAGTCCCAAAATTTACTCATCTTCTTTCAGACGAACACAATCGGAGTTATAGGGTAAATTTGGGTAAATGAAGGCCTTCTGAAGTGAAGCGATGAGTTTTTGTAAGAAAAAATGTCTATATTTAAAACTTTAATAACTGGCTTTCGGCCGAAAGAGTCGAGTTCCGGCGGAGGAGTGACCTATGACCGTAGGATGTAGGAGTAGTGTAAGCTTAGGTGAGAGTAGGCACATCTAGGGCTGGGCAACAAACTCAAGCTCCTCTTCTCTTATATCGAAATCCTCCGACATTTCTCTTTAAAAATTCTTGTTTTAGACTTCTAATTCATGACCGGTGTTTTGTTTTGCTCTGCTCTATCCTCTGCGCTTCTGCATTCGTCAAGACATCATGTGTCAGAGGTCACTCTTCCGCCGAAACTAGACTCACGTACGGCAATCAGTTATTATAGTTTATAAAGTTTTAAATATGGATATTTTTCTTACAAAACCCCATCACTTTGCTTCAGAAGGCCTTTATTAACCCCCTGGAGTTTTTGGATTACTTTTATGATGAATGGATGCATTTTTTTGGGCTTCAAAATGTTGAGCCCCATTCACTACCATTATAAAGCTTGGAAAAGCCAGGATATTTTTTAATATAACTCCGATTGTGTTTGTCTGAAAGAAGAGTCCTTTACACGTAGGATGACTTGAGGGTGAGTAAATCATGGGATAATTTTCATTTTTGGGTAAACTATCCCTTTAACTAACAAACAGTGCGCATTTCAGCAGCAAGCCTTAATATTAAACTTCAACAAGCAACTCATATTGGACCATTTGTGCTACAGGTATGACTGAAACCTCAAATCATGAGGCTTGTTGAAGATAGATTTGCTTTAAAATAATCAGACTTTGAAGGTGAAGATTTTCACCTGGTGGATGATAAAATTGTTGTAAAATAAATCCATAGACTTAGATTGACCTGAGGGTGACATAGGACTTTTGACTTGGACTCTAGGAATTTTGCACTTAAGAAAACATAGTAAATATAGTTATTCATACTTACAGTTTTGTGAGAATCACTGTTGTTTAGGGGGTTCAAAATGAAACTGTCTTGATGTCATAATCTAATGGTTTATCTCATATTCTAATGCTGCTTTGCCCTCAGACTCAAAAGCCCTGATTGTATCCCCTTAATGTCACATGGGAAATTTCATATCAGACTGGAGGAAAATTATTAATTCAGAAACATCTTAGATATCTAATATTGCCAGCACTGCAACATGTTTGAGCATGCAAGCACTCACGCACACACAAACAGGATCCCTGTTCCCTGTACCTGTTTGTGGTTCCTTAAAACAAGTTCGTCTTCTCAGATTCTGCTCCACAAAGTCAATTTTAGAGTAGCGTATAGTGTACGTGTGTGATACACAACAGTGCAGTGTGTAACGTTTCCATGTGCAGATATAGGACAAGCAGTAAGCCAATACCATCCTTGTAGCGAAGCTCAGTTAGCGGGGAAAGAGAACACAGAAAGTGAGGAAGAGTGAAGAACAGAGAGGATGATGGGGGATGATAGATAAAGAGGTTACAGGAAGGTTTAGGGTTGAACAGCCCAACTGCAACAACCCTTCTTACATGTACCTTCCTATAACTTGGCCAAACCACATCTGTATAAGCAAGGAACAGAATTTACTTTTTCCTACAGCTAGTGGGTGAGTTGAGAAAATATAATATTTCACATTTTGGTGATTTAGTATCAGAAATATTCACCATGTAAAACAAACAAAGTTTAAACTTTAAAACTTAAATTTTTGACTCAGATGTAAGTGAGTCACGACAGATGATTCACAGTATAAGCAGTTTGGAATGATTCTTAAAGGGATGGTTCACCCAAAAATAAAATTCTGTCATCATTTACTCCCTTATGTTGTTTCAAACCTGAATATTGAGCACAAAAGAAGATATTTTGAAGAATGTTGGTAACCAAACAGTTGACGGTAGCCATTGACTTCCATACTATTTGGAAGTCAAAAGCTACCGTCAACTGTGTGGTTACCAACATTCTTCAAAATATCTTCTTTTGTGTTCAACAGAAGAAAGTAACTCATACAGGTTTGGAAGGGTTAGTAAATTATGACAGAATTTTCATTTTTGTGTGAAATAACTTTAGATTGTTTGTATGACTTATAACACTGAACTTATCATTCAAACAGATTTAAAACGACATGAGGGTGAGTAAATGATGACAGAGTCTTCATTTTAGCATAATCAGTCCCTAAAAACCTGTGTATTTATTCTAAAATGCATTGAACATGTCTAATCAGACCTATTAGATGATACAAATGCATTTTAATGTCAAATCAAGCCATTTACATTCAAACATAATGATGCATGAAAGCCTCATACCGCTGTCATAAGGTGCACCATATGCTTTGCACATAGAGTAATCATGGTGCTTTTCTTCTACAGATGGAAGTGTCATGGCAGACACCATCTCTCTTTTCTCACCGGACAGAGAGGAAACAAGATGGAGTGCCTCAAAGGAATTCAGCAGCAGGTGTGTGTGTGCATTAGGAGGACAGCAGGTTGAAAGCCTTCCTTCTTTCAACCTCCGGAATCCAGCACACACACACACACACACACACACACAGTTGTGCGGTGAGCATGCTCAGTAGCTCGCTTCATTCAAGGTCAGTGCTGAGAGTCAGGTGATGACATCATTACTACAGCAGCTCTGTTATTTCACCGATCAATAGAGAAGCAGCAATGAGTTCATCTGAGCTAACGCCAGATGGCTAGAGCCACCCAATGAGAATCTGCTCCTCAAACACACACGCATATCACACAAGCACCGGCAAAGTGAGGCATCTACGCTCAAAGCAACAGGAAATTCCCCCACATATGACATAGCGCACACACACACATTGAAACGCATCTAACCAGGGTAGGCATCTCCAGCGTTTAAGCTCTGTAAGCAGCCGTGCAGCGAGTGGCTGCGTTTGTAATGATGAGAAATGACTTTACACAGCTTCTGTGCTGAGGGACGCTCCCTGTTTCCACAGCAATATTACAGTCTATTCATTCTACCATTTAACATAATGAGACAGGACTAGCTTATTCAGCCAGGGAAAAAGCAATATTTATACACGAAACAAGCGCGGCAAACCAGTGAGTCATAGTGGAGGACGGATGTCTCGGTCTAATATTAATGGAAGACGGCTTTGGCTCATACACACTAATATTATCAAATAACGTACCTTACAGCTCTGGGAGTATGTGTTTTAGTATAGCATATTATGGGTGGCAAATGTAAAAGAAAGAGTGTTACAAAAAAAAATCTCAATTTTGCCACATTTAAATGTGACTTTATAACTATAACAATATAATATTTTTTTATAATATTGAAGTTTTAATAAAAAGGAGCATTTAAGAGAAAAAATATGTACAAGGAGACTTTCACAGAAATATGCTAAAATATGAAAGCCAATATTAAGTAAACTTCAATCTAATCTGTTTTTAATGAATGAAAAGTTATAGACTATACACCATGTACAATTTAACAATTTGCATATTATCTAAATGTCAAGTTTATGATTTATATTTGGATTTAACATTTAGATATTGATTCATTTCACATTTCATATTACAGACGAATATTTACACTTACACCACTGTTCAAAAGTTTAGGTCTTTAAAACTTTTTGTTTTGAAAGAAATTAATACTTTTATATAGCAATGATGCTTTTTCAAAATTGGAAAATAATATATATATATATATATATATATATATATATATACACACACATACACACACACACACACACAGTACATATATAATATTTAAATTATTAAGCAGCATAACTGTTTTCAACATTGATAATTGATAATAATAAGAAATGTTTCTTGAGCATCAAATCAGCATATTTGAATGATTTCTGAAGGATCAGGTGGAATAATGATGCTTTGCCATCACAGTAATAAATTACATTAAATATTAAAATAAGAAACAGTTATTTTAAATTAAATAATATTTCACAGTATTACTGTCTTTATTGCATTTTTGATCAAATAAATGCAGAGACTTCTTCAGGACTTCAAAAACATTAAAAAATCTTACCAACTCAAACGGTTTTGAACGGTAGTGTAGATGTAAGATAATGGATTATATTAATAGATATTTTTCAATTATTCATTTATTTTTTAATGATTAAAACATAAATCTATGTTAAAATGAACAATAAATTGGGCCAATTTAACACATTATTATATTGTTTGCTGTATCATGCTACTTTAACACACAATAACAAAATCTAGTTCAATTTCAATCTATGGTTTCAACATAATCCTATCAGTTTCAACTATTAACTATATTCAACTATATTCATCTATAACTCTTGGTTGTTTGTTATCAGATTCAGCAGACATGCAGTCCACCTCAGATAATGCTGAGAACTTTTACCAGGACAGTCGACCATTGATACCTCAGCTGTAGATATAGCCACAAATAAATCATGGCAAGCGTAATCGTGTCATTGACAACCACAAAGCCTGTCACTCAACCAACAATCACCATTCAATACCTCCCTTTTGTGCGAAACTACTGGAGAGGTACAACAGGAGAAGTGGATATCTCTTCACACACAAACTCATTTACAACTGCCTAAAAAGCCACTCAAAGCTCCTGGTCACACTCAAAGTAGTAAAACTCAATCCGTGACAGGTTCATTCAGGGCCGTCTTTGGGTCATTGTGAGGGACTGATTGAGAGATAGCTTTGTGCTTCCTGAGTTTCTCCTGCTGTGCTCAGCTGGGACAAATGCAGAAGTAAGTGGATAGTGTGAGGGGCAGGTACTTCTCTCAGGTTACCATGTCGTACCCCAGGCTGACCTCATTCCTTTTAACTTCTCTCGTTCTCTGTCTGTCTCTCTTTCTCAGTGCTGAGGCCGTCATAGGCGCTCCTTTTCTCTGACTACCTGACTGACATCATTGTCATCCCATCATGTCAACGTGTGTGTGTGTGTGTGTGCTCTCGTTTGGCACCGTGGTCCTTATTCTGTCAAGGATTTGTTTACCACCTTCTGGAAACAAAACATTTGAAAGCTATTTTCAACAACAGGGGTACAAGTTAAGGAATAAGAACCTAAAAAAAGTGTGACATGGCTCCGAATATCTCGATATAGTAAAAGACAAGCAAAAAAATCCATCAGGGGAGGCCAGTGTTGCTACTGTTAACTGCAACTAAAACTATTAAAAATAATTTGTTAATTGATATAAAGCTGAAATAAAATATAAATATTAGATGAAAAAAATTAACTTGAATGATTTTAACCAAGCAGATCTCGCCCCCCATTGACTACCATACTATTTTTTTCCTACTATGGTAGTCAATGGGGGGCGAGATCTGTTTGGTTACAAACATTCTTCCAAATATCTTCCTCTGTGTTCAGCAGAACAAAGAAATTTATACAGGTTTGGAACAACTTGAGGGTGAGTAAATGATGACAAAATGTTCTTTTTTTGGGTGAACTATCCCTTTAATCACTGCATGAGTGTAAAAAGATGCTGATGACAAACTACAATCATTTATTTTGAGTTTTAATTTGATTTCCTGCATCATTCTTCACACGCTCTTTCTGACCAGCTTTTAAAGAAATGTTTGGCACTAGATGAGATGGTTCAGATAAACAGAGCTTTGTCACTTGCTATTGCTATTTACTGTTAAAACATGTAGTCGGCTTGGCGCAGAACATGAAAAAATATATAAAAGCAGAGTTCGAGACACTCTCGGGTCTATTTATCTGCAGTAAGAGAGGACAAGCAAATTAATCAAGCAAACGCACTACATATGAGTAGGCTTTCACTTTAAAGCACCTCCAAGCTAACCCCTGCAATTGAGCCTTATACAAGCTCAGAGACAGAAAAAAAACATCATGTCTAAGAAAAAGAATCAAAGCTATAGAGATACAAAGGCAGATGGATAGATACAACAGCGAAAAGGGAGAATATAAAAGAGAAAGAGAGTGTGAGACAAGAACATGGGAGAAGGATGGGAGAGTCTATTTCTGCAGATCTTCAAACATTCAAAGCCCCGATGACTACTGGGAGTCGACTCAAAGCGCGTATGGGACCGCCGCTCCTTCGGCCCCCTACTGTGAGACAAGCCTGAAAGCGGACCAAACCAGCTTTGTGCTGACATAAAAAAAACCTCAACTCATTCATACATAATTGATAGTATATAAGGGCTATGCAGAATTATTAAAATTCTGTAACTCCCTATAGTTAGATTATGTAAGGAATAGTAAATTCAAAGGAAAGATAATGTATAGATAACCAACTGCATTTATTTTCATACAAAAAAGGCTGATGTAGTACTGTTTTTAGACACCAGATGGCACTGTATTTCACCTTAAAGTGATTTGAGGGGGAAACCAAAACAGTTCTGAGACCAGTGTACACATGTATTACACTGTGTACCACTCTCATCTGTAGTCAGTGCTCATTGGGAGTGTCTCGGTATGATGAAGTGACGTATTATCAAATCTGATCTCAAGATTTGCACAACATAATTACATGTATATGGCACAGTGGAAATCACCATGGGAAGAACCTGAGGTATAATAACTGCATGTGGTTGGGCTACCATATGGTCTCAGTTTGCGTTTGAAAAAGCGGTGTTGAGTCTGACAACAGGCTGTAAAACACCTTACTGTGGTAACGTGTCCTAACCAAGTTGTAGGTCCACAATGAAAGTGAAAAAGCAGTGTGATGTGGCACAATCAGAACGTATTTGATGTATATAGTTGTGCGGAGCAGGATTTTGAACCAATGACATTTCTTTGTGGGTGGAGCTTCCAGCTACAAAAAAAATAAATAAATAAAAAACAGAAACCAAGGCTGTATCCGAAATTGCTACTCATTCACTATTCGCTTCATTACTCTTAAGGTGGCTTTCTGTCTGGTTTTAGACAATCAGGTTTTGAAATAACATGTCTATTTATAGGCACAGCCTTGAGTCAGATGCTCATTTGTCCTCATTTTAAGATAATCACTATTTTGTGCTTTATCCAGTGTTTATAATGAATTAAAATAGGCTATGTTCAAGTTAATATTGTAATATTGTAATAAGGGATGTATATTTTAGACGCAATGTCAATATTGACTGTTTTTGCTCTATTCCATCAATAAAAATAGTTCTCAAACAGAGTCAGAGTAGAATTGTTGATCTCTGATCAACACAGTGGTTTCGTTCCTGAATTATTCAGCATTTTTGAATGAATCAGGCGAGTCAATGATTCAATGACTCATTCATTAAGACATTCACTTGCTTCACTCCTGAATGAATCAGGTGATTTGAACGAATTGATTGAATAAATGCATTATGAAGACAGTGAGTTGCTGCCACCTACTGGCAGTTTTAGTTACATATTTAAAGTATAATTTAATTTTTTCCAACATTTCATATTTCTATATTCAATATATTCCATATTTAAAACACTAATCATAACATTATTTTACACTGCAGTGTAAATGCATTCTTGGCATCTCTGAGCTGCATTAAACAGTCTGTGTAAATACACATTTGCCACTTAAGATGCAGCTTCTGTGCCACCTCTGCAGTGCAAAATGTTTTGTTGATACTGATTTAAAGGTAGGGTAGGCAATTTCGGAGGGGCTAGCATTAGCAAGCTAGCTTTGAAAGGATTAGATCCCACCCTCTCCATGCCTCGTCCAAAAACATGAACGCACAGGTCACGCACAGCCAGAGCAGACTCAGCAAAGTGTCATAAGAGACGGCATTAAATTACCGCATGTCTCAAAGCACATAATATTACAATAATAATGAACGTAAACAACTTACAGAGCTCTTACTTGTACCACCTGACTGCTGCAGATTAATTTTGGCGTTGATAGTGTTGACATAGAAACGCATAAATCCGAGTATGAGGACGTGAACAGCTCCGGGTAAAACGTCAAGGGTTGCCTTCTCTAAATTACAGTACGAGATGGCATGAACGCAGCATAAGTTGTTTTGGTTCAGGAGAAACTGTAAAAGGCGGCTGCTGTTAGTTTGCGGCACTCGGTGACTGTCTGTCCACAACTCACAAGAGGGTGAGCAAGAGGGAGATTTGAAGAAAGACTGTAGAAAGAGAAATGGCTGAGAGACATTACAAAAGAGTAAAGGTCATATGAATATCACTGGAAAAAGAAGGGGTATGATCAGGCAAGAGCTTTAGGACCATCGTTAATATTAGAAAAGCTTTCCAGCGCTGGAGAGACCTAAGCGGGAAGGCCTGAAAACAGACACTGAGGTTGTGTTGTTTCTGCTCCATACGTGGGTAACATTGGTTTTGAGTGTGTGCTGCTGGCGACTAACAACAAGCTCTTGCTTGTTTATACTTGAGTACTGTATGTTCATTTTTTGTTCTTCCTTGTTGTTCGCTCGTCATCTTCACTTTATTTTTAATGAAGCTTTATTTTTGCCTCGCTTCTGCTATGATAAAGAGACATCCACTCTTGCATTGCGTGTTTGTGCATTTTGGGGGCGGAGCAATGAAAGGAGGGGTGTGTTTGTTTGGGTTGATTTCAAATATCAACAGTGTTTAACAATGATTCTCAGAAATTGCTTACTGCACCTTTAAGGCTATAGGGGGTGATTCCAGACACAGCGCAAGAGACCGACAAAATCATGCCGCTCACATGCTTGGCTCCAGCTATATGATTTAAAGTGGGGGGACCCTCCCACCTTGTACAGGCATCTGTACAAAAACCTTCATGCCAGGTTTGGAAATGTTATAATATGAGTTTCTACACTTTCTGCAATGGCAAATGCAGTTTGTATGCAAATGTTTTGAAGTGGGTGGGTAAGTGTGTGGTTTCTTGAGATCACAATATGGCAAACAGCACAAAATCTGATTAAACACCTCCAGGTCATGAAGTCAGCGTAAACATGAGGGGAAAAAAGGTAGGTAAACTCAGGAAGATAAACTCAAATGAGGGGGAACCCCGGCGCAAGAGACTACAGGTTTAGGAAAGCAGCCTTTGAAAGAGCGTGAGGTTTAAATATGACATTTTTACAAGCAGATTTAAGGGCGTCCCACAGCCAGGCACTGTGAGGAGAACAGACTAGCAGGCATGTAAATGCTTACATTACTGCATGCTTTGCAAAATCTCATCCATTATTTGAGAGATTCCCGTAATGACATATCATGCCTTGTTGCCTTTCTGTTCCTAAAAATTCTCCTCCTCTTCTTCAAAGTCTTTCTATCATATAGTAAAGTGAGAGTGTGTCTATTTTGAGCAAGCTGCACACAATACAAAATCTGTGCAAACGGACGTCACAGGCCCCCCGTTTAACTGGGTTACATGTCGCTTTGAGCATTCCCATGCATGAACTCCAAATCGCCCTTTCAAATGCCCTGAAGTGTGCACATTTGCACAAGAATGTGTCGTGAGTGTCGCTTTAAGAACGACGTGGTGTTCATTGAGGCAACCACACACTGCGAGTCTATTTATAACCTCTGTCTTTGAGGTCTCCATTACATTTGCATGGGAGCCGTGCACTCACACTTCCCTCGCATCTCATTTACATATGCCGTGTGGTTTTCCTGCTGTGGGCAACCATTCCGCTGGCTTTAGTTATGTGTGTCTGTGCATGCATGTGAGCAAACATGTTTGCGTGTTATGTGGCAGCCACTATCGCATTAGTAGTCCTGACTCACATGCTGCGCTTGGCAACATCAGGTAAAATATAAATAAATAAATAAATAAACCTATTAAAAAAAAAAAAAATAACTGATTTTTTTTCTCAATAAAAAAAAAAAAAGACCTATGCAGTCTATAGACAAATTTATAAAATAAAAAATAAAATTAAGTTAAATGAAAAAAAATACAATAATAAAATTAAAAAGAAATAAAAATGACCTATTTTGTCTTTACTCATGTTTATATAATAAAACAAATTAAAATGATGACATATAGATGAATGACAGTCTACTACACATTTCAAAAATAAAAAATAATTAAATTAAATACAAAATAATATAAAAATAAAACAAAGTCTATACTCGCATACAAAAAAAATAAATTAAAAACTAAGTCTGTTTTCATAAAATAAAAATAAAATAAATTAAATTAAATAAAAAAATGATAAAATAATAAAACTAAACACAAATGAAATTATCTTTGTAGTCTATACTCATGTTTAAAAATAAAAATAAAATAAAATAAATCTAATTAGAGACCGGTCGTCCAGCAGGCGAAATAAAATGAAACAAACTATGGATCTGAAAGTGCGCAGTGATGCCTGGAATCACTTTGATCTTGAAAATAAGTACAAGATGTGCACAGTATTTACTATTGTGAATTCTTTGTGCTTTAGCTGCCCGTGTTTCAGTGTGTTGTCACAGGAAGAGCGCATCTACAACGGGAGTAACACTTTCTGGCTAGCACGTAACTTACTTGAAGTTCAGTTGCATTTGCGTCCTTTTGTGTAGATACAAGTTGTAATGTTATGTTCATGTTGTGTATCTAGGATATCTGATTAATCTCATATGTGTCATATAGATTAGGCTTCAGTTTACTGGGGTTCATTCAATGTTCAGCTTCACCTCATGCAGCTTTTCCTTTTAGATGCTTCTTTTTCGAAAGCATTGATGCATTATTGATAATCTAGCAGTTATTTTTTTAATCATATTTTGATAGACATATTTTCATGTCATATTTTTATTTGCTAACATTAATTTTCGTAACCGTGTTAAGTAAAATATTTTCATTATCGCTATGGTGGACACGCCCCCTGTAAGCCCCGCCCCTGGGTACTCAAGTACTTGAGACCTATCAGTACTTGAAATGAAAAACTGTCAAAAATGCCCATTCCTAGAAGTTACCCAGAAAACGCTGCCGCCCTTGAAGACTGCCTATATCGCCAGTGCCAGTAACTTGTAGCCACAATAGCTACAACAGTGTGAAGTAGTGCATGTGTGTGTTTGTCAGTCAGAAGGCTGTGCTTTCATTTCTCGTTACTACAGTGTGTACGTGTGTGTGGTTTAACAGGACAGTGTGTACTCCAGCGAGGCCAGCCACATGAATGTTTATGATGAGTCACTGCCTGACACAGCAGGAGGGATTACTTACACTCACTACACAAGCGTGTGAAAGCGAGCATGTGTGTATGCATGTGTGAAAGTATTACGGCGGTGTGCAGAATCTGCATGAGTATCAGTGGCCATGTTTAAGTAAAAGAGGCCAGATCTGTACCCTTTCCACGCGTATCAGGTAAATGCAGTCTTGAGAGAGCCGTTGTGTTGCAGGACCCAGGCAGGCATTCGATTAAAGCCATGCAAAGTAAAACCAGACTGAGAAGCAACATGGAAACTCCTCCTATATACTTCTCTCTGTGCTTATTCGGCAAGCTATATATAGTTTGAGAACCTGTGCTTCGTGGGAGAGGGCGGTTGCTAAAAATGTAATTTTTCACACACATATAACAACATGATAGTAACTACTGAGAACACCGTAGCATCTGCATAGCAACATGCCAACACCCATTGAACATTTCTACAACTGCACAGCAACATTAAAAACCACCAAGAACACACTATAAAAAGCATAGCGACATGCTAACAACCACTGACACTTTAGCAATCCATATGCTGTAACAACCACTGAGAACACTTTAACTTCTGCATAGCAACATACTAACAGCCATTGAGAACACCCTAATAACTACATAACAATATGCTAACTTCCACAGAGAACATTCTTTAGCATCATGCTAACAACCAATGAGAACACTTTAAAGGGATAGTTCACCCAAAAATGAAAATTATCCCATAATTTACTCACCCTCAAGCCATCCTAGGGTGTATATGACTATCTTCTTTTAAGTCAATCACAATCTGAGTTATATTAAAAAATATTCTGGCTCTTCCAAGCTTTATAATGGGAGTGAAGGGGGCATAAGATTTTCAAGCCCAAAAAAGCACATCCATTCATCATAAAAGTAATCCATACGACTCCAGGGGGTTAATAAAGGCCTTCTGAAGCGAAGTGATGCGTTTTTGTAAGAAAAATATCCATATTTATAACTTTATAAACTAGAATCACTTGTTTCCATACGTGAGTCGATTCCAACGGAAGAGAGAACTTTAGGTGCGTTCACGCCATATCGTAATTGCTGTAACTATGAGATTCTGGCTCGTAAAAAGCGCTCACGTCCTCGTAGAGGTCGTAATTACAGCTTGTAAGCTGGGAGTTTTCTGAAAGCTCCCACATGTACCAAGTGGCCACTGTACCACCTGACCGCTGTAGATTCATTTAGGCGTTGATAGTGGTGGCATAGAAACGCATAATTCCCAGTCAAAGGACGTGAACAGATTCCGGTAAATACAAGGTGGCGTGAACGCAGCATTAGACTCGATGCATGACGTATTGACGAACGCGGAAGAGCAGAGGATAGAGCAAAACAAAACACCAGTCACGAACTAGAAGTCTAAAACGAGAATTTTTAAAGAGAAATGTCAGGGGAGCTTGAGCCCTATTTGTTTCATACGCCGGAACTCGACTCTCTAGTGAACGTGTGGATGGATGTTACCAGAAGCTAGTGATTATGGTCTATAGTTATAAATATGCATATTTTTCTTACAAAAACGCATCGCTTTGCTTCAGAAGGCCTTTATTAACCCCCTGGAGCCGTATGGATTACTTTTATGATGGATGGATGTGCTTTTTATGGTAAGAGCCAGAATATTTTTTAATATAAATTGTGATTGTGTTCATCTGAAAGAAGATAGTCATATACACCTAGGATGGCTTGAGGGTGAGTAAATTATGGGATAGTTTTTATTTTGGGGTGAACTAACCCTTTAACTTCTTATTAATTATTGTTATGAGAATAATTATTATATACAAATATTTGAGGTAAGGTTAATTTTATAAATATATTTCTCATGTTCATCCACACAAAGTGGCCTCTGTCACAGGCTTTAATTCAGGCACAATGCAGAGGTCATTAGCGGTGATAGCCACTGACGTGGGCTGATCCTTCCGCTCGATGCTATTTGCAATCCAATCAACCTTGACTAGAAGCCCAGCTGGTTTTACAGCTCTTTCCGTGGGCAGCGAATCACAGCAGCCTACAGCTCACTCGTCCAGTTTACAACCATCGATGGCCCTTTGCATTTAGCATGCTTAGCATTTCTGCCAGACAGAGAAGAAAGCAGGAGAAACCGAATGCTTTCACAAACTTAAGTCTAAAAGGCTGAGTCAACCACACCTGTGCCCTTTCATGCACTTTATCCCCAACATAGGTACATACACACACAAGAACAGATGCTTGCTAAGTAGCGTGCACACTCAAACTCACTCACACAAGCAGACGCAGCTGAAAAAGAAGGATTTTCCTACACACTGCAAAAAAATCCTATTCTTAATCAGTGTCTTGTTTTCCAGGAAATACATCTCAGCAGCCTTGAAACAAGATCATTTTACTTGATGGGCAAGATACTGATATAAGGCAAGGGTGATACCAGTTATTTCCTTTTCGATCTGATATAAGTACTATCAAAGTCAATATTGTTGATCAATACTAATACTCTACCTCTAGTAAATGGATTTTTTTTTTTTTTTTGAAGTTAAAATAAGTAATAACCATAACCATATTTAAAGTACACTATATTTTACATTTAAAAGAGCCAAATTTTTTTTTGTTTGTTACTCACTAACCATTATAGAAACCTTTTAACTTAAATACATTTATAGCAAACATCACACAAACACATTATAGCAAATGCCACATTGTCTTTATTTAGCGTGAAAAACTCCAGATGTCGTTTGTCTGTTTTTCTGTCATTTCTCTATCCGTTCTCTCTGTTTGAATGAGTGCTGTGACTGTCTGTTGCTGTCTATCATTTGTTGTCAACATTTCACAGTAAAATAAGTGAAAGAAACAGTTCCTATCTTACATAACTATATGCTAATAATACACATTTTTTCCCACTTTAACACTTATACATATTAATTTTCAAACAAAATAAATAGTGAAATCACTAGTTAAAAATAAATGATTAGAAAAAATGTTCAATTGTTATGTTCACATGCAACCACATAATCCGCAATAGGACTGAAAAGCCATCATGTAAACACCTCAATCAATCTGACTGAGCTCGATCTGAATGAAATTTCGATCGAGTTGGAAGGGGTGGTGTAGACCTGATATAATACAATCAATAGGAAAAAATTAAGTATGTAAATACTTGAATCTGACTATTTTCTCAATCGAATTCAAAAATACCTTGCACACATGTGCAGTGCCATGATGCGTACATTTACATAAGATCAATCTTGATTAAAACACCCATCTGATCTTATTCCTAAATGCCAATGATACAGCTATGTCAACTAAACCTTTGACAAGTACGATAATAGCGGAACATTCAAATCTGTGTTGACGCTGCCGCTGACCCATTGAGCAGTTGTCATGTATAGGTATGAAACAGTTTCACAAACAGTCTTTTCAACCACACAGTATTATTATTTCTGTTACAATAATTCAAATGATCACAGAGGTACAGGCCCAGCACGGTCGCACCAGTTGCACCACCTATGGAGGGCCCTGAATGGATCAATAAATCATTAATTCAAGATATTCGTTCAAAAACGCTGACTCATCCAGTAATGAAACAAGTGAAGTCTTTATGAGTGAGTCATTGGATCATTCATTCAAACCTATTTTTTAAACTATTCATTTAAATCAATTAAACATTTTGTCTGAACCTATAGTAAATCACATGTTATTTTGTTTAGCTGTCTATTCAGAATCGTGGGAGAATTGGGATTTCTATTTAAAAAAAAAAAAAAGTGATTCTCAATTTATCTAGAATCGTGCAGCTCTACGCTGAGGTTTTGTTCGGAATACGTGCAATGCACATGTAATTGGATTTGAATTGGATTGCAAGGTATAGTGTTCATTTAAACAGAACTTTCAGAAAAAAAAAGAAAAGAAAATTAGCGCATGTATGTCTAATGATCACTAATAATTATTAATATATTTTTTGGTATATTTATTATAATTATAATACAATAATATTACAATAAAATACTTTAATTATTAAATATTATAAAAAGTATTGCTGTGTTTTATTTCTTACTTTCTAACAGTCATGGTTCAGTTCACATATATGACAGCTGAACATCTCTCAAGAATCCTGCTAAAAATTGCAAGCTATGGTTACAGGCTTTATTAAAACAACGTAGGAAATGTTCACACATTCCAATGTATTTTGATTTACAGTCATTTGATACGTCTCCACTGCACACACTAATGTCCCAGTAGGATCACCAGTTAAACGGCTCTAAATGGGCAGTACGGAGATCCGTGCGGGGCGCGGGGGCCGACATAATCGGTTAGCATTGCCAGTGCCGTCCTCCTATTTGTGGCAGATTAGGGTTATCCACAGTTTGACAAACAGCTTTCTCCACAACGCACCAATCATGGCTTTTTATCCCATTTTGGGCATGAGGAAGAAGGGCACTAGAGAGGCAGCAAATTACATGTGTCATTATTAATGGACCAGCGCTTGTGATAATGCATCAACATTAAGGCCCACACATTCCACACACACGGCTAACTCTCTCCCCACAGCTGTCTGCGCCTCTCAGCAGGGCTTTTAGTTCTCAATCAATCAAATCCACTACCTCTTACACAAGCATGAAGACGCGTGCACACACAGATGTACGCAGCAACACGTACATAAGATGCACAAATCAAGACGCTCTTGAACAAGTCTGACATTCTCACAGACATCAAACACACTTACACAAATGCCATGACGTTAAGTGTAGCAGAAGGTCCAAAATAACAATAAATTACCAAACTCCCACGTTCTTTAATTGAAACCTGCTTGCTTTACTCTGATGCGCTGCACAAGTCTGGAAGGGAAGTATTTGGATTCACTTGAGCCAAGAGCAAAAACAAAAAGAAAAAAAAAAAAAATACCATCCATGCCGGTGCTTTCCATAAAGTGAGCTTCCATATTGTGCTTTAGCCTAATACATACAAGTGAGCTGTAGAAGAAAGGAATTGCCATCTATGTAGCTCATGACAATGATGAGGTCAGAGTACACATCTAAATTTGTAAAACTGGTAAAGTTATTTTTTTTTTTGCAAATATCAGGAATTATTCATGTATAAATATTCAGTTTTTGCACATTTTACAACCTAAACTAGCATTGCATTTCAAAAAAAGGTCAAAGAGACTTGTTGACCTTGACACACACACACACACACACACACACACACACTCTCTCTCTCTCTCTCTCTCTCTCTTTATGATATCATTTTCTGTTTTATATATTGTTTTCTGTACATTGGTTGAACCACATAACCTTGATTTGGCAGACCATTTTTATCCTCCATTTTTGTAAAATATTAATGTTTTTTTTCCCAAATATTAATTAGCAGTAAAGCAAAAATATATAGACATAATTTAAATGTTTAAGTTCAAATATTTTTAAGAAAATAATAATATTTAAGAAATAATAATAAAAGATTATGCCAATAAAACCTCATTAAAATAACAGTTGTATCATCCAGACAACTGACTTTATTAACCCTAAATATAGCAAAATTATTTCAATATCAAAATTATGCATATAGAAGAGCAAAAACACTGTCAATGCTGGAGCTTTATATTTATTCCCCATTATTATAATTTTACTACACACCAGTTTACAGAAACAGGAATTGCCCTCTCCATACCTCATGAGAAGAGCAGAAAAGCATTACTACTTAGAGGAAGTTGATCTGTTTTGGTCAGTGCATAATGTTTGTGGCCACAGTTTATCTGTTTATACACTAGTCATATGATAGTGAATACAGTCCAGTTGAGTGGGAGTTTAAGTGCCACTTCACCACACCATCAGGCAGAGAAAGAGATAGAGTGACAGAGAGAGAATTAAGAGTGGTCTGGCTTTGAGATATGCTGCCCAGATGGGTCCCTTGTTTTCAACAAAGTGTTCAACAGAACCATACCAACTAAAACACATGGAAACTCCCCCACACATCCATTAAAACACACTATATGCACACTAACATATCTAATCCATATATTACATGATATATGCACTGATATTCATTGCTGTTGCAGCAATCACTCCCATCTTCTCATTAATGATAAGTGCCCTTGTCCTACGTGCAAGACGAGGAGGTTTCTTCAGCTCTCAGACTCACTCTCACCTAATCAATGTGTTCTGCTTCTTTACAGCTCCTCCAGTGTCTACTGCAAATCATCCTGATCCATTTATCTGTGTCTCACTCTGGAGGAATATCGAGATCAGGATGTGGTCTTGAGGTGATCTACCATGCGGTGTGATCGATGAATCGATTAATAGATGAGTCAGTGGGTATGTAACCTCTGTGTGTTTCACATGAAAAGTACAGTGTGGGTTGGGAATCAAGAATCATACTGGCTTAGAATTGGTTCTGGATATTAAAAAACAAAGAACCAAATCATTTTTTGAGGAGGAAATACCATAACAAAATGCTACAAATTCCTGCAGAGCTACAAAGTGAATCTACAGTGACATGGAGCTTGAGGTCTGAATTTAATGTGATAAGAGAGAAATAATACAATGAAAAATCCATTCCATTGTGTAGTTCCTGCTTGAATGCATGTCACAATATACATAAAAGACAACCAGTGTATTCCTATTCACAGATGAGTGATTCTTTTGAGCTGGTTCTTTTTAATGAATCAAAATGACTCACAAATGAGTCTTGAACTCTAAAATGGCTCACTCGCTGAATTCACTCCATTTTAACAATTTTAGCAGTAAAATACACTGAATTAATTTTAACAATCATGGCAGATGTCACTGTTCTTCTGTGTGCCATTCAGCGCTTCATACTCCAGTCCAAGAGGTGGTGCAAACTAGCAGAAAAATGCATTTCCACCATCTGAAACCTTGGTATTAAAAAATATATCATATATGGTATGGTCACAGTTGGGGAGTAACTAGTCACATGTAACGAACGCAGTTACGTAATTTAATTACAAAATAAATGTAACTGTAATCAGTTACAGTTACTGAGAAAAAATGTGTAACTAAATTACAGTTACTTATGAAAATGTTTACGATTACAAAGGGGGTTACATCTGAATATTTTCTGTAAAAATCTAGGATGTTGAATAATGTTAACTTGCTGCTTTGCCTGTTTTTGATGTGCATGATGCCTCCTGCCATTTAAAGGCTGTTTAGTAAAGCGATGCTATTCTGATGCTTTTGATTGGTTCTCGTTTGAATTTGCAGCGCACCACGTCTGCCAATGACATCAATCCACATTGCCGCTGAAGGCTTTAGGCTACAACCTGTCTGAGAGTTGCCACCATGGCGAGTGATAAAAATGTGTTCCAGTGCTGGAAATTAGAAAAGTAATCAAATATAATCAGTTACATTACTTTAATAAAGTAATGAAATAGTTACATTACTTATTACATTTTAAATAGGGTAACTTGTAATCTGTAACCTATTACATTTCCAAAGTAACCTTTCCAACATGGTATTATTGTAACGTGTAGTTCTGTTTTGGTTTAGTTTCATTGTGTTTTAGTTTAGTTCTGTTCTGTTTGTCTGTGTTCCTAGTTAATCTCCATGGTTGTTAATTTAATTTACGCACCTGTTCTGTTTCCCATTGATTAATCTCTCTTGTATTTAAGTCCTCAGTTTCCTTTGTTCACTGTCTTGTATCGTTTACGTTTTGAGTTTACGTGGTTGTTGTCTAAGTTCCTGTTTTAGTATTGATACTAAAGATTGTTCTTGTGAACTCTTCATCTTTGTGCGCTTACTACAACCAGCCATTATATGACAATTATATATTTAGTATGAATAATTTGGTGCTTCTTCTAAATTACTTTTAATAGAATCATTAAGAAACTGAAACTGTTTAGTAGAATCAGAACTAGAATCAAATTCCTTATGATTGCTGTTAGGGCTGATGTATTGAAATTATCGAAACTGAAAATATACATTGACATAACTGTACAAATCACAATATGCGAAATGGCTTACAATAACTGAATGATTTTAAAAATTCAAAAAGTTATGAAAAGTAAAGTTTTAGGTTGACATACAGTAGAGAACAGACTGGTCACTAGGGCTGGGTAAACAATATCGATTTCTCGATTTTAATCGATTCTCATTTTTACGAACCGATATCGATTCTTAAATCTTAAGAATCGATTAGTCTAGTCTGTTTTCAGTTGATGAATGAACAGAACATGCAGCGCGCCTCCCATCCAATAAATCGCAATAATCGTTGTGCTATGTTACCTTTGATATGAAGCAAAGTCTCAGATTTCAAATGACATCCATCTTATTATGAGATTCAAAAAATAAATACCGTTTTGGCGCTGTTTAATGTGACGGGACAGATCGCTTTAGCGCCTCAGTTAAAGAGAAGCGGCAGCACGGAGCGCATGTGAACATCCTCTCCTCCGCTTTAATACCAGTTACAGCGCGAAATAAACATGACTAAACATCTGAAGGTATGTTAAAATATACAGTACAACTTACCGAAATCCGTATCATGTCTCGTGTAATAGCTCAGTCAGTGTTTCAACCTCGGAAAGACGTCAATAAAACAGCTTGTAAACAATGAATTGGAGTAGAAATATGATTCGAATTCTAAACTTTATTATAAAAAAAAACATAATTGAGTGTATATTTGTATATAAATAAGTTAATTTTAACTTTCATTATTATAGTAAAGTAGTACCAACTGACTCCCATGTGTAGTTTACAGCATTAGTTGAGAGATTTTTTTCCTCTAGAAAATTTGCCATGTTCTGTAACTGATATACTACATCCAAAATAATCGCTATCGAATCTAATCGAATCAAAATCGTAATCGAATCAAATCGCAAGCATGTGAATAGAAATCGAATTGAATTGTGTCAATACACAGCCCTACTGGGCACACAATGTGTCTCAAGGATCAACAAGCCATTGAAACATGAAAGATGTATGTTGGTTGTATAATTTTCAGTCAACATATTTCTTTTTTTTACACACACTTTAAGCATTTTTGCATCGCATATCACATTATTTAACCACATTTTTCTTCAATATCGTGCAGCCCTAATTCCCATCCTTTATAGTCAGACCGATGGAAACCCTTTCTTCTGTCATTATGTACTGTGGTGTATCAGTGTTTGTACCAATCACACTTTCCCATAATCCATAGATTCTGAGGGTCATATGGCTCAATTTCCTCTAGTTGTTCATTACGGTACACAAAACACTGACCCGAGGTTGGTGTAATTATGGGTGCTTATATAGCATACACTTATATAACTGCTTACACACTGACAACTTCAGGGCAGTTACAGAACAAGCCCTTGAGCTTTTCATCATTGCCCTATGGAATTGTGGGGGATGGAAAACCACAGATAAACCACAACCTTGACTAAAACCAGACCTTCACTCAAGAGTGCATGAGAGCAGAAAGGGAGAAAGAGAAATACATTTCCTATATAGATTAAGCAAGATGCATTTCCTCTATAAGTTCAGACCGTAATGTGCAAACCGAGATCGAGAAATGATGTCTTTGTATGTGCTCCACATCTAATGGATGTACGTGCAAGTACATGACTCATATCAGGGATTCAATGCACCTTTCGACAGTCACCGGTTTGACCTCAAGATGAAAAGAGAACGATACAGAAGGGCGATTTTACAAGCCTGATATCTGACACTGACTTTCTGCCATGCATTATTATTAAAATTGAGACTGAGTGGCAAGCCGATAATTATTTTCCTATTTTGGTATAAACAGTATGGAAAATTCTATAATATTTTGTCTAAAACCAAAACACTAACTAAAATCAATTAAATAGAAAAGAGAATTTAAGAATCACAACATAATGTACAGTATGAAAAATGGATATTCATTTTGACATTTGCTAAATATGACATTTGACAGTGTTATGAACTTACTAGTGCCTTTAAAGATTAACTTTAGATGACGGCAAAAGTAACCTAGCATCGTGAGCTAAGTTGATAGTAAAGACCATTGGTTTCAATGGTTCTATGATCTACTTAGGCTTACGATGCTTTTGGGAAATGCAACTGTGGTATAGTACTCTGAATATATCGTTCACCGCAACTTTTTGCTACACCTGCCTATGTCTGCCAACTGCCAAACTTTATTTACTTTACTCACCAAAGCCTATTGTTGACATTAATCATCTGAAGATGCCTAAAATCATCTATTAAAGCGGGTGCTCAACAACAACAAAGCTGGAGAATCTCACGCAGCCAAAATGACGATTGTCAGTGACGGTGTTCAGCCTTACATTGTTCAAACTGGAGTCAGACACTGATGGAGAGACTCAGGAAGAAGTTACAACTTTTAGAATGCAACGGGACGTTTCTAAATGGATAGTGGATAAATTTAGGTAGTTGCTGTGGAGTTGATTCAACTCATCGACTAGCATGTGCCGTCATGTTATTCTTTGTGCAAATCCAGCGTTGAATTGACCCTCATTTGTGAAGCGGTCCGGCGTAAAATGACAGCATGGTAACAACACTCTACTGCAACAACTCTTTCTCTTCTCTAAAGCAGCCCAACATGGCCTCACCCCCTTTGTTGCGTATTCTTGGGGGCAGGGTTTATGTAAATTTTGGGATTTGTGATGTCACCAACCCAGGAAGAAGCTTGTTGTAGTCCCTACCAGCCGTTTGTTGTAGTCCTTAAAAAGCAATTACTGTAAAATAAAATATCTCCCTTTGCATTGAACTTTGAGCGTCTTAACTTTGCAGATGTTATTTATGCTCTAACAGCAACATTACTCACTAACTAAAGTTAAAAAAGTGAAATCATCATCAAGGACCCCTTTAATGAACATAAAAGCTCCATTTCCCATAGTAAGTCTTCACTTCGAATCAGGGATCACCAGGTGTTCCATCACAGCTTCATGTCCCTGAATAGAAGCGTGGAGGGGGCTATTAAAACATGCTACTCCATTTCATCCTCTCTCATGGCATAAGATTTGCTTTGAATTGACATGGAGCTGTAAAAAGGAGTACAGAAATGCACAAAGGCTAAAAAAGTAACTGCAAGAACCCTGTCAAAGAGATTTCACAATCACTCCCTCCCTACAGGCTTTCCCATTTCCCACCTCTTCTCAGCCTCATCGCATGCTTTTCAGCGAACCCTCGAGCCCATAAGGAAACTAACACAGCAGCCTCCATCGCAGCTGTGAACTCAGCTTGTATTTTTAGGTCTAAAGTAACAGCTCTCCAAACACAGATCTCACGCCGACGCAGAAGGAAAGATTATAACTGTACAGACAATGGATACAGCATGTGGCATTCATAGCCGAGTCAATAACGTAATGCACTAAACTGACTCTGTAACAACCATCACTGTACTCCATCACATTATCCAATGAGCTGACCAAATGAGGACATCCATCATTTGCCAGCACTCCCCATCCAGGCCTGTTTTTTGTCACTTGAGTACAGATCGACTCCTCTTGGATCTTGATACTGTATACTCTTAAAAATAAAGGTTCTTTATTGGCATTGATGGTTCCACGAAGTTCCACAGAAACTTTCCATTGCACAAAAGGTTCTTTAGAGTGGAAAAAGTTTCTTTAAAAATGTTCTTAACACTAATAAGGAAATTGTTCTTTTACCATCTGTTCACTGAAACGTTCATTAGGGATCCAAAAATGGTTCTTCTGTGGCATTGCTGTGAAAACCCCATTTTGGAACCTTTATTTTTACTCACTGAATGCATATCACATGCTCACACGTACAGTTAAACAGGAAATGACTCGGCAGTCCCAGACTTTTTGGTCATTCAACATGTGTTTAATGATTAGCATATGGACCAGGACCATGAGAACAGAGCCAAGGCCACAGATTTTAAACAGCACTGGGGGTCTTTTACTCTACTGACTCAAATGCCTAGACCACATCCTCAAGAAAGACGCAGTGACCTATCAGATCGTCCAGTGTGAATTCCCCGCATCGGCCTGTCTGTGAAATTAGGCTGTGTAATCTTTCACATTGCAACAGTTTGGTTCTTCACCAGTCATTTCCAGACCATTAAAAACGAAACCTGTACAGTATGAAAAAGTCAAAGTGAAACAATATTCACAACCCAATATACTTCCATGACGTTACACATGTCGAAGTGAAAAAAAAAAAAAAAAAATAGCTTATGCAGCCTAGATCAGCAGTTCTCAACCTTTTTGAGGCCAACATCCACATTGTCCAACACAATGTTCAGAGATCCAATATGCAGGTTAAGATATTTCCTCTGGTACTTCTGCTGAAATTATGACAAAGCAGCTGTATGCTTAGCAATTTTTTGAAACAGAAACTGCGAGTGTCAATTTATTTGTAATAATATAATATATTATAATATAATATAATATAATATAATTAACCACAATTCAAATACCAAGTTTTTTTAAGTTACAAGAATAATATTCTTCAGTAAAAGCTGAAAAAAAAACATAATCCATATAAAAATCCCCCAATATTTTATTTTTTAATTAAAAAATAAAAAAAAAAAGAATTATGATTTAGGTACATTCTTAGTGAAATTATTTAAATATAAATGTATTTTAAATAATACTATAATAATAATATAATACAAATAAAATAAAATAATACTGGAAGTTATCCGAAGCCCCTTGGTTGAGATCCACTGGCCTAGATAAGATCACCTGACAAGCAAAATTGTTTCTGATTGGTCAGTAAAGTTTGCGTTAAGTGTGTTGATTGGTCATCAAACATGTTTTTGATTTGGACTAAAGTGCACCAATGAATCGTGTGAAACAGAAAGACCAGAGTACCGGAAACGCCTACTAAAATAAATAGGGTCAAAATAATTTTGATTTCATGACTTTAAACTTTCAAAAATAGCAACAGCATGACTTGAAATAGGCAGCTATTAAAAATCTAGCAACATTTTCTCATGCGCATGCCTTGTACTGTAGATCATATCTAATATCTCAAAGCTAACCACTACTAGAAATGGCCTTTATGATATTATAACGCCACTGGGCACTGTCATTTGGCCGAGTGTACTATCATGTCCTGATTGCCACAGTCCTAATTAAAGGATCTCGGAAATGGGCGATGCTTAAAAAACAAACAACAACAACAAAAAAAACTAACAAATAAGCACATTGATAGATTTAAAAAAAACAATGAGAGAAAAGTGATGTGGGGGTGAGAGACGTTTGATAGATTGGTCGTCAAGTGTTCAGTTGCTATCCTAACCCTTTCCATCTTGCCCCCTCTATTAGTGTACAGGTTCCTACAACTCTCACTCTCACGTCAGTCGTGCCGCTACCAGGACATCATTTATCACAACACACAGCACTGGCACTCCAATCTGCCCTGTGACCATGGAGACGAGGAGAGTGTAAAATAACACTGCTCTCATAAGTCTCACTGTTCGAGTGGCAATGCCACTGACACTTAACTCAGGTCTTAAATAGAAGCTCCATTTCTTATCCATTCAGGTCTACCAAACCTCCATTGGTCCTTCTAAAGGGTTAAAATGGACTTGAACTGGGAGGTTACATCCACAAGCTTTGATTCCGATGGTGCGAGGTGGGAATCTTTCATGCTGGCATCCCGAAAGATGGCCTGGGCCATTTTTAAATGTAAAACCAATGTAGGCAGCGGCAGGCTCATTTGTCACCTGCCTTATCAGTGACAGCAGCCTGCCCTGTGTGCTAGCCAAGGCTGTCAGGAGAGAAACCTGAGGAAAAGCCACCCAAAGCAACCGGAGAATACGGGATGAATACCGACTTCGCCCCCTCTTCACACCCTCGTATTGGTCCGAGGCTCCAATCAGTGCCTGTCACTGTCGGGTGAAGAAATGTGTGTTTTGAGGACTCAGGAAACATCCACAGGCGTGACAATAAGAAATGCAAAAGGCATAGGTGGACGTAAGGATGGATACGGTAGCAGAGTTAGTGGGCGTCTATTTTCTGTGGTGGTTGTAAATTCATGGAAACGTTTAAAAAATAAAATCTTACACTATATCTTAACCACCAGATAACCTTATTTGGCAACTGTAAATGGCCTAACAATATTATCAATGTCGAAACAGTTTCATATGTTTAATATTTTTGAAAACTTACTTTTTTTCAGAATTATTTGATGAATAGAAAGTTCAAAAGAACAGCATTTATTTGAGATATAAATCTTTTTTATAACATTAAAAATGTCTTTACTGTCACTTTTGATCAATTAACACATCCTTGCTGAATAAAGTATTAATTAATTTTAAAAAACTTGAATGGTACGGCATTATATATATATATATAATACAGTATTATCATATATACATATACTGATATGTACAATTACTCATATTTGTTCATAATTAAACATTATATATTATATATATATATATATATATATATATATATATATGTATAAAATAACTATAACTATAAAATAAAATTATAGTTAAAATTATATACAAAAATAATTAATTGTAATTGCCCTGTTTTATAAAAGTATTAAGCCACTTGAATACAAAGTGATTTTTTTTTATTTACAGATTTGATCATAGAACATCAAGCATGTTCTGATTGGCTGAGATTGTGTTGCATAGCATTTTTGCTGCAAACTCGTCATACTCTGAAATCCATTTTTTTTTTTTTTTTTTAAAGAAATTCTGAAATCCTTTTTTTTTTTGCTGTGATTTCCTTTTGCCTGCCTTATTTATTTCCCTCTCAAAACCCTTTTGTTACGTCACATCACAGTCATGGTATGTAGTTCAAACATTCAAAGCAAATGCGAACAATGAAAAGTAAGAATGTCTTAACTTGCTGATCAAATAAAGCTCTGCTAGACTGAACAGGCGTTCCCGCACACAATGCAATGTATTGTAAGCGTGCAGGTTCAAGTGTGAACGCACACACAGACGCACCGTTCACACCTACAGACTCCACACTCTCACTCACTAAACAAGTTTTCGCTCACTCAGAGTTGTGAGTGAAGTGAAATACCTGAGAGAGTGTGAGAGTGAGAGAAAGAGAGAGAATGACAGCCACACCTCACTCATCATATTCATCTAGACAGTGAGAACAGGTTGTCCCTTGGAACGACCGTCCATCACCCGTATTAGCTTTGCAAAACCATTCCAGCCCGGGTCTCTATATGTGGGTGAGTTATGAGAGAAGGCCCCGGCAAGGACAAGGGAAATGGCAAGGCATTTTAATTATTCAGAGTCAGCGCTCATTTACACTAGAATGGCTGCTTCGACTAAGCTCCGAGCCTGACATATGACTCACATAAAGGATTTAGCTAAGTCCAAATGGAAGTACATCCATGCTAATTGAAATATATTTCTATTAGCATGCTGATATAATGTCTGTGATATGCACTAGAACCTCCATTTAGGGCAGGGCTGTGTTTACATTACATAGTTGAATGATGAGCGCTTACACAACAGTAGCATAGTGAACATGCTCAATGTGCAAGTCACAAGAAATGCTTTTATGGTGCTATGAGGTCACTGTTTATGTGCTGTTAGTATAGAGTCTATGACTATGTTTGTAAAGGAATACTATCATACTTTTTTTATACATACTGTGCAGTATAAACACATGGCAGTACACACTTGTGTCTTTTAGCAGTCTGATCAAATAATGATATTGAAATCAGCATGGATAATTCTTCTGGTTTATTCATCACCTTACACATGAAGGAGCAAGTGCATTGCATTGTGGGATGCAGTATTCTGTGCAGTGTGCTCTGTTATAAACTCCTTTTGGCAAACGTTGTAGGTCATCCTAGTACTCTCTGAAAAGAAATTTCAATACTATTTATAGTATACATGCTGTATGTTGCAGAAATAGTATTAGTATGCTAGTGTGCTATTCCAAACACAGCCCTCAAGTTGGCTTGTTGGATAGTTTCAAAATAAAATAAAATAAAATAAAATAAAAAATAATAAATATTTGTTGATTCACCACACAAAATAGTGAAGACTTAAAAGAAGAAACTTGGAGAAAATTGTGACACGACTGATACACACTTATATCAGTTTTAACCTAATTATTTGATGTAAATACAAAAAGACTTATATGTTATGCAACATATTACCTATTCAAAATAAAGTGTATGGAACTGATTCAAAAACATTCTAAAGAATAAAATTATTCTTAATTCTTCTTAAGTTAAGAACAGTTTGCATTCTGAGAAAAACTTTTGAAACTTCTGAAAATAATATTTCTTTGTTTCTTTATTCTAAAGACTGTTCTGAAGAGAAAAAAACATTAAGAATTCAAATTCTTGAAAAAATGTTATTAAAAATATAGAGAAGAGAAGAAGTGTAATTCATTTTTTGGATTGCTTCAGGTATTAAACACTATAATACTAGCTCAATATAACATATTACTACTACAATATTTTACTTGTATAATCTTGTATAATGGAAGTTTGTCTTCCCGATGGAAACATTAAGGGTTACCAACTGGAAAAAATATTTGACAACTTTAAGAATTTCTCAAGTATTGCACTTTACATTGTTCTAATAATTGATTATATTTTTTCTTAAAGAGATTTTCATCGATCCAATTTTCACACCCAACATTATTTGTATGATCTGTGTTGATTGGTCAGTAGTGTCTAGTGGTGTCTGTGTTCTGGTTGCTGATTGGTCAGTATGTAGCAAGTGAATTGACTGCTCAGTGATTTGGTCATGGTGTGTTGATTTGTGTTGGGTTTGCGTTCTTCCTGAAGTTTAGTCAATGTCTATAATGAGTTGAACAGTAGAGTCTGTTGATTGTGAGCGTTGTGTGTTTTTACTGGAAGGAGAATTGAAGACTCTCTGAGTCATTGTCTTTGCACTCTGATGTGACATTACTTCTCTAATCACGTTCTGGTTTTGTCTATAGTACTCACTCACACACATACACATACTCACACACACACACACACGCATATCTCTCTGGATCCCACTGCCAACGCGCTCTAAAAATATCTGCATCAGAAGCTCTTCTGCTGTGTGTGTGTGTGTGTGTGTGTGTATTGGGATGAATCATTCAACCAGAGAGAGCTACTCAACTGATCCCCTTGCTCTGTCTCTGTGAATGTGAAAGAAATAGAGAGAAACAAGGAAACAGAGAGAGAGAGTTAAAGAGGGCATGATTTTCCAAGAATGGACTACTGAATACATGTTCTAACAATTACAACCAACGGCTTCCGTCCAAGGAGGCAGTATAGAAAATACAGCAAAACAAATATTACAAGATATAAGTGTATGTTTTCCAAGGATTTGTTGACTAATGGTCTCAAAAGAAAGTGACTATTAATAATAGCCTAATAACTGGTAGTAGAAACATATTCTTCTTCTATTGTTTTTTCACTTTAATGTTTAGTATGTCAGTTAAATGTGTCAATTATTGGTTGCTTATTGATATAATAAGGTAAATGGGGTTTCATATGGCAGCGGTTTTCAAACATTTTGATACAAAGGACCCTTATTTATGATTTATATTTTACATTTTATAAAGACCCTTTTATACTGGATGAGAAGAATACTAAGTATGATATAATCAAGACAATTGTGTGCTAAATTATATAAATGGCTATTTTTTTTGTACATTTCATTGTACTAAATTCAAAAGAAGAGATTAAAATATTATCTGAAAAAAAATTATCTTTCAATGTCATATAAATCACCGTATTAAGTACACTGTCACTTTTCTACCCAATATTTAATGTTAGATTTACTTTTATTGCACAAATACTGTTCTGGTATATTAATTTTAATAGAGAATAGCACCCTACAAAACCAAGGACACAAACACACACTACTCTTGAAAGTATGAAGGTTAAAACTTAATTAAAGAAGAGATACTTTTTTTTCTACCAAAATGTACATTGGTTTTAAAGGGTTAGTTCACCCAAAAATTAAATTTCTGTCATTTATTACTCTATTCCTCATGTCGTTCCACACCTGTAAGACCTTCGGTCATCTTCGGAACACAAATTAACATAGTTTATTTCATCATTTCATCAAAAATATCTTAATTTGTGTTCCGAAGATGAACGAAGGTCTTATGGGTGTGGAACGACATGAGGGTGAGTAATAAATGACAGAAATATCATTTTTGAGTGAACTAACCCTTTAATTTCTTACTGTTCAAAACTAATGCCGTCAATAAAATTAAATAACTGTGAATGCTGTCATGATTTCTGACAAGTCTTTAAAGGGGTCATATGATGCAATAATGTTTTCCTTCTCCTTTAGTGTGTAATGTATCCGTTTCTGCATTTATATAAGATCTGCAAAGTTACAAAGCTCTTAGACTCCCACAAAGCGATTTATTCTATGTAACAGAGAACACTGATCCAGACCTGCCTAATACACCTCAATCCAAGTCCAGATATTACTTCCTCAAACAGCCACATCACAATGTTAAAAAAAAAAATTAGTACAATGCCCGCCCAAAGGCATACACAAAGAAAGAAGGCGAGGTTTCAGTGAATTAAAGTGTTGTCGTCATGTCGCGGTGACACTGTGTGTGTTTGGATGTGAAAGTAAAGCCACTTTTGCTTTCAGAGGTTAATCAGAGGTTAAGATTTATTTATAAAGCTGTTCCTAAATAGTAAAACCCAAAAGTTTGCTTGTGCACAGCACATTTTACAGAGGACAGCTTCTTGAACCTGGGATACCACAACGCCGGCTATTTACAAAGACTACTAAAGTTGGTTCCAATCGATCGGCTTGATCATTCGCATTTTCAGAATTGGATATGACTCAAACTGATATGGTAAAACCTTTTAAAAATGCTTTAGAAGCCTTGGAAGCTGAGGCTCGCAATTATGGTACAGGGCGTTACATTTCCGACATACGCTTGAGGTGTTTGGCCAATCAAAAAGCACTGGGTCAGCTGGCCAATCAGAGCACTCTGAGCTTTTCGGAAGGAGGGGCTTTGTAGAAATCAATGCGTTTCAGACAGACTGGGAATAGAGGAGCTGAAATAACGTACAGTATGTGAAAAAAATGCTTTTTGAACATTAAAGCATGTTAACATATCTATTACACCCAAAAATCAAAATAATGAACTTTTAAAATAGCATCATGACCCCTTTAATTCTTGTGTTTTTTTTGTTTTGTTTTTTTTACATTATTTTTCCCCGCAAAACCCAGTTTGAAAAACCCTGCCATGCATAAGCTTTGTAAACATCAAATGTAAATGTAAATATCATTCGGTAACATGAATTTATGAATTTATCTCGGCTCCTCATTTCAAAAGTCACGGATCACTACATGCAAATGAGCGTTTCTGAGTGTCACTGCATGTTTTGTACGTGTTGATTAAACACTGCTGTGCAATGTTTGCATTTTCACGAGGGTGTGACAGATACGAGCATGCTAAGGTTTGCATTCCAAGAACTGCACTTCCTGTCAGTCAAATGAATCAAGTTTCACTCCGAATAACAATAAAGGTAGTTTGAAGCACAGGAAAGAAAAGTGAGGAGACTGTGAGTGAGAGCGAAAGGGCGAGAGCTAAACAAAGTAGCGAGTGACAGAAAAATAGAGACATTAATCTATCCTCTCCCTCCGAGGATCCATCAGACCCGGCAGGACCCGTCAATCACAGGGACCTTGAGCATCTTGCCACACATTATGGAAGCTGTCCATCCTGCGAAAAAACATTCACGCTCACACACACTGCCTACGATAAACACATCACCTCCCCCGCCTTGCACCTTATCTGCCACATGTCTTTCTCTCGCAGCTTCAGAGTGCAGAAAGACCTGGCGTGTCCCTGCCGAAGGCTTCCCTTTAATTCTTCCTCAAAATCTCACATGAGGAATGACTCATCTCTCCCTGTCTCGATGAAAGACTTGCTCTGTTCTCTTCTTTCTGGCTTCTTAGTGGCCAGTGTCCCTGACCCAGACAAAACAGCCTGCAGGAATGTATAAGAAAACTACGATTTATTTATACAAACATCTTATTATCCGCTAGTATCCCATTTATCTCAATAGTAGTCACTTGACTAGCGCAGAACCACCAAAAGTACAAGATCATCGATTTCTCGCACAAAAATGATGACATTTTGAAGAATGCACTGGTTGTTGTTTTTTTCCTTGCAGTTGCACAGAACTGGGAATGAGCAATACAGATGCAAAATCTCCAATAAATATCATAAATGTGTTATATCAATTTTTACTTCTCATCAACAGGCATCGGAAAACTTCAGGTGAACTTAAATTTCAGTCTGTTTGACACATAAAGCTATCATGTGGTGCTTTTGTGTCCTTTTTAAAGCGTGGATGCAGTCCTCAATCATTGTGATTGCATGGAAAATAGCGACCAGGACACTCTTCAAAACTTCACCTTTTGTGTTCTACAAATGAAAGTTGAATAAGCCAAAACAGAGCCAATCAGAACATATTTGGTGTTTAAAATACAAAACTGTCAAGCAAGACATTGGACCAATGAGATTCTAGTGTGGGTGGGGCTACCCAGCGAATAAAACGCCGTAACCATGTCTTGAACACTGGGGGGACCATGTTTATTGGGTAATTTTTTTATTAAAAGGATTAAGTAATTAAAAGATTAAAAGGGATTTAAGGGAATAACAAAAAAGAAGGTTGATTGTAGTTAAGTACTCAAATTAAACTGTTTGCAAATAACATTTTATATATATATATATATATATATATATATATATATATACATACATATACATATACATATATATATATATATATATATATATATATATATATACACACACACTTATTTGTAGGTCAAATATGTCAAAAATGCAAAAAATGTCGTCATATTCCGTTATGAATTACATTAATCATATCATATTAATCAAATAATAGCATGTTTTCAATTCAAAACAGCGAAATTTCATAAAAATTTTGAGTAGTTTGCATCACTGGATATTACTGTCGGTCACTTAATATTTCAATAAAATAGTCATCAAATATTAAATGTTTAGCTACTTGCCACATACTCTTAAAACGAAAGAGTCACATTGGAATTTGCACTCATCTTCTGTGAACAGTAAGCCCTGACTCCTTTAATTTGATTGGCCAGCTCACTCATTCTGACAGTGATGAGCGCTGTTAGCGCTGAGGCAGGCCAGCCTAAAAATGTAACTTTTCAAACTTTTTTGTGTCATCCTAAGAACAAATAGAGTGATGCGTAATAGAGTACAGCAGAGCAGCATCAATATTGGGGGGGAGGGGGCAATTTGGCCATTGCTAATTATTGCTAATCAATGTCTATGGTGCCAAGAGGCCATCAAGACGTCACAACGCGTGACACTGCTAAAGGAAAGGATCTATGCAAACTGAAATAGCCACAAAAAGGTTGGTGGTAGTTTGTTAAAGAGGATATGTAAAAATAAAATGAAATATAACACTAATAAGGAAAGAGTGGAGAGGGACACATAAAACCCTTTAGCATAAATCTAATTATAGTCCAGAGATAGTCGTTACTGATATCGTAATGTAACAGCGTGAAATAATAACGCTAATATGTGGATTTGCAAGGTGGGGCAGATAAGGATGTTTCAATTGTTTTGTTTCATTATCTGGCTGAATAAAGTGTGAGAAAGAAAGACCCGTTCGATAATAACTTCTATGAAAAACAGCAGTTCCTTTGAACTCATTGTCCGTGAGACATCCGTCCTGCGGCTGACCTTTCCTCTTAGTCTTTATCAGGGAGGCCATGAGGGAAATGACAGCGCTTCAGTACGCCCAGCATGCTTCATAGCAGTGATGCTATGCCAAGCACACTAAAAATAACAAAAAAAATCTACAAGAAAAATGTTAATATTCTTAATGTCTTTTTCATGTGACATTGACCTCCTATGACCCGCAATCCTGTTCGCTCACAAAATAATTTCATATAATGCCTACAAGGATTATTTTACCATTGTAAACATATTGTTGGTGTTCATTTTTCAGATCGAAATCACTGTTGAATCTAAACTCTTAGGCCATTATGAAACTATTGTTCCCCAGTTGCCCTTCAATCGATGCACTTCAGCCGCAGAGGAGGAATTACCTCCCAATAAGCCGCAGATATTAAAGATCATTATGCGATGCTTTCTGTACACAGTATCTCTATAGATACTAGAGTGGCTGCATTGTTGTGCAGTTTGTGCCGAGAGCTGTGGAGAGGACAGACGTGGAGCTTGTCGTATCGGCACAAAGACTCACTTCAGGATGGACTAACTGGAAAAGGGCCAATCGATGGAGTTCTGCCTTGAGCTTGCGGACAATAACACAGCTGAAAAATACCTCCAGCCCTCCCTTTTATCAGTCATTTCCAAAATATCACTGCTGTAAACAACGGTGATGTAATGATTTCTTTTGTCATTCATTCCAAAGGGGAAATTGTAAACATTCATCTATGAGAATAGAGACATGACTTTCATAATATGAGTTGTAAAAGTGGCGTGATAAGTCATCTCTTGGTAACAGCATTACGGTCTAACTGTACAGAGAGTGAATGGATATGGGGGCGCTCAGTGCTGTAATAAAAATATGAACGGCCCCTTTGAGGGGGGAGAACCTTTCTGCTTGGTACACTACAAGCTTTTGGTAATTACCAGAGTGCCAGTGAGCATATGAATAAATTCATGAGCTCTGACTCAGGTAATTAACTCATTGTTTAGTCATTAGCGATCAGGAGAGAGAGAAAGAGAATGAAAGAGAGAGAATGAGGAGAACATTCGTAGGAGAAAAATCAGGAAGGATGAGAGGATGGGAATAACAGCAAAAAAAAATAAGGGATGTCAAAAGTACCAAAGTCAATATTAACGTACTGTAAAAATATGTAAGAGAATTAAAAAAGTGAAATATAAAAATATTATATATATAAACAAATAATAATGATTTCTATTTCAAAAAAATGCTGTTCTTTTAAACTCTCTATTCATCAAAGAATGCTCACAGTTTCCACAAAATCAGCATATTCGAATGATTTCTGAAGGATCATGTGACACTGAAGACTGGAGTAAAGACTGCTGAAAATTCAGATTTGCCATCACAGGAATAAATGACATTTTAAATATATTAAAATATAAAACAGTCATTTTAATTTGTAATAATGTCACAATATTACTGTTTTTACTGTATTTTGATCAAATAAATGTAGCCTGAGCATAAGAAACGTTCAAAATCATTACAAAAAATCTTACCAACCCAAAACTATTGAACAGTATTAGGCCTATATATAATAATATTATAATATATAATATAACACACAGTCAATGAGCTATTGTATTATCGCAAAATAACCCAACAGTGTGATCAGGACCTTGCCTGTACATTATACCGTTTTAAACACTGGTACAAACCAAATAAATGGGGATGAAATATTGATTTGAGTTGAATTTTTTTTAGTATGTGAGAAATTAAGAGACTGTGGAGTAATATAAGAGACATAAAATGTACACAGTTGTGTATCAAATCAGTTTAGTTGTCATTATTCAAGAGCATTTGACCGCAAAAGGCTAATTTTACACACGCTGTTTACTTGGGGCAAGAAAAAAAAAAAAGGCTCTTCATCTCCACACACATTTCTCTGTAACATACTCTGGTACTCATGGAACTAATATAGGAACATGTTTAAGTTTTACTTTCGACTTGATACCGAAGTACCAGTACTTTTGACATCCCTACTGGAGACTGATAAAAAGGTTGAGAGACGTGAAGGAAAAGGAAGCTGTAGAATGACACCGAATGAAGGGGAAAGAGAGACTGAGTGGATTTCCATTTAGACCAACAAGGGGGGACTGGAGGAGAAAATGAGGGAGTGTGAAATGACACCAGAGGCAGAGAAAGATTCCTGTCAGAACTCAAAGCTGAACAGACACTCCTGACGGGTTTATCCACGCACCGCTGGGCCCGACTACAGCTCAACCAGCATCAGATCCCGTCCCTACAGACACGCTACACACGCATACACACAGCCAATCCCACGGAAACGTCATCTTACACCACATATCACATTCAGTCTATAAGTGCACTAACACGCTATGACAGGCTGGAAGCTTCTTCCTTTCCAAACAGGAGCTCGTAGTAAGGATGGGAAGTGAAATTAGTTCCACAACAGAAGCTAAATTATTTCCACTGTCTTACTGCGCTGAGAGGGAAGACAGCTTTTGAAGGATGAAGTTCAAACTTTCGATGAGGAAAAAGTGTGCCTAACTGTTTAATAATGTGACACTATCACATTTCTGCACTCATTGTGGCAAAAAAAGCTGAATTTTGTGGAATGAGAACATACACTACCATTCAAGAGTTTGAGGTTTCTTTTAAAAGAAACAAATTGGGTCCACTTGACCCTGATTAGATTCAAACAAGACACTGCCCTCCATTAAAAAAAAAAAAAAAAAAACTTGAGAGAAATGTTTTTGCACACCGTCTTAAAAACGCAAAGACAAAAATGGCAAAGACTGTCCTTCTGCATATGTATACAAACACATTTAAATCCACTTAAAAAAACCCTGAAATGTGCAGCCCTTCGACTGACATTTAAAAAATAAACACACTAAATATCTACCTGTAATTGCTGTAAACTATCACAGTTAGTAATTTATTAAGTTAGTCGGCTGCTGGACAACTTGTCAATCATCCTGCTCACCTCTAATTATTAGTAGCTGAAAGTATTATCAAATTAAAAGACCCAAAAATGAAACTTCTGTCATCATGTCGTACCAAACCTGTATTACTTTCTTTCTAACAGAAGATATTTTGAAAGGAAAATGTCTCAATGTCCATTTTTTTGTATCATTGTTCTTTTTTTTTTGTCCATTCAATGAAAGTCAATGAGGTCAAGTGTTGTTTTTGAAAATATCTCATTTTGTGTTCTGCAGAAGGAAGTCATAGGGGTTTGGAATGACATGAAGGCGAATAATTTATTTTAATTTTGGGGAGAAATATCCCTCTAAGATGGAAATAAACATGGAGGCATAAACTGTGAAAATCAGAGGACAAAAAGACTACAAAACAGAAAGAATTCCAGACAACTATGTGATCACAACAAAGAAAACTGGAGGTAGAAACAAATGGCAAACAAGTGAGATGACTTTGAAAAAGAGGAAGTCTAGTGTTGAGTCAGCAAGTGAAAGAGAGATAACAAGTAAATGATCAAACTACAGAGAAAGAAGAAGAGAAACATAGACACTTAATACATTTCCACGCAGCTGTGTGATGAGTCTGACCTCACGTCACCTGTCTTTACACACAACCGCTACTGAGAAAAGGGGCTGAAAACGTTCCATGTTTTTTTCAGTAGTCACATCTGACAGAAAACCCTACAGTACAGGCAGAAGACAACCGGCCTGTTTTTAGTTTTATTTTGGCTGATCTCTATTCCGGACTTGCACACAAACTGCACTGCAATCTTTTCCCGAAATGTCATTTGTGTGAAAATATTTTGAAGTCTGTAACCAGGACGTTAACACAGGCAAGATCAAATACTGTACCAGGCACAACAAGCTCACTGTTCGTGATGCTCGAAATACAGGAAGAAAAGTATAAATATTGAATTGGGGGTGGGGGTTTATATGAATGTATCTCTTAAGGGAACGGATGTCTTCAGTAAAGTTTCGATGGCATTTTCTTTTCCTCTTACCATCGTGTAAAGTAGTGCTTATAAGCGCAGCGCTGCTTTGTGTACAGCAGTACCCAAAGAAACCACTGCTGTTTCATAAGCGCCACCTACTGTCAGAGAGTGAATTTACAAAAACAGTCCGTCTGCTGTTTTTGTTTTGTGCAGGTGTGTCTTATGTAGCATAATTTCGCTAATCTAAAGTCAGACCATTCTGTTTTTGCTTTAAATCTTAAAAATATACAATCTAGTTCAAATAAAAAACAACTGCTCATGCTAGATGTGTGTAGCATCTTTGTTTGGATTGTGATTAAAATGTTGCCTCTAATTTCAAATGGCTACAGATATTTTTTGTTTAAGGCCAGTTTGCCTGTTATAGAGCAAATAAATAACAAATAAATGTGCTTAAAGAAAAAAAAAATCAGCAACTGGTATCAGAATCAGCCAATTTGCTTGTAATTTTGCTTGGAGGTAAAAAAGCTTGACCCAAGAAATTATGAGCGTTGTGCACAAGCCAATCCAAACATGTTCAAGTGAAAGTAACCTGCTGTCTTACCCAATCGGAGTATACAGGCGGATCTTAAGCAGGCAGAAGGTTCCAATGTTCAATTGGAGAGAAGGGTCCAGCTGAAAGTACTGTGATGGGGATGGGTAAATCTCTCCTCCTGCTGTCTGAGGGGACGGTTCGTGATTCCCACTCTGTCTGTCCACGTCTGCGTCTGTCTGGCTCCAACTACCCTCACCATTCCCTGCCACATTCAAAGACAAAGAGGTTTACACTTGAGCTTCAAGCGGCTGTTGTGCTATATTACATTATCCTATATTGTACTGCTAGACTGTATATTTGATCATGACTGGAATGCTGTTTTGACCAATCAACATCCAGAACTGAAAATGTGTTTTATATAAAAGCACATTTTATGAATATATTAAATAGGTAGATATACATTTATATCTATCATTTATTAAAATAAATGTGTTCTGAAATCCTCTTACAATGCTACTGTCACTCCTCTTGAATATGTAACCAAGGTAACAAGAGACTAGTTGAGAATGTACTTTAAATAGTTTCAGCCATATGAACCAGTGAGACACCTCAGGTTTGGGATTTAATTTACTATCAGACTAAAACCGCCCATCGGAAATAAAAAGATTAACTAATCAATCAATCAATCAATCAATCAATCAGTCAATCAATCAGTCAATCAATCAATTAATCAGTTGCTAATGTTACCCTTAAAAACACATTTTTGTAAACTGTATTTTTTGGTTATATATATATATATATATATATATATACATTAATCCCGAAGGAAATTCAAGGCACCAGTAGCTTATACAACAAAAAGACACTAATACACACAATATTAACTAGTGATAACAGTCCATATATATCGGGGGTAAGATTTGTTTTTTTGTTTTTTGTTTTTTTGAGAAATTAATACTTTTTTCAGCATGGATGCATTAAATTGATCAAAAAGGAACAGTAAAGACATTTATAATTTTACAAAAGATTTCTATTTCAAATAAATGCAAAGTTCTGACATGAAACTCAAGATGGTGCTGTCCTTAACTCATTTGGTAGCGATCACATCATTATCTACATAACACAGCTGATTGGTTGCTGTGGTATCAGCAGCCAATGAGCTTGTTGCTCAGTCATTCAAATACTTGGCATTGTTTGCTGTTAGCAGTCTGCAGCGCGCTTTCAGAAACCCTCCACCTTCCCCAGCTCCACCTGTATAGATCTGCTACGGGGTTTATTTCATGTATAATGTGCAGCAGCAGCAGCAGCATGTCTTACATGCTCACAGCAATGTCTGTAAATGTATTGGCAGTAGCAAGTCTCTGTATTTGCTCTGCAGCAGCAGCAGCAGCAGCAGCAATAATCAACAGCAGCATAGCAGATCCGCCAAGACCAAATACATTACATTGCCATATCCATTACCATGCCAATCTCTCCAAGAGTTGTCATGACTGAAATACTGTTCTTTAGAAATTTCTTTTCATTAAAGTATCCTTAATAAATGTATTACAGTCTCCCCAAAATATTAAGCAGAAATATTTTCAACATTGATAATAAGAAATGTTTCCTGAGCAGCAAATCAGCATATTAGAATGATTTCTGAAGGATCATGTGACACTGAAGACTGGAGTAATGATGCTGAAAATCCAGCTTTGTCATCACAGGAATAAATTACATTTTAAAATAAAAAAAATCTTAATTTTAATTGTAATAATTCTTACAATTACTGTTTTGCCCTGGTGAACATAAAATTATTTATTAAATTACATTTATCCGATTTCATTCCAATAGTACAGTCGTTCATCAGTAAGTGCACATTCCTCTACACAAAGCCATTTTTTAGCCATGTTTTTTTTTCCTTAAACCGTCTGACCTCTCTGTCCAGTTTAATGGTTCATTCCAGGGCTGAGCGGTATGAGGAAAAGCTGTTTAATCAGAATCACTCACCGGGTCTCTGAAGCTCCTAAGGGAGACCGCATTCACAAAACAAACATTGGACACTATTTATAGATGCCTGTCGACATGGCAACCACTCTTTGTTTGTTTGAATCAGAAACTATTTCTCCTTTTTTCCCTTCAAATGTTTCGCTTCTTGCTTCAAAGCAGACTCTGAGACTTAAGACACTCAGTTGTCTCATTTTGCTCTGGTATGTTTCTCCAAAACAAGAGTCAGGGTGGAGTGTATGCTCTGGCAGGACGATACGAGTCCTTTTGTGCGTTTGTGTACGAGCTACTTGTGCTCTTAAATTTTGCTGTGTCAAATCTATTAACCACCAGTTAATCTCATTTAGATGGCATCACCCATGGCAACGAGGGTGGCACATACAGTATTTATGCGTGTAGAGGAGTCACAAGCTGTTTACATCAGTTTAAACCGTACTGGTTAAGATTTGATTTGAAGATCTGCAGGCCAATCTGATTGAAAGGGCAGAACTGAATTCATGGTAATTCATTTTCTCCATAGAGAAATTTATTTTTAACATACATAATGTAAACTTTTCAAGACTCTGAATGACTTCTCACTCCTATAAAAGCATTGCAACTGACATAAGTCACAGTACAATCTCAAACAACTTATATATTTCATTAATTTGCAATAACCTTCAATTATATTGTGGTTTATATAGCATAATTAGTAGTTCATTCCCTGAATGATGTGTTTCACGGTTTAGAGCTCTTTATTAAAGCATAATTTGAAATTCCTATTGAGAAAATAAATGGGGAAAATCGTTCTTGATCAAGTAGGCGGTCTCTGTTGTGCTCTATTGACAAGTTTTGGTCTTTTTTTTGAGATCTGTACTGGAGACAACACTGAAGAAAGCCTAAAAGCAAATTTTATGAATCAGACATATACACATGCATCCAAAAACAGATATACGTAGACACACGATTATACTCACATGTAAACCATCACCCTTCCTTGTCTTTTGGGTTTTGCTGACTGTTCAAAAAGGCAGGAAAGAATATTAACGACTGTCTGATGCCCCGCCCACTGTCAGTCAGACACCTCCCACCTCTTTCTTCATAGGGATTATACATATTACACCAACATTACATTACAGAATATCTTGGCTTTATCAAGTTGCTATTCAGAGAACTATTTAGTTAGTCATAATAACAATACTAACAGTTAGTCATCTGATACTTCAAAACCTAATCACACCTCAGTCAAAATAAGATACAGGCTTACTGGCACATGGGTAGTAAGGAAGAAGTGACAAAATTTAAAACAATTCCCTTAATTTTCATTCAACATTTTTTTTCTTTCATTCTATATATATATACACACACATATATATATATATATATATATTATATATATATATATATATATATATATATATATATATATATACATATATATATACACACACAAAAAAAAAAAAAAAAAAAAAAAAAAAAAAAAAAAATCGCAGAGGAAATTCAAAATGGCTGACTTCCTGTTGCGTTTAGGACTTTGCTCCAAGAGACTTTTTTGTAGGTATTGGGTCATTACATGTATGTACCGAATTTTGTACACGTATGTGAAACGTAGCGGGAGGCGCACTTCGTTGAAGTATTGTAAGTGGCGCTATCGAGCCATTTTGCTACACCTAATTCTGAAACCCATTTTCGCCAGTTCTGACGTGTGTGCAAAGTTTCGTGAGTTTTAGAGCATGTTTAGGCCCTCAAAAATGCAATTCATTTTGGGGAAGAAGAAGAAGAAACAGCAATTCCAATGGGGTCCTCACACCATTGGTGCTGGGCCCTAATTAACATTAACCTAGATAAATGCTACGATATCTAAATGCTAACATTAACTAATAAATGTTGTAAAAAAAATGTTATTTATTGTTAGTTCATGATACCTAATGCTTTAACTAATGTTAATAGATTGAACCGTTTCCTTTAAACTTATTAATCTGCTTAACTAGCCAAACTTTACAGGTTAAAATAAGACCACTTTTTAATGGCAACCATTTCTTACTATGATATTTAGAATTAAATCGCTATTTACAAAGAGATAAATGCAGTTTAGAAAGAGTATGACTATAAGCATAGTGACATTGTAGTATTACTTTATTTTAACTTTATCTCTCCCTGTCAATAGCGGTTTGTAGTATTTTACATGTCAAACAGCATTTCTGCCTCTCTAGTATCTAACACTAAAAAGAGCATCTCCTCCTGCTTTCACAAAGAGTAGTCTCTGTTTCTGTTTCCCATAATTCAGCAGGTGAGAAGGGCTGCAGGCTGCTGTTTCTCTCTCTCCTCTATCTGAGCAGTTACAGAAGTGTAATGGGTAAATGGCAGCTGACCACAAACAGTCAAATTTGTACCACTTGTATTTGTTCCTTTATGAAAAAAAGTCAAGAGATATCATTCACATGCTAACAATGCTAAGTGATATGTCTAGATAGAGTCGACGGTGTATTTTGTCAGACAAACTAAACCAAAACACAGTCTGCTCAACATGTAGTCTTACTCATTTTTTTTTTTTCACAAACCCTGTTTTTCATATATATCCACCTACTAGAATATGTATTTTCATCTGATGCTGATTAACACCCAAGTATACAACAGTATAAACAGTACTTCCGTCCCTCACAGCCTCATTCTCATTTCTGGAAGAGAAATGGTCCACCCCCCCCAAAAAAATGGAAATACTACTAGGGTTATTCCACACTACACTGAAGTAGGAGAACATAATAACACCAAAAAAAGACAGACAGAGCTTTAATCTCCTACTAACAAAATGACCTTCACCACTCCTATTTCTGCATTTATGGTGTGTGAGAGAGTGTGTGTTCCTGAGGGCTTTCAGTATTTAAAAAATTCATAATGTCATAAGTTCATCTGCCCATTCACATTAGCAGCTGTGTTTATATTATTAAAGAAAAGGTTAAAAATGTCAACCTCAACTTTCCCTCTCTTTTACACCCACACACACATTTGTTTTACTATTAGTGAGGACATTTGATTGGTTTTATATCAATATTTTATGGGGTTTTTTTCTATTACCTAACCTTACCCCTACTCTTAAACATAAACCTCACAGAAACCCTTGCAGAACACTAGACTTAACTAGAAACATGATTTGGCCAATGTGTAAGCAAATTATAATTAGACATACCCTAAAAGTAACCTTCTTTTTTCCACAGTATTTATCTTAGGCCCAAAGTAACTTTATCTAGTTTTGTTTTTGTCCTGAAATGTAAAAAAAAAAAAAAAAAGTCTTAAATGATGGTTTATTAACATTACCACTGTTCCAACAATTATGATTATGTTGATTGTGTTTTACTAGGGGTTGTTGCAACCCCTAGTATTATTATTACCAATTGAACGTAGTCTTCAACATCAACAGCACAAACATGGGAAGCATGGGATTCATTTTCATTTTTTCATCACATTTTTTCTCCTGCAAACACTCGTCGGAAATCACCAACTCTCATTGAAAATGAAAGACTTCAGGTTGCTCTGTCGCTATGAATCGCTGTCAATGTGAACGGCCCTTTAGAAGCTACTGAATGAAGCTCCTGGCACACACACACGCTGGGCTCAGCGGCAGTTACATAACCGTGAACACACACCCCTATCGGTCAGCTCAAAGTTCTCCTGCTCACTGCAGATGGCTGACCTCTGACCTGTCAGCGCGCAGCAGCCGGTCACGCAGCACACTGCTGACATGGATAATGAAAACATACACAAACACTCCACCCAGAACAAGCTTCATGACAATGACTTACTAGTGAACTGCCAATGGACTCTTGCTTCACAGTAATAACACTGCGGCCCTAAGGGAGTACCTACAATCTAATCCTTAAAGGGACAACTCACCCAGAATTAAAGTTCTGTCATCCTTTATTCACCCTCATGTCACTCGTACAACTTTCTTTCCCCAATGGAACAAAAAATAAGATATTTTGAAGAATGTACTAGCTGCTCTATTCCATAAAATAATACGATTTTTTTTGTGTACGAACTATAACTTTAAATCCAGACATGAGACTGAGCCTCTAGACGCTTTATGACATGAACGTTGATAATCTGGCAGTGTTTAGTATTTGCTGTTCTGAACTTACGTAATGTCTGCATGAAGGTTTTCAGTCATGCAGGGCATCGGTAAACGTCAGGTATTTTTATTCAAGAGAACTTAGACTTGGTTATTCATTTGTTGAAGATGTTTTTCCACTCAACTAAAATGGTAGGGAATCTCTAGCTTTTTAAACCAACCCACATATTTTGATGGGAACTAAAGGTTACAGAGGCATCGGTCATGAGGCCAAGACTGCAAATCTAAATGCATTATGGGACAAAGGGATTATTTTTGGGTAAACCACCCCACCACTGTCATCATACAAAGCATTTACCCCAGTACATATATTCAAACTACATATTTACACTAGGAATAGACTAGTGTATTTTCTTTTCAAAAGCACAACACAGTTATTAATCCTTTCTACTGTAAATTTAACATTTGTCCATTTTAAACATCAGATTCACAGTGTAATCAAAGTTAATGCACTGAACAGGTTTCTATAGCCCTATTAAATTTTCCCACATTAGACATAGTGACAAAACTGTAGGCTAACTTTTCTAATTATTTACCATTTTGCACACATTTTCTGAAGTTCAAAAAAATGTATCAAACCAGTCTTAATATTTGATATGGGGGTTAAACAGGAAGCATGTGGAATTTCATTCATCAAAGACTTTTACATTACATACACAGATTATATACATATAAGCCAATGTTATATTAGTACTATTAGGTATTACAGTACTTATTAAAACATTAAATTAGTTTTTATTTTTATACTTACATTTTAATTTTAATTTGTCAAGTTTGTAATTTTGTTAAGTGCTTTTGTCATTTTTTTCTCACTTGACGTGTAGATGGGGTGTTAAATACAGCTGTTGCTTTTTAAAGCGATTAGTATTGCAATTAAATTTGCTGCAGTGGAGACATAAAGAAAGAAAAAAAAACACTTGATCCTTCATGAGCATACACACTTAGGAAAGAACTAAAAAGGGAAAAAAAAAAAAAAAAAAAACATACTTGCACACGCACACAAGACCACATGCTCACACACACCAGGCCTCCACTTCTGTAATTCACTTGCTATGTTGCTGCTGGTTTGTTTCACAACACTGTCACATCCAATGAGATTCTCTCTCTGTCCTGGCTTTCTGCCACTCAGTAAGAACAACACACAGTAGAGACCCTCTCGCTGTCGTTCAGACCAAACCCTCCCCTCCATCAGCATTACTTATCAGCGTCTGGCCACTGTCAGCCCACGCACGGCCCAGTCAAACACATTGAGCTCTTTACTACAGAGTAATTCCATGGGCAAATCCACAGAGGGTATAATGCAGGGATTAGAGCTGCAAGGCATTACAATCCAAAACACACACTTCAAACGCATCTCTATTCATCTGCCTTCACTCTCTCTCTACACTCTTTCAATAATTATCCTGCCATAACAAAAACATACTGTGGTGTTACCAGATGGTAATATTTTGATATATTCCATGATTACCATATACATATACTATAGTATTTACACAGTACTCAAAGGTGCTTAGAATAATATCATGCCATTACCATGGTACCATCATGTCCAGTAAATCAAGATGGTTGAAATATAACCATGGTAGTGCCATGTCAAAAACAAATGATGTCAAAATGACAATGGTAAAAGCCAACAGCTTAAAAAAAAAAAAAACCAGACTAGTAGCCTACTACCATGGTACAGGTCCAAAAAAAAGATGATTAGTATCATCATGATACATGTTAAACAAATATAGTGATAAACAGTGGTGGTACCACGTCAAAAATAAAACAAGGTAATGATAACATGGTACGTGTAAAAAAGGTAATACCATAGTCTAAAACAAGGTAAATACCTTGATGTATGTCAAAAAACAAGGTACTATCATGGCACTTATTTAAAAAACAAGGTAATACCATGGTGCATGTTAAAACAAGGTAATATCATGGTACATATCTCAAAAATAAGGAAATGCCATTCACATCTCTAAATAACAAGGTAATATCATGGTGCATGTAAAAAAACAAGGTAATATCATGGTACATACATGACAAAAAACCTAGCAATAACATGGTGCATGTCTAAAAACAAGGTAAAACCATGGTGCATGTCTACAAACAAAGTAATACAATGATACATGTAAAAAACAAAGTAATACCATGGTGCATGTTTAAAAAACAAGTTAATACCATGGTACATATCTAAAAAAAACAAGTTAATACCATGGTACATATCTAAAAAAACAAGGTAATACCATGATACATTTAAAAAACAAGGCAATACCATGTCAAAAATAATTAATTTTAGTTTTAGTTAATCCATTTAGACAAAATAGTATATCACAACATGAAAATAATTATAGGACAGTATTTTAATGTCAGAGCATATAGCTAATAATATGAAAAATGCCCAAAAAAGGTCTACATATATACATGGAACAGTACATGTCCAAAAATCATAGTGATACCATCATATTTTTTTGTAAGTGCAAGCTGTCTCTCCCACTCCCTTGACCTCTACCTCTCTCTCCTCTGCCCTCTTTCGCAGAACATAAAGAATGAACACAAGCATGTGCTTTACAAAAGTGGGGGCCTTCTCTCAGAGATCCGTGAAAGCAGCACAAACGGAGCTGGAGTGAGAATGAAACACCACAAGCCGACTGATCCAGCAACGACAGTCAATCGCGCGACACCCCCGCTGCGTGTGTATGAGCGCTCATGTGCTAGGCCAGGCAGACAGTCAGCGGGGACCTGCCCATTCAGTCCAAACCAACACAAGTTTTTGCGACTCTGACAGCAAAACCTTTTAGTCTTCCCATGGTCCCCTACAAACGGTTTGTTAACATTACAGCCATGGAACGGCCGGATAAAAGGTCGCAAAACCTTTCAGAAAACCTTTTTTTCTGTCACTTTCAATGAAGACTCTTACATAACAGCTCCACGGAAGTTAGTAGCCCCTCACTGAAACCGCAGAAAACGAACGCTGAAATATTGAACCGACCCGCAAAATAATCTTGTTGACGGTGGGACATATAACACATGATACGACTGATTCTGAAGACAAAACGGAGCTGTTTTTCCAAAGAGCTACCCAGTGACCTGAGCATGCCCGTCATGTGACCCACCTTGTGATATTTATCAGGAAGAATATTGAGACCTGCACGCCTGGGGTGAAAATGGTCTGTTTGTTGTAAGTTAGTTATTTTTATTTGTCTATATCAGGGTATCTGCAGGGTTTTTAAATCAAATTTAAGGCTTTTTATGACCTTTTTAAAGACCTGCTCAAATAAAATTAATACCATATGAACCGGGTAGGGCAATGTCTATGATAACATACTAAAGTGTAAAATGACTGTAAAAACAATTATTTAAACAACTTTGCAGTTGAAATTATAATGAAAATGCAAACTCACTTCCAGCCAGTAGGCGCTGCTTATGGAACAGCAGAAATATAGCGGCTACCCTGGTAACACCTGTATACAAAGCAGCTGCACTTATTAGAACGAGGTGGCGAGTCTGCAGGTATGATATAAACACCATGAAGAAAACAATGTCATAATTCATCAACAGTAGATTAATAAGCAATCGCTTGGCATAAATGTGCGGTATTCATTGATTGGAAACTGCTCTGGATCCGCAAGACTGACGAACACGTGTCACTTTTTACTTTGAAACATGCAGCACTCACTTAATTAAATCATAGCCTTTTGATTTAATATGTTTAATAATCAATCACATTAAGCTATATCTTGATTCTTGTTTTCCTGTGCCCAAATTTAAGACCTCTTGAAATGATAATTAAGACTTCTCTTATAACATTTAAGATACTTTAGACTTTTTATAGCCTTAACTTTGATAATACTGAATTTAAGGCTTTTTAAGGACCTGCTGGGACCCTGCTATATGATCACTATTCTGTAAAACTAGACACAAAAAGTGTGTGTATGTGTACAGCAGACACATCAGGGTTTCTCAGTTCTTGTCTCTGCGGGTCTCTGTTTGCGATGACCCTGCTTATGTAATGAAGGATGCAGAGACACACACACTTACTCTAGAGAGCTTCTTGCTGCTGTTACTTAAGGCATACTTGGTCTAAGGATATCTGCTGAGATTTGAAGCCTTCTAGTGTCTGGCCAGCACACCAAGGCCTGAAAACTTTCCTAAATCCCGGGGGGGAATGCAGGCCCTCTGTGATCAACAACAGCCACTGTTGAAAGCCCAGAGAGCTGCATGTATGTGAGTGTCTGTGGAAAAAGCAATGGCATCCTGAAGAAAGAACAGGGAAGTGTTAAGGGAAGCTTAATGTAATAATACAAATACTAAACACAAGGGTTTGTGTTATCATATTAATTAGAATATATTCATTTTCGAATATCGCAAATTTGCATAAAAATGTGTGTATGTGGGGGGTCATTATGCTCAAAAGGAGGCATTTATTTGATCAGTAAAAACATAATATTGTAAAATATTATTACAATGAAAAAACACTTTCTGTTTCAATATATATGGCAAAACTAAATTTTCAGCATCATTAGTCCAGTCTTCAGTGTCACATGATCCTTCAGAAATCATTCTAATATGCTGATTTGGTGCTCAAGAAACGTTATTATTATCAATTTTGAAAACAGTTGTGCTGCTTAATATTTTTGTGGAAACCATGATACATTTTATTTACGGATTACTTGAACAGAAATTGGAATAGAATAGAGATTTAATTTTTTTTAACATTATAAATGTCTTTACTGTCACTTTTGATTAATTCAATGCATCCTTGCTGAATAAAAGTACTAATTTGTTTCAAAGACAACATAAATACTGACACCAAACATGGTAGTGCGTATATATATATATATATATATATATATATATATATAATAAACATGAATAATAAATAATACATATTTTTCTGTAAATAATGCTTCATGGCCCTTAAAAACATATTTATGACCAATAATATATTTTGTCAATACAAACACCATGGGCTGGTGTGGCTAAAAGTTAATTTTGGACCCTGTAAATAACGCAACTGAACTTTAACCTCATTGTAAACAGATATAAGACTCCTGAGAGGTACAAGGGATCAGGGGATCCCCCAGCTGAAGTTTCACCATTGACACCACTAGTTTCAACAGACCATATCGCTTGCAGCTCATAACGTTCAGTCTCCGGCCCACACAACACGCTTACTGATTCAAATACAAGAACACAAGAGGCCCAAAATAGCTCTTCCCAGCATACACTCACCCTCTATAAAACCGCAGAGTACACACCCATTTCACACACAACGTAACATAAAAGCGTGTAAAGGCATCTTACCCACACACGCACACAAAAACACAAGGTGACACACTCCCACACAAACATACATCTCCTTGACAGTCCATTCTGAAGATGAAAGACTGAAAGTGGGGCAGATGATGACAAGAAAAAAATGAAAATGACTGCAGTGGTAGAAATGAAAAGACCCCCCCTTCTCCCCCCCATACGCATAAATACACCAACACAGCTCCACTTCATTATACCGTCCCATTCAAATTCACATCACCAGGGGGAACGGGCCAGTCAGCCCCGCAGAACCACAGAGAAGCACCGGGATAATTGATAAGTAATTGAGGGAAAGATCTGGGGTCTTTTAATTAACCATAAGAGAAACGCTGCACAATTTTAAGAAGTGGTTACCGAGAAGCCCTTAAGAAGAATTCCCAGATTAGACCGCAGTGCTTCATGTCTTTTCAAACTGACCTATTTAATGGAAAAACTTCTTATCGGAAACAGAAATACTACCATCTGACCCCTAGTGATTAGTTAACATGATTAAACTGCTGTGAGAAAACTGAATAAACCAAGCGAGATTGGAGAGCTTCATCTATGAAAACACAGCAATTAGTTGACTTTGATAAGATACAGATTATTTTTATGTTTGTTTGTGATAACAAACATACATAATTGATTATTAATTATTGTTTTTTTTTCAGCTTTTTGAAAATAATAAAATTATTATCAAACAAAATAAAAAAATGACGTACTGAGTAGTATTATATTTATGCTATCTAAACTACGATTATTTATTAATTATTGTTTTTTAGCTGGGACACAATAATAACAATTGGTAGACAACAAAAAAAAACATAGCATGTATTATGAATAATAATATAATTATTATTAATTTCTTTGTTTTTATCCCATCTTATTTATGCAGTTGTTTTGATTACTGTTGTTGTTGTTTTTATTATATTTATGCAAAATAGTTTTTAAGTCTAAACTGTTCCAAATGTTTTAACAGTAAAGCCCAAAGTATAGTTCACTTTTTACGCGAGGGTCAGCGTACAGTGTGCATGACGCGAATTTCGTCATCAGAAGAGTATGCGCGTACTACGCGCACCGCCGGATTTTATACCGCGCGTACTTATACGTGCAGGTCGCACATGCGCATTTATTTTTTTTTGCAGTAATCAATTTATCCACAAGGTGGCAGCTATGACCCTGTGGGCATCGAATCACAAGGTAGTCAACGAAAAACTGCATAAACAGAACAGACCAGAACGCATGCAAGCTACAGCGACAATGGAGGCCTACACAGACGAGAGATTGTGCGAAGAGATTAGAAAGTACCCTCATTTGTACAACTCTAGCATGAAAGAATACAAAGATATTCACATGGGTTGTAACTTGTGGCAAGAGATTGCTCAATACATGATGCATCGAACACCTGTGTATGCGTACAAGTCAAATGAAGTATACTTTGCAAGTCTGTCCATTCAACTATACCCAGGGCTTTAGACACAACACAAAATACTAATTGGTTAAAGTTTAAATGGTCCACATTGCTCATATGAAAATGGATGGCTATGAAAAGTCAACAGGAATAATTATGCAAACACATGCTATTGAATGGACAGTGATGTAAAGGTGTTGTTGAGTGCTATTCTTTGGATAACTATAGATAACTATTAGAGATTGGTGATGGTTGAGGATAGCTATCTAAAGTTAGAGTCCCGCTGGGTCCCAATTCACAAATGAATGTGTGACTTGCCATGAAATAAGGTTCTTCTGAAAAATAGTGAGACTGAATTTTTTTCCCCCGCACCAAACAGCAAAAAAAAATCCTCTTTCCAAATACATGAATACAGAATGCTTAATGAATGGCTGATTTATCCTCTGAGATTTGGGAAATTGGAGTAACTATGGGAAGTTGGTGTAACAATGTGTAATTCCTTTACAATGTATTACAAAATCTGCCCTCAAGCTTAAAAGATTAAACATCACCACCGACAACAACAACAAGTACACTTCTTTCTAAGCTAGAACAGGCAGGATTGAGAAATATTACTATTGATGGAACAATCACGAGCTACACTTGGCAAACAGACTGTGAGAATTCAATGAAACCTGCTAATCTAGCAACTTCTGAGCAGTTAGAGCGAGGTCTACGGCACATCATCTGCCAACATTTTTCACAGAGGAAACTATTTGGAAACTGTTACGTTCCCTTGTCTTTGGACTTGAAAGTTTGAAGGCTCGCCGGAGAATGAGAAAGAATGTCTTTGTGCTCAAAGTAGACTCTCCTTGAAATTGCGAGTCTACCATATAATGTTTCTCCAAGGGTGGGTTCCTGTCAGAGAATGCTCAAAAAAAACAACAAAAAAAACCAGTGCCTCCTCTCTGAAGTTGTTCAAAGCCCAAAAAATACAGTGCTGTGTTCCACAACACACCCCATATTTTACCCCGCTGTCTCTCTGTCACCGGCTGAGAGAAAATGCCAGAGCTCGGCTTGTGCTCGAACGTTGAGGTAACTAGTATGAATATGTTGCTGAGAACACAGGCAACATGAATCAAATCATTTCCCAACAGGAAAACGAAGAAGCCCCCAGCCCCTTTCTGGTATGCCTTTCCTGATGTAATCTCCAGAACAACACAAGCACGCTCAGTGAGATGGCTGTTATCCAAACAATGACCCCGACCACAGCGAACAGCCGAGGAACACTGACCTCTGAGACTCACCTCCAGTCAAATAAAGTTCATGGACACTCAAGGTCAAATCATCTCAGCCAGCGTCAACTAGAAATCCTTGTAAGATTGCTCATTATGCATCACATACTGACCTTTACTTGAATCACAATCGCGATGAACGTGGGAAGGTGTCAGACTGGCTTGGTTTAGTAACAAGTATCGTGACATGCATGGCTGATGCTACCCTCAGTCAAACCAGACCATCTTCATGAGTTTATCTATTGCTCATGCTGAAGGCTGAACTAAAATCTTGGTACTAGCAAGGGATCAAAGTCCCTTTAAGGCAAGTCATTTCACTCGGCGGCCATCTTTAAAACACCTCTCGGGCATCTATTTTAGTCATGCAAGTGTTCGCCAAGCTTACAGTTATATTTCATATTTGAAATGAAATCAACGGTCTCATAAATTTTGTTTCTAAATGCTCAAACATGACAAAAAAAAAACCCTGCATTTTTCAGGCTGGACCAAGCTAATGCATATGCGCAGTCCTAAGCGCGTCTCAAAACACTGACTGTTTCTATAGAAAACGGAGCTTCTAACGGCAGCTGCAGTGACACGATGGCTTTACCAATCAGCGATTGGTTCTTTTATTTAGAAGGCAGGACTTATTCAGCCATATTGTGCATTGCACTTTCTCCCATTCATAGTAATAGGAGTGCACCATCTTTCTGTATATAAAGTCTTTGCCAGGGAATGCACTAAAATTTCAGCAACAGAAATATTTAGCTAAAAAAAAAAAATGAATTTTTTTGTTTTCCTCTAGTGAAGTTTAATTAGCGCTTCTCCAATGGTGCAATTTGACGGTGTCAGTGTCTATTTTGTACCACAATGTAGATAAGCTACAAAAGGTTAAAGGGTTAGTTCACCCAAAAATGAAAATTCTGTCATTAATTACTCACCCTCGTGTTGTTCTACACCTGTAAGGCCTTTGTTCATCTTCGGAACACAAATTAAGTTATTTTTGATGAAATCCGATGGCACAGTGAGGCCTCTATAGACAGCAATGCCTCTATAGACAGCAATGCCATTGAACTTCTCAAGATCAAGAAAGGTACTCAAAACATATTTAAAACAATTTATGTGAGTTCAGTGGTTCAATTTTAATATTATAAAGCGACGGTAAAACTTTTTGTGCGCCAAAAAAACAAAATAACGACTTTTCAACAATATCTAGTGATGGCCGATTTCAAAACACTGCTTTGAATCTTTTGTTTCGAATCAGTGATTCGGATTGCGTGTCAAAATGCCAAACTGCTGAAATCACGTGACTTTGGCACTCCGAATCACTGATTCGAAACAAAAGATTCCAAGCAGTGTTTTGAAATCGGCCATCACTAGATATCGTTGAAAAGTCGTTATTTAGTTTTTTTGGCGCACAAAAAGTATTCTCGTCGCTTTATAATATTAAGATTGAACCACTGAACTCACATCAATGTTTTGAGTATCTTTCTGGATCTTGAGAAGTTCAATGGCACTGCTGTCTATAGAGGCCGCACTGAGCCATCGGATTTCAGCAAAAATATCTTAATTTGTGTTCCGAAGATGAACGAAGGACTTACGGGTGTAGAACGACATGAGGGTGAGTAATACATGACATTATTTTCATTTTTGGGTGAACTAACCCTTTAACATGTCAGCTGTGTGGATGCAAGAGCTGGGTATGTTGAAAGAAACAGTGTAACTGAAAAGTATCACGTCTCATGTAATTGCTCAATCAGTGTTTCAACTGCAGAAAGACGTCAATAAAACAGCTTGTAAACAATGTCACACAATACATTTACTTCAGGAAAGCCATTCAAATTCAATGACCAACATGATAGTTAGCTAGAAAAAAAGAGAGGAGCATTTTTCTAAATATGTGCACTATATTACATGTATAAAAAAAAAAAACTTTATTTTTGGTTTTCAGCTAAATTTAAACTTTAATTTTGGTAAAAAAATTCATTTTAGTGCATCACTAGTACTGTCATGTACTGTTACATTACCCTAAGTGGATCCAGGGCTTTGCCAAGTAGATTGTGCTCTTGGATCAACATCATTTGTTGGTCCTAGAACAACTATCATGTCAAATAAACATATGACTCTCTAACCCCAAACCTAACTCTAAACCTAAGCCAACATTTTATCTACCCGCACAATCAGAGTTGATAAGAATGTGGTGGAAGACCCAAGCCCAGTCTAACCTTATAATCTGATTGGTTGCTCGAGGAATCTGAAATGTTGTTCCAGGACCAACAAAGATGCTGATCCAGGAACATGTCCTACTTGGCAAAATCATGCAATCATGCAGGATCCCCCAGACTTTAGACTTTACATTGCACATCGTGGCAAGTATAATTCACCCAAAAATGAAAATTCTGTCATCATTTAGTTTCAAACTCATGTCGTTTCAAACCCATTTCTTCAAAACATAAATTTTCAAAAGAAATAAATGAAGGTATTGTTTATATATGCTGATTTGTGAATAAAAGCCTACATTTTATATGTTCATCATTTAAAACAACTGTGTCTCTTTAGAAGACTAAACCGCTAAATGCATATGGACTACTTTTGCGATTGTCTTTTTGAACTTTTTAACGTGAAAGTTTATGTGATTTTTTAAACAAAGCTAATAGTACTACATTAGCTGAAAACATAATAAGATTACGACACATTTAATAAACAAGGTACTTGATGATGGCAATCCAGTTCAGCTGAAATCTGTGGTAATATCTATGGTAGAGTTTTTATTAATATTCTGAATTTGAATATTTTCTCTTTTCATTTCAATGAAATTTGTTTTTGTTATTTTTATTAGTTTTTGTTTATTAAATAGGTCTATATCATCTTAATTTTCATTTCAGTTTTAGCTGTAGATATTTTATTTAACTAAACTAAATGAAAATGAGAATAATAGCTGAAATAAAATATTTTATTTCAGCTTAAGGTTATTTTATTTCAAGCAATAAAAGTTGTTTTATGTTTTTAGTTTCAGCTAACTATAATAACCCTGGTGCTGATTCCTTGCAGGCTTAGAACATGTCCCACCCACCACTGAAGAATGAGTGATTTATAAAGTTAGTTATCTAGAAAATGTTTTCTGTTATGGTCTTTTCTAATGAGATGGATATCTGGCTGCATTCAGACAGCTGAAGATGAGAACTCGCCCTGTGCCCTTCCCTCGCGCCTCCTCTCCTTCTCGCCTCCAACTGTGAAGGGTAAATAAATAGCAATTCCGGACGTGACATGAAATGTTTAACAGAAGCAGTGCCAAGGCTGTAGTATCTATTTTGCATACCACACCTCTCTCCCTGGAAAACACCACAAAAAGCCCTCAGAACTGATCAATCATTCTTTTTGTTTTGCGGATATGGTGCATTTTATTTCATGTATGAGAAAATTCTCTTTTACAGTGCCAGCTAAACCCATTGACTTTATTTACTACGCTCAAAATGGATTTCCATGATGCCCTTAAAATGAGACGTGCATTAAAATGCATGCTGGGACAAGCAGACCTCTTTAAACCTGCATTAAGAATCAAGTGTGGATCTGCAGATGTCACAGACAGCTGACATTTCAGGAACAAGACTCATCGACAGCAGAACATCCTCATGCCGTGTACTACAGTGACCCCTTTTCCATATGGTTTCTGAGATGGCGGTTTCGTTTGGGTAACCGTCACAAGAAGAGTAGAGTAAACAAATAAGATATCTGGACTTCCTGTGCAGTAGCTTATGGTAAATATTCTCAGTCACTGCTGACACCTGGGATACCGCTTTACACGGTGGCCTTCAGATTAACCTCATTCATCTGTGTCAGGCCTCATCAGTCCACTGCCTGCTGCTCATTCAACCTGCAAACCTCCCCATCCCAAAGCTGCTTCAGCACGCTGACAGCTGTTGACTCTGTGCAAGAGACGGCCTATTTAGCAAGAACCTTCACATTTATCATTAACAGGCTTTTTAGCTAAGATATAAAAGCAAGCCACTGGATTTTTACATTTTCTTGTAAAAGTACATTTTGTATGCAAAACTGCAAAAGTTACTAAGGTGTTACGGGCATTGCTAGCTGATTGCATACTGTAAAAAGAGTTTCTATGATATTTTGGTCTCTGGATATGGCTTGTGTCCCTCCTTCAAGTGATTTTTAGGGATGTACATTATATCAGGACCATATCAGTCGAGATTAGAGGGTTTTTTTTTTTTTTTTTATTCATACATATGCATATTGGATATTCATCAGCCAGTATTGGATATTAAATTGTTCATGCTCATTTCCTCTGTTTTACATTTAGATTACTTTTCTTACGCTCACTTAAAATTAATCTTTAAAAACACTTATAATTTAATAACACAGTTAAATTGAAACTTCAGCAAATTTGAATTTCAGCATTTTTCATCATTTAAAAGGTGTCCTTGATTGTGATTTCGCTTTTTTAACTTTAGTTAGTGTGTAATGTTGCTGTTAGAGCATAAACAACATCTGCAAAGTTATGACACTCAAAGTTCAATGCAAAGGGAGATATTTTCTTTTACAGAAATCACTTTTTAAGGACTACAACAAATGGCTGGAAGGGACTACAAGTTTTTCCAGGGTTGGTGACATCACAAACCCCAAAATTTACATAATCCCTGCCCCCAGCGACACGCAACAAAGGGGGCGAGGCCATGTTGGGCTCCTTTAGAGAAGAGGAAGAGTTTTTGCAGTAGAGTGTTGTTGACATGCTGTCATTTTATGCCGGACTGCTTCACAAACGAGGGTCAATTCAACGCTGGATTTGCACAAAAGATTAACATGACGGCACATGCTAGTCGAGGAGTTGAATGAATCAACTTAACTCCACAACAACTACATAAATTTATCCACTAACCATTCAGAAACATCCAGCTGCATTCTAAAAGTTGTAACTTCTTCCTGAGTCTCTCCATCAGTGTCTGACTCTGGTTTAAACAATGTAAGGCTGAACACAGTTACTGACAATCGTCATTTTGGCTGCTTATGATTCTCCAGCTTTGTTGTTGTTGAGTGACCAAAGCACGAGCCGTTAAAGCTCCACCTTCTTTTGGAAAGCGGGCCGGGAGCAGCAGCTCATTTGCATTTAAAGAGACACACAAAAACGGCATGTTTTTGTTCAGACCCAAATAAGGGCAAATTTGACAAGCTATAATAGATGATCTGTGGGGTATTTTGACTTCACAGACACATTCCGGAGACACCAGAGACTTATATTACATCTTGTGAAAAGGGGCATAATAGATCCCCTTTAATATTATATATTAAGATTTATATTATAACATAAATAGTATATATTTAATATTATGTATTATTATAGCATATTTAGACAATTTACAACAATCATAAAATAAACAACAATTTAGCAAATTAATATCCATTTTTCATACAGTACATTATAATGTTGCAAAGCTTAAATTCACTTTAGCATTTAACAATTTTATTAATTAATTTTTTCATTTATTTAGACAAAATATTGTAGAATTGTGCAAGACTTAATTTTTTCACCTGTTTTATCATCTGCTAGGCATAAAATTTAAGTCAGATCATTCAGAAAATTAATAACACACCTCTCATCAATAAACCACATGATTTGAGATATCATGTATGTGGCACTAACATGTCACACATGAAGGCTATTTAATACTTAATACTCAGGTTCCTAACCTTAAGCATGAGCAATAGTAATAATGCCTACTAATAAAAAGAATACTGATATGATACAACTAACAGTCATTAAATAAGACTTATGAGATCTGTGATCTTCTCCAAATGATTTGAGAGCTGTATAATGGTAATGAACACACTCAATTGTTCTCAATGTGCCCACGTTGACAATTTACGTTTTAAGTACCTCTGGCTGACTCAGACACACACATTGTTGGAGGGATTGATGGAAAAAGAAGAAAAAAAACAGAGCGGTAGAGATGCGAGAGGGAGGAATGCTCGTCTGACTTGGCTGACTCCTCTGAGAGTCTCTCTGGAAAGACTTTACGGGATAACTCCACGAAAAAAAGGGGAGCGCCTCTCCCTCCAAAGTTGGCGCATCTCCATCACTCCAATGACATCACTTAGGAGGGGAAATGGGATGGAACTGGGATGGCCGTTCGCTTGTTTTATCTCAGCGTGAAGTATTTTGCTTTGCGTCAGCCTGGTTTTTCTCTGGTCCGTCTCCCCTTTGTCAAAACCACACTTTGTCTATTCAAGGCCAGCGTTAACTTCAGGAAATTCCTTCAACGTACTGTAACTGCACTAAGTACAGCTTGTAGTAAAGTCCCTGCACCCTGCCCAAAAACTCTGCGTTCTTTCCACAAAATTCACCAAGGTGAGGAGTTGCTAGGGACTTCACGTCACCTGAATAATACAGCATGCATTTTAAGGAAAGACTCTATCATGCCAAACATAACAGTGGTAAGGGTGGATTTCGGTATTCCACGGATTGTTTGTATCCATGCAGTTTTCCTGTTATTGAATTCCTCTCTTGGTGCATATCCTCCTTTGTGCTGGAAGTATTCAATCCTGATACCCGCTGTGAGACCTGTGATGCTTGGAAGGTCCCACTACATCCCTCTCACCTGGCAAGGTGGAGACATCTTCCGGTATATTCCCACCTCTGGGGCCCAATCCTTTGTGTCAGTTGCGATAGTCTTTTCTTTCTTCCCTATAGTGATGTATATCTGAGTGAAACAGCTTCTCGTTGTAGGCCGGGACTTGATTTTGTCCATTGGGAACTGATTGGATGGTTGTGGTTTGCTATTGCTGATCTCATGTGAGTGACAGGTTGTCACTCACATGCCAGTAAACGCGGGCCAAACGAGGGTCAATTCAACACTGGATTTACACAAAAGATTAATATGACGGCACATGCTAGTCGATGAGTTGAATCAACTCCACAGCAACTACATAGATTTATCCACTAACCATTCAGAAATGTCCAGTTGCATTCTAAAAGTTGTAACTTCTTCCTGAGTCTCTCCATCAGTGTCAGATTTGAACAAGACTGAACACCATTACTGACAATCGTCATTTTGGCTGCGTGAGATTCTCCAGCTTTGTTGTTGTTCAGCAACTGAAGTGCAAGCTGTTAAAGCTCCACCCTCTTCTGGAAAGGGGGCCGGGAGCAGCAGCTCATTTGCATTTAAAGGGACACACACAAAAACGGCATGTTTTTGTTCACACCCAAATAGGGGCAAATTTGACAAGCTATAATAAATGATGTGTGGGACATTTTGAGCTGAAACTTCACAGACACATTCTGGAGACACCAGAGACTTATATTACATCTTGTAAAAGGGGCATTATAACTCCTTTCTTAAGAAGATTTTAGTGAATACATTCCTCATGGAATCCCTACCTCAGCCCCTTCACTTTCTCTTCTGATGATCAAGCTGTCACTCCAAGGAAGTTTAATCTGTAATCCCGCCTTGTACTGCATGATACATGAGGGTAGACAGAAGTATGCTTTGCGGTTGGAGAACACTTGGTGGTCCTATTTATCTGCCTAGTTGCATCAGGAAAGATGGCATCTTGGCTCCACGAGAATTTTCTTCATTTGTGTGTTCTCTGCTTCAGGGCTTATAACATGCTGGTCAAATGGTTCCAGCTGCCCTTTGTTTATGAACTATATGCAAAACAGTTCAAAACAAGCTAAATTTATTGCCATTTCAAAACGTAATACATATCAGATGGAAAGGAAGAAGCAGAGATGAGATATTCGGCCACATAATGCTCTATTATTTAGTCATTTTCATACTAAAAGAATTACTAGTGACATGAAACATGAGACTGACGGTATGGAGCCTAAAAATAGGTGGGCAATTTTTCCCTACCAAGTTCCTCATTACAAATAAGGCAATTCTAGTGCCAAACTACATAGCGAATGCCATTAAATATGAATGAAGGCCAACTGCTGGGATAAAAAGGTTGAGAGACATGAATGTACACTAACACTGCACAGAGGTCTAGCTTTGTGCAGAACCTCAATAACAGACTGATACATAATTCTTTTGCTATATACATTGAGAATGAGGCTTTTAGACTTATTTTCCTGAGGGCTGTTGCACAATGATGAACTGCATAACATACAACTGGGAAACCTTAAAGAGATAGTTCACCCATAAATTAAAATTTCATCATTGACATTTTCAAAATTTCATTGTCATCATTTATTCATCTTTGTGTTGTTCCAAACCAGAATGACTTTTACTAAACACAAAATGAGATTTTCAGTAGAGATTTTCCCCACACAATGAAAGTAAATGGTGACCACGACTGTCAAGGAAGATTTTTGGTGCAATAAGGACATAAATTTCAATCTGTTCACCACACTCAGCTTCAGATGACTTGCAAAATAGTGGAAGAGTTATTTATGATGTTTTTATGGTGCCTTTTTGGTATTTTCTGAACTTGGCAGCTCTTGGTCAAGTCAAGTCAAATTTATTTATATAGTGCTTTTCACAAAACGCGTTGTTTCAAAGCAGCTTTATAGATCAATCAAGTTTATAATATCTTCATATCTTTAGATATATCTTCACGCAGCAAAGATTTGCTATATAGTATATATTGCTTTACATGAGATATACTACATAGCAAATCTCAGCTGTGTGATACTTGGTCCCCATTCACTTTCACTGTAAGATCAGCATGAACATTCTGCTAAACATCACTTTTCTGTTCCACTGAAGAAAGAAAGTCATACAAGTTTGAATAAATGAGGGCCAAATTTTATTTTTGGTGGACTATCCCTTTAAGGAGGCTCCAAAAGAGAGTGCTACTTAAGGCTTTCAGAAACAGGCCTTTTCCATGACAAGCTTAGAGAGGATTTTCATCGTGTTCTAAACCAGCTGCACATGAGCGTGAAGCTTTGCTCTTCTTTGTTGCTTTCATGGTGAAAGAGTAGCATCAATAGTGGCTCTACTGTCTGGATATGCCCAGAGGGAGCACCAAGCATACAGATATCCACATGAGAGGAGAACAGCGGCCCATAGAGGGGTCATCGATCCCCACACTGACACAGAGCCGCTACACTATTCACACTCTGCCATTCAGAACTTCAGCTATCGATTTCTTCTGAGCCCATCTTCACTACAAAGTCTCAGATCAGCTGATGCTTCACGCGCACCTGTTAAGCTGCTACTTCCAAGGTAGGCAGCAGTTATCACGTTTAAGTCGGAAACAAAATACGGAAGTAGACTAAACAAAACAAATAAACAGTAGATGACCTGATAAGCTTGTACAAGTGGATAAACATTATTGAATATGCCTGCATCACTTTCACACAGCATTTGATTTAATTATGCATGGTATATAAAAAATAATAGATTAATTTACATAAAGCACCCACAATGTGTGAATCATAAGCTTTATATTTGTTGACCAAAACCTTGTTGTACAAAATGCATTAATATACAGCACTGGAATCAGCAAAATCATTCACTCAGTCTAAGGCTGCGTGATATATTGAAAAAAAATCAATATTGCAATATAGCTTAATGCGATTATCCAATCACAAAGGCTTCGATTTATGGTGTTTCAGAGTGACTTAAATCATTTACTGTGAAAATGCTGAAATTAGGATGTAAATATTAATTACAGTGTACTATAACAAATTAATTTGTATTATTTTGTTAAATACTCGATTTTTTATCTAATAGCACAACAGTATTATTGCAATATATTTTATGTTTTGTTTAATATTTTTATTTAATAAAAAACACAATAAAAATCATAGTTTATAGTCATAATGAATGGGTCAAAATCAGTGGGAATGTGGAAACTAAAGTGGAAAGACATTTTTTAAAGTCTGTTCAACTTATGGTTACTGAAATAGGTTTAAGTTGGATATTATGAAGAGTATATACACCAAAATTTTTCAAGTTTTCCCCAAATCGTTAAACCAAAACACTCAGTCAAAAAAAAAAAATCTTCAGCGTAAAAAGTAATTTCAGCTTTTTAAAATTATTTTATTTTGTATGCAGCAACACAATTACCCCAAAAATTGTAGAATAATTAATTCTTTCCAACTAGAGCAATTCAAGTCATCTGGTGAAAAATCTGTATTTTTTCATTTGGCAATATAGCCTATATTGCAGGGGGGGAATCATTTTTTTTCCCAATATCATGCAGCCCTACTTGAATGTACTGCAGTGTTGCCTTCCACAAACTGTGATGTTGCACAACCCAGGTATCACTGAGAATTCCACCACTTCACTTGATCATTCATATGCTTTTAACTCAAAATTACAATATTTCTTACTCGTTAAGGCCACATGAGTCTTAAATGGGGCTTTAAAAGACTTCAAAATGACTCCTGGCTGTCCAGAAGCCACAAACACATACGTTACTCTCCAAGCTGTAGAGCCTGGATATGAATTCTGGAGGCTTGCATGTGATTTATTCATGCAAGTGCTTTATTTTTAACTATGCTTCTAGATGGATGAAAAGATTTATTGATGATCCTGAAGCGCCACACTTTGACAAAAAGAATAAGAGGACCCAAATACAACAAATTAAATTAAAAAAAAAAAACTAAATCAGCACATCCACTGAACAATGAACAGTTTCAAGCACATTCACGTTCATCACATTGTTCAGCTGAAAAATAAAAAGCTTCAATTCAGGCTAGATAAAGCCATCATGGGGAGTCTAGAGGAAGACGAGCAGCCTGCACGCTGACATCCACTCATTGGAGAAAGGAATGTTTTTCATCTCGATATCAAAAAAAGCTCTTGAGCGCTGCAGTACAAAAGCAGGTTGGGGATGTGTACTGCGCCCATTGAGGGAGAGTAAATGAATAGAGCTGAGAGATGAAAGAAAAGGGCTATAAAGGTCTGGAAACAGAATTGCTCAATCGATCCCATTCCCCTCCCATTCCTTGCCTCCTTCTCCCCACCTCATACTCTCTCCCTGCTGTGAGACTTTGACACTGCGAAAGGACGTTGAACTCCGGTAGACTCCCTTTTACACGACATCTAATCACAAGTGGACAGAGATACAGGTGTAAATGGGGTCCAAAATGTTCTGTGAACAAATCTCTCACATCACATTCAGAGGTAGTTGAAAACTCATGTGACTACGTCGCATTTGTAGTGTAAACTCTAATCTGTTCTGAGGCATCCAGGGAAGCATTGAAGGGCCGCCTACTCACCTGTCAATCAACCACTGCACTAAAACAAGGATTTTAAAGTCAACGTGAAATGAAAATCTATTTTATTAGTGCATGTTTTTGATATTGTAAACAATTCATACATGCATGTTGCATTTTTTAAATTATTTTTGACCTCATAATTTTGAATCAAAATGTCAAATGGATCTTTGGGCGAAATTACAGACTTCTCTCTGGTGGCGTATACAGGACTTCTCCATTTCGTCTGCATAAACGCTGTCCTGCTCTTAAAAAATCGACCACAAGCTCACATCCAGATCTGCCTCCATCCAATCAACAACAAATGTTTCACTCGGATGTACGTCACAATAAGGACACAAGATCTGCTGCAACTTTTTACCATGACTTTAAGCTTTGCCAGATACAATATGATGACATGTCAGTAACATCATACTTCAATGCTTCTTGCTTGTCATGTGACTTAACATCAAGTTGTCATAAAGACACAAGCACCACTGAGGTTTGATGTTAATGATGTGACACCATAATTGAATATGGGTTCTGTATACGTGTTGTTTCCATTTTAAGCTCATTGGAAATATGTGCCTGTGACATTTCTGCAAAATGAATTTTCATTGCTTCTAGCATGTTTTGCAACACTTTCAAAGGAAAATGTGTTCAGTTTTATCCTCTATCATGTTTGAAAATAACATACCACCAACACTAAACTCTAATCCCTTTTATCGTGACTCATACTTCACGGGACTGTTATCGAGCGATCTGCATCGTAAGTGCAATGCTGTACCAGGTGAGCTACCGAGCAAGTTTACTACATCAGAAAAGCCATTCATGTGGATCTGTGATGCAAACATCAAAATGAATTAGTTTACAAATCATGCACTATGGTAAACGTGTTTTGTGGTCATAATAACATAGCATTGAGCAAAGGAACCATGTGAAAATAAGTCATTATTAATCAATAATCATGATTTGTGTGAAAGAATAAAAGTTGTTGGTGTTTACTTCCTCTAGTGTTCATTTCAACTGGAAACTGCAGTGAATTGTATGTACTGGAGTTGTGCAAAAAATATAGATAGAGGCATGTATGTCCAATGAGCATAGGTTGATAATGTACAAAATACAAAGACTTAAAGTTAAATTAAACCATTGGACTCCTTTTTCCAGCTTGAAACTTTTGGACCCCATTGACTTTCATTGTATGAACAGCTGAAACATTTTTATCTTTTGTGTTCTGCAAAATAAAGATAATCGTAACAGAATGGGTGAACTATTCCTTTAAAATAATGCAAAGCATTCTGCACAAACATCACGTGTGGCGAGATTAAAATTTAAAAGTATATATGGAACATGCTACCAGTTGTAAACAGCAACCGATGGCCAATTTGTGATCAAATAACCAAGACAGATTTCAATACCAGGTGTAAACGCAGACTCCATTAAGTAGGGATGTAACGATTCACTCAACTCACGATGTGATACGATTCACGATACTTGTTTCACGATACGATTTTCTCACGATTTTTTTAACAAAATGAAATTTAAGACAAATTATAAATGAAAAAGTATTATTTTATTATTTCTAAGACAAAATACTGCATATTTCTTTGTGAAACTTAAATATCTTGGGTCAAATAACAAAACTAAGTTTAAATTTTAGAACTAATCTCAAAAAAGTCCCTCTAATTAGATCTTCCAATGCTGTTTTTTTTTCGGGAGGAGGATTGTTTCGGCTCAGCTCCTGCTGTGTCTGTCTGGTCAAGAGGCTGCAGATATAAAAAGTAAAATCTAAGTACAAAAGTAACAGAGGTTTCACATCGCTATAAAGGCAAGATTTTAATATTTACTATAATTTGTATCTTTACACTTTCAAGAATTACTTTTGAACACATTTAGAAAAATATGCTATAATAATTTACATGTTATTAAAAAATCCAGTAACATTTTACAGTAAGGTGTCATGTTAACATTATATTACATGAACTAACAATGAGCAATACATTTGCTGCAGTATTTATTAATCTTTTCCTTAATGTTAGTTGTTCATTGTTTGTTCATGTTAGTTCACAGTGAATTAACTAATGTTAACAAGATTTTAAAAATGTATTAGTAAAATTAATAAATGCTAAAAAGTTGTTCATTCTTAGTTCATGTTAACTAAAGTAGTTAACTAATGAACCTTATTGTAAAGCGTTACCAAAACTCTATGTACACATTTAGAAAGAGTACAACAAATACCTGCACAAGCACAGCTTTCTTCTTCAGTCTGTGGAAAACTTACATATTTTCGCTAACGTTAGATGAGGCAGACCAGACTAACTTTCTACGACGGAAAACGTCTCTTTTGCCATGAAATCACAGATCTTGCATTCGTCGCAGACTGCTATTGTGTGTATTAGTGTGTTATTAGTGTGTTATTAGTGTATATTAACATCATCTTGCAGTATCTGCACCTTAACGCTTTCATTTTTAGTCTTTGTAAATGCCGCCAATCCTGCATTTGAATGAGGATGGGTCAGCGCTTACCGCTGCTGTGCTTGATGCTCGACTTGCTCGCTGCTCTCGTGCCTGTAAAGCGCGTCACAGTAATCAGCTTCAGTGACAGCACCCCTGCGGATTAAAATGTGTGTCGCGATTCATTTAACATCTCAACCGACTTGAATCATCACGTATTTTCATCGATTTTCAACCGACTCGCGGTGCATCGTTACATCCCTACCATTAAGTATTAGATTTAAGGGGCAAGACCGTGGAATGTCCTCCCTCAGATTTCAATCACAGAAAAAAGGTTAGAGCTCAGAGAAAGACTTGGCGTATCATTAATTTGCCTTTTATGCTGCAGAACAATGCATCCCATGTCTTGAGTTCATGCATGCATACCTGTGAGGGAGTGTACTTTAAGAGCTTGCCTGGATAGGCCTAACTTGAGACTTATTTTCCAGCAAAGGGTGAAACCAGGTTGACTTAGGCTCCACCCCTCCAATGTGTAAACAAATTTCTTGTCCAGCTGGCGCTACTCACCCATTGGCTGATACTGTCCCTGTCAATCACAGCGGAATTATGTAAGCAGTGTCTGCAGGTCGAGGTGTGTCCCTCCATATTTCACTGGCACTCGAGTGTGTCAAGTTAGCCTTGCCTGCATCTGTCACAAGCTCATTTGAGTTCATCAAACTCAACTCCATTGACACTGTTTGAATAGCACAGCTACTAAGGAGAAGCAAGAATGGGCACTTCATAAGTGGCAGGTGTGTGTGTGTAAAATCAAACAAATGAGCAGACGCACTAGTGCACTTGTGATTAGGCCATACTCTGTGTCTTAATTACTGCTCATTAGCATTTAAAAGTAAGTGGTACCGGGGACATCAGAGATTTGCTTACCGAGTTATAGCACCGAGCAATTCACCGCTGCACAAATCCCTCTGAAAAAAAGCATTCACTACATAATCAGAGCAGACAGCTTAGTCCCCAGGTTGCAAAGGGCAGCCCATACCGTTTGAAATGTATTACAACCAAACACAAAACAGGGGAAACACTAATCCACACGCTCTCCGAAACAATAGAATTTTCATTAAAAGCACTAGAATCATCCAAGAGCCTTGGAAATGTACACTAATAATAAGCATGAAATCCAAGCATGTGGAGGCAATACTCTGCAGAACACACTGAAACTGTAGCACGGTGACCCTGCAAATAATCTGCCTTGATTTATTTGAACATGCTGGTTTTCAACATTCAACTTGAGAATTTTTCGCTCTGTAAATGTCATTTCTCACTACAGCTTTCTTCTTTCTTTGCCTGTTTATGGCATGCAAATTCTAAAAGTGAATTAAACCTCTTCAAAAACTGAATCACTGAATCTATTTAAACAGCCCTTTGGGAGTAACAATGTTTCCACATGAAATGTTTTGCTTCACTTTAGCTGCAAATGTCCTATAAGCTGTAAATCTGCACACAACTAAATCCAAAAATGAAAGCTATATGTTGCATAGAATAGAATAGAATATGCTGCATTTGTCCTATCAGCCATAAACTTGTGCCAATAAAGTCCATTCAAAAGTGAAAGCTATACATATATTGCATGGTACAGAATAGTATATAGTACAGGTACAGTATAGTATAGTATAGTATAGTATAGTATGTGCATTAAAGGATTAGTTCACTTTAAAATGAAAATTACCCCAAGATTTACTCACCCTCAAGCCATCCTAGGTGTATATGACTTTCTTCTTTCTGATGAACACAATCGGAGTTATATTAATAAATATCCTGACGCATCCAAGCTTTATAATGGGAGTGAACGGGACCAACGAGTATGAAGAAAGTGCATCCATCCATTATAAATGTACTTCACACGGCTCCTGGGGGTTAATAAAGGCCTTCTGAAGCGAAGCGATGCGTTTGTGCAAGAAAAATATCCATATTTAACAAGTTATAAAGTAAAATATCTAGCTTCCACCGGACCGCCTTCCATATTCAACTTACAAAGAAAGTGTAACGCCTCTCGCAGTTCAAAACGCTTAGACTACGTCCTACGCCTTCTGTATTTAACTTACGAAAAAAGTGTAACTGACGTGACGATTGTGTTCATCAGAAAGAAGAAAGTCATATACACCTAGGATGGCTTGAGGGTAAGTAAATCTTGGGGTAATTTTCATTATAAAGTGAACTAATCCTTAAACAGCTGTAAACCTGTGCACAATTATCTAAAAATGAAATTAATAAATTAAAAACGGCATTTATACATTTCAGTATAGTTTAGCATACACAGTACAGTGCAATATAGTAGTATACTAGATAGTATAAGCAACTGTCCCATGAGCCATAAACCTATATCAACAATGTGTTACATAGTATAGTGTAGCATATCATAGTATCCTGCATTACAGTACAGTAATATATGACATATGCAATGAATCGTTGCAAAGTAAACTCCATTCATAATGGTTAAGGCTATTTGCACAATATAGTACAGTACAGTATAGTATGCAACTCAAGGCTACATATTAATGAACATAACACACAGTACAGTAGGCTATAGTATCATGATACTGACCCTAACGAAAGACCTACTTAAGGCTGTCTTAACCAACTGTTTACATAATCAACGCTAAATTGCACCTTTTATTTAATAAAGCAACAAAACCCGGCACTGCATGTCGGTCACAACGCATAGAGCGCCCCATCAGCCCTGCCAACACATGAAATATACACAGCAACAGCTCATTATATAACCAGCCGGGATGAACCGAGTGACATCACGACGGGATACACTCAATGGCTGCGTCTCCAAACCTAGTAAGGCTGCCTACCTAGACAGCAGTATTGGAGTCAATTCAGAACGCGCCAAACAAATCACACTGCGTTTTATGATGCCTAAAATAACGCTCACTAGGTATTGAAACACAGCCAGTTTGTATTAAAACACAGTGGGAGTGAAACTGAGACAAATTTGTTGTAGCCTACTACTAGTACGGGCTATTCTCAATTAAAAAGACACGTCGTCGTGGATTAAACTGTGCACACGGGTTGAAATCGCAACTCTAGTACAGACTTACTAAAACTTCCGCGATTGTGTTTTCACATCAAAAGCCTTCCAGCAACAGTGTTGACTCAGCAGAAGTGCGCACGGATACGGCGATTGACAGTGTCTTTAAAAAGTACAGCTGACTGATCATTAATCCACCGGTAAATTAATGTTTATAAGTCTGGAGCGATGAATGGAGGCGGGGTGGCGCAGTTACTCCAGCCCCGGCGAGAGCGCTCCCTGCTCGGGCTTACAGCTCGCAAGTAACCGCCCCGCTTCCCGTGCGCTACTTCAAAGTAGTTATATAATTTTTAATCGAGATGACAAACAGCACATCTTGTACATCTCGCCCGGTCGATCGCAGACAGGATGACATAATAATTAGTGCAAATGTCACAGTATATATTTACAAGGGTTTTTAAATAAACGTCATACTGTTCCTCCTGCGTCTTTTAGTTCCCAGCCATTTTTCCCAGATCGCAAGCAAACCCAAAAGCCAGTTTTGTGCTGGTTAAATAAATGCATGGACTTACTGTACGGTATAACGGGCAGGGAAGCGCGAGGCTCTCCGTGTTGCCAGGGCTCCGTGCGTTCTCGCGCACAACCGGTGGAATCGTCTCCCCTCCGCTCGTACAATGATGTCTGCTGCAGCCCGAGCTAATAGCTCTATCTCTCAGTGCCCCCACCTCCAGCGAGTGAGTGAGTGAGTGAGTGTGTGTGTTTGACGGAGGGAGTGAGTGTGTGGAGGCGTGCGTAAGAGTGTGTGAATGTGTAATCCAAATATGGAGCAGTTGGCCGGCCCAGTTAAAAAGAAGGGGTGGGAGGTTGTTCCATTAAAAAGTATAGAAAAACATAATGACGTTTGTGGCTCCATAAACAAATCGTATTTTAGATTTTTTAAACGTTTTTAGAGTTTAATATTACAGGTCAATGAGTTTCTCTAATTCTCTAAACTCTGTGAAGTTGCACTAAATGTTCAGTTCGCTCAGAACAGGGAACGGGAAATTAAAACGGAGTGGAGCTGAAACGCTGAGCCATTAATCTCTGTCACTCCGCTCCACTTAAAGTGATCCAGACCGGCTTTTAGCCTGTGCAAAGCTAGACGCTGTGGCTTCTTTTGGAACTTTGTCAGCGATAGTTATTAGAAGAAATGTACAAAATGGACGATTTTTGTGTGAAATGTAAGTTGCTCGATATGAATTTCTTTCTTATATTTTTTATGAAAGCAATATAACAAAAATATAACAAATATCAGCACGTCTGTAGTTACCTGTGGCCTTGTGTTATTATAGAAATAACTGAATTCAGTGTTGCTAACTATTTTCGAAAGAAAATAGGAAAAGCCAGCCCAAAAAGTCGCTAAATGATGCCATGGTCAATTTGCATATTTGTGACGTCATCACATCGTACTTGCATTCTGCCTGCCTAATGTTTTCTCTCCTAATCTGTGCTCACATACTGTAATATAATATAATATAATATAATATAACCGGATGTCTAATAAAGCTTTTTTCATTTCCTATATATCTCATTTCCCCGGAAGTATATATATATACACTACCAGTCAAAAGTTTGGAAACATTACTATTTTTAATGTTTTTGAACGAAGTGTCTTATGCTCATTAAGGCTGCATTTATTTCATAATAAATACAGAAAAAAAAATAATATTGTGAAATATTATTACAATTTAAAATTATGGTTTTCTATTTTAATATACTTTAAAATATAATTTATTTCTGTGATGCAAAGCTGAATTTTCAGCATCATTTCTCCAGTCTTCAGTGTCACATGATCCTTCAGAAATCATGCTGATTTGATACTCAGTTATTATCAATGTTGAAAACAGTTGTGTTGCTTAATATTTTTTTGGAACCTGTGATACTTTTTTCAGGATTCATTGATGAATAAAAGGTTAAAAAGAACAGCATTTATTCAAAATATAAATCTTTTCTAACAATATAAATCTTTACTATCACTTTTTATCAATTTATCACATCCGTGCTGAATAAAAGTATTAATTTCTTTCAAAAAAAAGAAAGAAAAAAAATTACTGACCCCAAACTTTTGAACGGTAGTGTATATTGTTACAAAAGATTTCTATTTTAAATAAATGCTGATATTTATGCTGATAACTTTTTATTCATCAAAGAATCCTGAAAAAGTATCACAGGTTATAAAATAATATTAAGCAGCACAACTGTTTCCAACATTGATAATAAATCAGCATATTATAATGATTTCTGAAGGATCATGTGACATTGAATAGTAATGATTAGTAATGATGCTGAAAATTCAGCTTTGCATCACAGAAATAAATTATATTTTAAAGTATATTAAAACAGAAAACCATAATTTTAAATTGTAATAATATTTCACAATATTATTGTTTTTTCTGTATTTATTATGAAATAAATGCAGCCTTAATGAGCATAAGAGACTTTGTTCAAAAACATTAAAAATAGTAGTTTCCAAACTTTTGACTGATAGTGTATATATATATATATATTTATGTATTTATTTTTGTCTGAGGTTTGTCCAAAAAGTCACAAGATTCGTCACTAGGCGCTTTTTTGATAAAAAGATGCTAAAAGGGGTCTGAAAAGTCGCTAAGTTGGCAACACTGACTGAATTATCCGCATGAAACCAGTTCAGACCAAACCTGCAGCTGATTTCATTGGTCAACTTAATCACTCAGTCACCTCTCAAGAAAAGTTCAGGCTTCATGGATTCGTGGTGCAGGTATGACGTCAGAACCTGGAAGTCTAATTTGCCAATGGTTCCTTCGAGATTTTCCTATGGGGTTTTTCAATTTATGAGTAAAATAAACGAGACGATTATTTGACGTTTTGTTCTACAACGTACACTGCACACACTCACACCCCAAGCTGTTATATATAGGTACTTATTAAAAATGTACATTTTTAAAAAATGAACATAACTGCTTAAAAATTCAAAACTGATTGGATCGTTGGATCATTGTGTTTTGCTATTGCTGCCCCTGTGCCAGGAAACGCATCATCAAAGAGATTGCTGCAAGTGGGATTTTGATTAAAGATTACAAGGGCACATGAATTAAAAAAAAATGAAATGCATGGATAAATCATTTATAATAAATACTGCTATATTTCATTAAAAAAAAAACAAAAAAAAAAACAAGAATTGATTTCATGGTGACTTTAAGGTTAAGGTTAGGGTTAGGCTTTAGCGTTGTGTAGTCAATCATCACTGATTGACATGACCAAAGAAATCTTTAGAATCGGCTGTGGTGCGGGGTTTGCACTTAACTGGTTTGGGGGGAGGGGGGGGGTTCATATTATCCACTTATTTAAAATGAGGAAGTAAGCTATTTCCTGTGAATGTGCAAGACTTCCGATTCATTAGCCACTATAGGTAAATACTTAAAAGAATAACGAAGTGCAGTAAACGATAAAACTATTTTCACCACAAACTAGTGTGTTTTTGAATACGATAATAAATTAAAATAATGTGATAACAAATAACAGTTTACAACATGAAGAGACTAAATAACAGCTAAAATAACTGGAAGTAGCTGACACTGGAAGCCTTGCACGTTCAAGTTGAAATGGCCAAGCCCCTATAAATAAGTAAATAGCCATATTAAACTAATTTTCTGTTCTGCTTGAGTAGAACATTCTGTTTCAGCCAGAAAACACAATTCAGATATGCATGATTATTGTTAATTTTGCTAAGACATACCAGTTTAAGTAACAATGGTAGTCTATAATATTTTCTTTGAAAATTTACTCTTGCAATTTAAACCCCATTATGAAGGTGAATAGAATTAGACTAAATGTTAAACGCATGCACTCACATACACAGACACATTGTGGTCAGCGTTTGGGAAGGGACTTTCCAGAAGAGTTTTCTCCTGTGTTTCTATGGAGACTATAACATACCCATCCTCCACCCTGAAATACATCAGCATCTCTGCACTATTATTTAAGAGTTTCAGCTCACAGCATTTGGTCAAGAAGTTTTGCATGTTCAAAACCTGTAAATACAACATTTGAAAACATCGCCAAAACAATCAGATCTTTAGGAATTACAAAAGTGCTCACTATCAAAAAAAAGGAAGAGATAACTCAGACATATCATATGTAACAAACCAATATGATTTTCTTTCTTCTGTGAAACACAAAAGGTAAATTTCTGAAGAATATGATGACTGCTCTTTTCAGTATAATGAAAGTGAACTGGGTTTATCAATATTCCCAAAATGACAAAAAAAAAGTAGTATTACAAAAGTACAAAAAAGTTTGTGAGAGGAACAGACTGAAATTTAAGTAGTTATTTACTGATAATCATCTCCACTGAAGCACTGAAATAGACTAGAAAAATGGTGCATTATCACAAAATGACATTGGTTCTTATGCATCTTGTGAACAACCTAGGGCTGTCAAAATTAATGCGTTTTCAGTTTTAAATCTGCATTAAAATATTTAACGCAATTAACGCAGTATCCGTTTTTTCGTCATCCTTTAGCTAGCGTTACATTTATATATATATGTGATCACACTATCATTCATTCAAGTCCTATTAAACCATTCAAGCACGATAAGCTGCAAAAAAAAGAACTTAAATCTGTACTGCCGCGCTGTCTGTGCGCTGGCTACACTGAGTTCTCTTTCACGCTTGAACGGACAAGAACACACAAAAGTATGCCAAAATGCCCATTTTCGAGTATCCTCATAAGCATAGTCTTAAATGACTGTAAAGAGTTGTGACGACATCGGATGTGTCAGATCTTAAAGTGACAGCAGCCTAATAAACCTGCTGCTGTGATGTTTGTCATTAATGTTAATCAAAGAACAAAAGACAAAGAGAAAATCACTCACTGCTCTTGACTGAATAACTTTTGTAGCTTTAATAAGGATTAATCTATATTTAATTTATAATTTATGCAGTGAAGACTGTAAAGTGTTTGAACTTTATTCATTTTCTATATATTTCCTACCTGTTAGATCATATATTTAAAATATTTTGTCTTTTATGTTGTTTCTACATTAATTTGTAGATTAAATGTGAAATTATTACAATATAAAAATATATTAAAAACTTTAATGTTAGAATGTGATTAATCGCGATTAATTACAGAAAAATGTGCGATTAATTAGTTTCTTTTTTTGTGTCTAATGAGCTACAGAGAGGTGAATAACAACTTAAACTTACAGTAAATTTGTTTGTCACATAAATATCCTTCAGAATACTTGGAATATAGTGTGCACAAGTCATATAAAGTGCATTTTGACAGCCCCTTGTCACATTTATTAGTAAGTAAATAATCAGTAGGGCTGATACAATACATCGATTCTTGATACAAAGAATCTGGAGCGATTCTGATATTTTCCGATGTATCGCGATTCTCTCTCAAATCGATTCTGAGCTTAGTTTTTAACAGCAGATGGCACTATGTGCTTTAGAAACACCCGTACTCTGCTTGCTTCCAGTTCCTTTACACACACCACTTAAACCTAAAATAATCATTCATAAAGTTCGAAAAGGTTGAAGCGAATTACAAGGGTGTTCGCAGTGGGCTGTTTACATTAATCTCGCGTCATAAAAGCATTCTGAGCCGAGGTGCAAGTACATTTAACCACCTACATGACTCAACCGAACACACAATCGCTGTCCAGCACTTCTTAGTGAGCATTTGAGTATGAGGTTAAAAACTAGCATAGAGCGCCATCTGCTGTTAAAACTAAGCTCAGAATCGATTCGAGAGAGAAAATATCAGAATTGATCCAGAATCATTGTATCGCAAATCGAGATTCGATGTATTGTCCTTCGCAATCTTCCTCAGAGTTCTTCTTTCGCTCGCTTCATTGCGGGCTCGACAAAAGTGTGCATCAAGGGTGCATATTAGCCGCAAAGGGGGTGCTGGAGAGCACCCTTCTGAAACCTAAAATGACGAATTGGACACCCTACAGTCTTGTATAAACTTTGCCATTTGGGACAGGGCCAAAGACTCTTGCTAAGGATAAGAGTGAGCGTATGTGCAGTGAGTGAGTGGCAAGGCCACTCTCTGTGGATAGGCTATTGATCTTCTGTGAGGAAGGCATGTTTAGGCCTCTACCTGTGGGCCTGCTGCTGTTTACACCTAGTGCCCTAATGATCAGCCACTGCTTCTCCAACCCACTTCCACATCATACACCGCCTGCCAAAAAACACATGCAGCATTATTCAATATGAAAATGAGGGATGATGGAGTTGCGGCAGCATTTTAACATTTCAATTTCTCTAAATACCAACAGACTGAGTTGTCTGTACCTGTTTTCGCACCACACCCAAGCACTGAGACTATCTGCCTGTCAAATCCACAGCACAGTGTGCACAGCACTCCTTCCCCTGGCATGTCAGATGTTCATCTGTATATCAGCTACGCACTTTATGCCAGTCCTCTCTCCGCCTGCAAGCACAGTCACGCTCGGTAGGCATCTTGTCAAGTTGTATTCACTATGATGGAGGGACGTGTTGATTCCCATACCTTATTTCTGCTCTATTATCGCAGCCACAGCTGTCTTGAAGTTGAATAGAGTTTGGGTTGTCTGAGGAAGAATGTATGCAGACTATGGGAAATGAAAGAGGGTTGTTTCTAAATGGGTTTCATCAAGATGTCTGCCCTCTGCTGGTCACAGAAAGAGATTTATTGTCATGCAAGGTCTATAAAATAAGTGATTTTCTAAAAAAATATTGTGAAATATGAGGGGTGGGTCGATGAGAAACAAGTGTTACAACAAAGAAAAGGAAAAATCTATTTCGTAGATGTACTCTTCGTATTCATGCTGGTTTCCAATGGTTCTGACAAATTATAACATATTTGCCATAAACCATTTATACACATCTTTTGTTTTTACTTTTAAATATATTTTGTCAAGGTAAAAAGTTTTTCATGAACTATTAATTCATAAATATTAGTTTTTGGGGAGTCGCACCACATGACTTTTTTTCAAGTATTAATTTAAATATAAATATTTTCTAAGAAATAATAAAAACTTTAATTTAATGAGGCCTTTTTTATGTTAAGATATCAGTTGTACTTGTATCACCTTGTTATTTTAAAATCTTCCAAAAAATATCATGATAAATATTAATTTGTAAATTAAAAACATTATCATTATAGGTGTATAAGGCAGTTTATGTATGAATTGCATTTTTTAAGGTTTTTTCTTTTAATAAATTAATAGATTTGGACAAAAAAATAGTGACCCAAAAGTAATGGCACACATTAACATAAAATAGAATGAGTTTTATACTTTAATACTATGTTCAATACTTAGGTTTATGAGGGGTTTTTTTACTAACCCAAAGTCGAAAATAGCAATTTCTCATACTTTGGCAAACAACACTTGCTTAGCAAACATCACTTATTACACATAATAATAATAATATAGCAGAAAAACAGTGATTGATGTATTTTTCATGATAGTTCCTGCAATATTTGATGGCTCATGTTTCTGCTGTATGTTGAGAGAACTTTATATTAGAAGATGTTCGGTTTAAGCTTTTAGCAAACAGAAACTGCCCACACGAGTCTCTCTAAATTAGATTCATCTGTTGTACAAACTTGACAGGGAAAATGTTCCCTTATCAGTCCTCACTCTCTATCTCTCACTAAGCTCCTTATGAGTTTCCACTGTAATAATAATTTATTGAATGTGAGATTGTCATGTTGTGATAGTGGATAATGCATCACTAAATCAAACCTCTTCTGCATTTTTCACAGTGCGCATACATGTGCTGGACTTCAGAGAACGTCTGTGTGGATGATCTCTGTACTTGTTCAACATAAGCATTTGTAAGCTGTAAACAAGAGAACAAATGTATGTGTGGGTGTTTGCTATTGCACACTCTTCTCTAAGTTTATTTTACACTTAAATGAACTCAACAAATAAAGAGTGCTAAGGGATTTATCTTGAGCAATATTCTTACATCTACAGCCAGAACACTCTCTCCTCTGATCTTTAGTATAAACGCTTGGACCGCCTATATAAACAACTGTTACCTAAATCATACTAAAAAAACAGCTTAAGAGTTTTCAATTTATTACATATTAATGTGTGGATTTAGTTGTGTGTTTATAGCTATCCTGACATTGTATTATGACATCTGTTTGTGTTTGTAATAAATTTAAAGTTCATATTCATGTCATATGAAGGGTGGTCTACACATGCAGATGTTATTTCCCACCAGTTCGACAAATAGGCCTACAGAATCTGTTATTTTATAACTATATTTAATTTGATACTGGTTTGACTGACATTTGACAGGACAAAAATAGGAAAGAGGGATGTACTGTTGTTTAGAAGTGTGAGGGAGAAAAGAACTTTATATTTAACAATATAAAACTTTATATGTTTTTGGGGGTGTTTCCTTTTATATATAAATGTTTAGGCTCATTTTCCAACTCCCCTAGAGTTGGAATTTTCAAAAAAAGTGGAGTGTTCCTTTAAAGAGAGGCCATATAGGCCCTTTTATAAAGTCTTGATTTTGTTTTTGTGGTGTACTAGAATAGGTTTTTGTGCTTGAATGTTCAAAAAACATTATTTTTTAACATATTTTACATTGTTGCAGCACCTCTCTTCCCAGTCTGTCTGTTTATTTCCTTTCTCTTAGAAGCCCCTCCTGTTGAAAAGCGCAATGTGCTCTGATTGGTCAGCTGGACCACACACTTGAGTCAGTGCATCCAAGACCAAGTCCTATCTATTTGAATGGGGGAATCCTGAAATCTCAAAAACTGCTTGGCGAACTCACAATTAAATAACACATTTCAAATCAGCAACAACATCTGACATGAACTGTCCCATAAATGTTATTTCTTATGCTCAAATAACGTTAAAAAAGCTTATTTTTCAGGCTAGACAAGCCAATGCGCATGTGCAGTCTTAAGTGCGAGTCTCAGGTTTCTATGGGAACCGGAGCTTCTAACGGCAGCTGCAGTGACGCAATGACTTTATCAATCAGTGATTGGCTCTTTTACTTAGAAGGCGGGACGTATTCCGCCATATTGCGCGTTGCAGTTTCTCCCATTCCTAACTAATATGAGTGAACTGTCTTTCTATAAATAGTCTTTGTTGATACTCAACATGACCGCAGACACTGCTTACTAGCGGTCTGCATGTTGCACGTCGACGCGGACAACGACGCAGAAGTATAAATGAAAATTGATGCATAGCCTATGGCGCAGAGGCTCCGGCGTAGGTCTGACGCAGAAGTATAAATCAGCCTTAACCACGCGTACTTACATACGTCATACGTCGAACGCCTGTGTATGCGTATGAGTCAAATGAAGTATACTTTGCAAGGATGTACGTTTGACTGTGCGCGTACACTAGCGTACGCGTAAAAAAACGAAGTGTACCCAGGGCTTAACGCAACTCAACCAGGCCTTACCACAAACCGCTCCCAACTTTTTTTTTTTTTTTTTTTGCATATGCCTTGGGCAGGAATTATTTAAATGAGGAATATTGTGACGTGTACATTTCAGGAAGAAACCACAAGACTACAATCGATGCGTTTCAGGGAGTTTAGAAACAGTGCTTACTGATATAGAAAATAACTCACTTTGGAGTGACTTTGTGCTTTATAACTTTGCGGAATTTTTTTATGCTCGAACAGCAACACTGCACACTAAAGAAAGTTGAAAATGTAAAAAAGCATAATAGATACTCTTTAAAGTAACCACAAATTCAGTAATCAAAAAAGTTAGATTACAAGAGTGCAACTAGATGCCCGTGAACAGAAGTCATGTTTGTCTGAGGAGGAAACCATAGCAGTTTTTGTTAGGATCATAGATAAAATACAGATACATAATAAAACATAGTTCTGTCATTATTTATCACCTTATTGTTTACACATAACAGATATACTGCTAAACTTTTTTTTTTTTTTTTTTTTTGTGTATAATGTCTTTAGTTGTGCTAGGGGTTCCACAATATAATTGGTTGTGATGACTTTATGTTGTGTTAAAATCATAAAAATATATAATATTGTGTTAAAATAACTATTTTAATATGTTAAAATATAATTTATTCCTGTGATGACAAAGCTGAATTTTTTAGCAGTCATTACTCCAGTCTTCAGTGTCACATGATCCTTCAGAAATCATTTAGTATCAATATGCTGATAAAATATATCAATGCTGATAAAAAATATCAATATGCTGCTGCTCAAGATACATTCCTTAGTGTGTTTGTGTGTGTGTGTGTTTTACATATATGTATTTATTTTGAAGTCATAATTAACAAAGCAAAATTGATGGTTGGGTATCACTGCTTACTACAGCTGATATACAAGGTATTCAGTCACTGGTGTGACACGAGCAGGCAGGCAGGCACAGACAAAGCCGGGAATTCTCCAGCGGATATTTATCAGATGACAGTGTAGTGTAAACCTCAGCATGGCATGCTGTTTCACATTAGCATTTCACATCCCTATCATTCTCAGCATTCCATGTGGCGTAGATCTGTACGCTTTGTTGTGGAACATACATTCAGCTTTTACATGCCATGAATTTGAAGCTACACATGGTTCTGAAGCAGCTACAAGAAATAGTTCTCAGATTAGACATGGATTGTGCTTTTATCATGCTATTAACCACCCAATTTAATCAACGTGTTGGACACAAACCGATTAATGCTAATCTTGGTATGCCTAATGTGATCTTTAGAAAATTTTGCCTTAATTAATGGTTGGAAAATACATGAGAACATGCCGAATCAGGGAGAAATCTTGCTTCTCTCTGTCACAGAGCCAGATAGAGTGAGCAAGCGACAACATCTGAATAATGCATAACTCAACAGATCAAAGGTAACTCATCTTCCACTTAAACCACATTCAGCAACACAAGGCGGGAATAACAGTGAGAAACCCAGGAGCTACAGACTATAAAACCCCCTTTGGAGTTTTCTCTCTCCTTTGAGACTCTGAGGGGCTCTTCAAATGGATGGTAAATGCCCCCAAAAGAAAATGCACATGGAAATGAGGCTGGCTGAGAAACTTTGCCATTCCAACAGTATACTCAAATCAATGGGTCTAAGTGATTAGAGAGATAACACTGATGTATCTTCAGGATCTATAGTTCCTGAAACAGACGTGACGTATAGTTTACTCTAAGAGTAATCAGTATGTTACTTCTGACTTTAGTATGTACTAATTAGTTAGAGCTTGAAGTTCAATTGTACCATTTCTGTTGACTTGTTGTCCATTCCATTTATGTTGACTTGTATACAGTACACTGGATACATTTTTACCAAATAATTGCAACTGCAGTTGCAATTTGAGTTCAACCCTATAAAGTCTAGTGTATCATATTTGATACACACAATTCTAAGACCTCTAAATTATCAACATGATCAAAACTTTGCTGAAAAACCTGTTGTACTACATGCCCTCTGATTAGTTCATACTTTTTTAGCAAGTAAAAGGACTTTTAGTCGTAAAAACCTGTTGTATCAAATATGATACTTTAACAAAAACACATATGCACACTTTTTTATTTTTATATTTTTAAAAACATCCAGTATAAGGTCCAGTATACTATTCCATTAAAAAAAAGACAATTTTAAGACAATTATTTCATATGTCAGCCTTTACAGGGTTAAGGAATCAATTCAAATAACAATTCGGAAATTCAAATTATACCACAATGTGTAATTTTTAACTAGAAAAGAAAACTTTGTCAAGTCAAAGTTTGCATGTTGGCTTGACAGCCTTGTTTGAAAGTTAAAAAAAAAAAACTTTAAAATATTTTATAGGCCTTAACTACGTGTATGTGACGAGCAGGGCGGGCGAGAGCCGTGAGGGAACGGCGTGAGACCGGTGACGTGAGTGATAATGAGCGTCAGCTGCGCGTTGCACCGGTCTCCGGTCTCTCGTCCTTCACTGTCGTTGCTCCCCTTTTATGCTTCCGGAGCTCCTCCGTGAGAGACTCGAGACCGGTGCAACGCGCAGCTGACGCTCATTATCACTCACGTCACCGGCCTAGCGCCGTTCCCTCACGGCTCTCGCCCGCCCTGCTCGTCACAGTGTACATTTACATGACCACAGCATTTTGGGGGCCTGAAAACGCAAACTTTTTCAAATGGTTGCAAAGTGCAAGTTTTTGAAAACTATACAGTTATCGTCTCTGTGTAAACTACAAAACGAGAATTTGTGAAAACGGTGACGTCATGAGCATGCGTATTACATGTTCAGTCTATAGGCGTGTTGTGTTTCTTCACAAAGTGACATCGCCAACTACTGGCCTGGCAGCATAATACAAAGTTTTTAGTCGTTTTCACGGATCCGTGGGAACGGGGACGTTTTGACAATGTTGTCGTCTGTACATGAAAAATGCAAAGGAAAAACTTTCCCATTTTAATTAGTACATCGTTGTCATGTAAACGTACCCTAGTTTGCACAGAAATCCAGAAATATCGGTTATCCATTTGGATAATAGAGCTTGGTGACATGAACTGAAAAGGAAAATCATTATAGAGGCAGAGGAAGTTACTACATTTTGCACTGATGAATCATACACTGTAATACCAGCGATCAGTTCTGACTTTATGCAAACTTTAATCTCAGACAGCTCAGTATACGCTTGTGTTTGGAACATGAGAAAGAGCCAGAAAAAGTGAGTAAAAAGCCGAGGGAGGGAGTGAGAGAGAAAGCCATTGGTTAAATATTGACATATGGAGAGAGCAGCCCTGAAGATACATTAACCCCCTGTCACTTACTCGCTCACACACGCATGGATATACACGCAGTGACATCAGCACGCTACAGCATGCAGAGTGTGTTCCTGTGAAAGAGGGGTCGATCTAGGGGTGGCTGAATTATGGATGAGAGAAACAGCGAACAAAATGGGAATCAGCTTTCGCAGTGGCTGCTGTAAACTGCGGTGGACCAGAGGTGGACTCGAGTCAGTGGGGTCTATGAGCTGAACTGATGTGTATGGTGGGAATTTCAAGGGAAAAGCAAGATGCATACATGCATCACATGGCACAAACTACTGATATACCGGAATCAGTTATAAATTCAGTTAATGTGTCGGTAGATCAGTGGTTCTCAACCAAGGGGCTGAGAGGAGGCCTTAGTACACTTCCAAGGGGGCTGCAAGATGACTTAAAGGATTAGTTCACTTTAAAATGAAAATTACCTCAAGATTTACTCACCCTCAAGCCATCCTAGGTGTATATGACTTTCTTCTTTCTGATGAACACAATCGGAGTTATATTAATAAATATCCTGACTCATCCAAGCTTTATAACAGCAGTGAATGGGACCAACGAGTATGAAGCTCAAGAAAGTGTATCCATCCATTATAAACGTACTCCACACAGCTCCAGGGGGTTAATAAAGGCCTTCTGAAGTGAAGCGTTTGTGTAAGAAAAATATCCATATTTAACAAGTTATAAAGTAAAATAAAAAACTTTCCGTAAGTTGAATAAGGAAGGTGTAGGACGTAACATAAGCGTTTTAAACTGTGAGAGGCGTTACACTTTTTTTGTAAGTAGAATACAGAAGGCAGTCTGGCGGAAGCTAGATATTTTACTTTATAACTTGTTAAATATGGGTATTTTTCTTACACAAACACATCGCTTCACTTCAGAAGGCTTTTATTAACCCCCGGAGCCGTGTGGAGTATGTTTATGATGGATGGATGCACTTTCTTGAGCTTCATACTTCATACTAAAAATCAAGATGTTGAAATCATATTTCTTATTTTATATTCTTTCCCTTAACTGCTGCCATTGTTTTTTAAGAACCAGGGTTAGCATATGTAAGCATATATGGGACTTTTAAAAATTTTATTTGAAATTTATATTATTTATTTATTTAGTTTTTGAATTTAAATTCATTGGTAATAAAAAGTGTAAACCATGAAGAACATTCAGTTACTGGGATTATGGAATTCAATTATTTTAGTTATTTATAATTATTTTATTTAATTATTTAAATATTTGCCACTCCTAGTTTCTGTAAATACAAAGTTTATAGCAAGAGTATCAGAAATATGTTGGGGGGCCTTCAAATATTGTCTTAAATATTGGGAAAAACACCTTAAAGGGGTCATAGGATGCTATTTTAAAAGTTAATTTTTTGGTTTATTGGGTGTAATAGAATAGATTAACATGCTTTAATGTTCAAAAAACATATTATTTCACATTATCAAAAAACACATAATTGCAAGGCCGTCTGAAACATGCTGATTTCTACAAAGCCCCTCCTTCCAAAAAAGCCCAGAGTGCACGGACTGGCCAGCTGACCCAGTGTGTCTGTTAGATAGAATAAATCCCTTTGTGGGAGACTGAGCTTTCTAACTTTGCAGATCTTATAAAAACAGATAGCCTACATTACACACTAAACGAAAAGGAAAATATTAAAAAGCATTATATGACCCCTGTAAATAAGTCAGTGGGATTCAAAACAACACTTGACCCCTTTCAGTGTATGGCCAAAAACAAAAACACTAAAGACACTTTTCAAAATATCTTCTTTTGTGTTCAGCAGAAGAAGAAGAAGTCATACTGGTTTAGAACAACATGAGGGTGAGTAAATAATCATAAAATATTCAATCCTTAATATGAACTATCCTTTTAATACAAAGTGCAAGTGTTCTATCACCAATCTTTAGTACTAGACATTACTGTGGACAGGTGATGTGTCCCTAGTGTGTAACTGCACAAAATCAATGCCAGTCACATTGATTTCTTATGTCAAGGAAGAGCTCAGTCATTGCTAGAACAAGGACAAACACAGCATCATCAGAAACTCAGCATCTTCTTTCTTTTCAGATTTCTATTTTTTTCATGAGCTGATTGCTAATTAGCAGAGGATCTGCAGAGAGATGACGCTCCTTCGACACTGTATTTTGCCTAACTGACTGAGAACGTACACTGTGAAAAACAAATTTTTTCACCTTAATCTTTCATTCCGATGAATGGTGATGGAATGGCACATGGACCTGATGACCTCAATCCATCCTTTGATGTTAGCATCACTGAAGCGTGTACAGGTATGAGTGCGTAACTCCCTTGTGACCGCAGAGTTCTGTCTGTGGAAAAGAAGCAGTTTCATAATGGCGCTGTGTACAACTAAACAGATAACTATCTCAGAAGATCTGTCTCAGACGATCTGACAAATTTAGCACTTTTTTCTCTTCATGAGTACTTTTGCCATTTTTAATGACTGGAACAGCTTGCTTTATATATTAAAGGTACACTATGCAACTTTTTTATTCAAAATTTACATAATAATACAATACCTCATCAATCCTTCTTCCTTCTTGTCTAACCCTTATTTACTGTGGCAAGCCTTTTATAAGTGTTTATATTTTAGACCTGACGGGATGGTTTTCGTGGGAAATTGTGTACATGCATCACACGCCCGTGCATGTCTCGTCATATCCCCGTAAACAGAGAAGAGTTGTTTTGGCTACTACACGCGCATATATGTGGGAGTGGCATAGGTTAGTTGTCACAAAGAGTGAGAAAGGTTGACATGGAGCATGGTATATCTTGAACCTAGTTCATTATCTATTGTGAAGGGTCATATTCATCTGCACATGCAGTCACGCAGAGCCGAAGCAAAACAAAAACAATGTTCTTCCGCAAGCATGCAGTTTTGTTTTTTAACCTCTAAAAAGGGCCAAAAGTTACAAAGTGTACCTTTAAGTTAGTTTCAAAAGAAATTTGAAGTAGTTATGATACATTTTTTACTCCACTGTATAGAAGAGATAAGGTTTATCCAATAATCTCTGAAAATCCTAATACAGATAGGGCCAAGATTACAAAATGGCATCTAACTAAGAAAAAGTTAATACATTAAAGTCCCCGTGAAATCAAAATTAAAGTTTTTTAGCTTTTAGTATGAATATGTTAGCCTTAAAGGAACACTCCACTTTTATTGAAAATAGGCTCATTTTCCATCTCCCCTAGAGTTAAACAGTTGAGTTTTACCGTTTTCGAATCCATTCAGCCGATCTCCGGGTCTGGCGGTAGCACTTTTAGCATAGCTTAGCATAGTTCATTGAATCTGATTAGACCGTTAGCATCTCTCTCAAAAATGACCAAAGAGTTTCAATATTTTTCTGATTTAAAACTTGACTCTTCTGTAGTTACATCGTGTACTAAGACCGACGGAAAATAAAAAAAGGTGCGATTTTCTAGGCCGATATGGCTAGGAACTATACTCTCATTCCGGCGTAATAATCAAGGAACTTTGCTGCCGTACCATGGGTGCAGCAGGCGCAATGATATTGCGCAGCGTCTCTCACAAATGTCTCCATGGTTGCAAGGCACGCTCCCTGTGCAAGCAGGGGGTCACAGGCGCTGCGTAATATCATTGCGCCTGCTGCACCCATGGTACGGCAGCAAAGTTCCTTGATTATTACGCCGGAATGAGAGTATAGTTCCTAGCCATATCAGCCTAGAAAATCGCAACTTTTCATTTTCCGTCGGTCTTAGTACACGATGCAACTACAGAAGAGTCAAGTTTTAAATAGGAAAAATATTGAAAATCTTTGGTCATTTTTTAAGGAGATGCTAACGGTCTAATCAGATTCAATTAACTATGCTAAGCTATGCTAAAAGTGGTACCGCCAGACCTGGAGATCGGCTGAATGGATTCGAAAACGGTAAAACTCAACTGTTTAACTCTAGTGCTAAAATGAGCCTATTTTCGAAAAAAGTGGAGCGTTCCTTTAAGGTTATGAATAAGCTGGTGTGTTCCAAAACAATGACAAAATTCGCATTTAGGAGATATAAACAAGCAAGCTTACAAAACTTACAGTCTCTCCCTTCCGCTAAAGTGGATCACAGATTTTCATGACATCACCACGCATTTCAGCTTCTTATCAGATCTTCTGTCCAATCAAATGCTCTCTAGAATCTGAAGTCCCGCCCCCTCCTACACTATAAACTGACGCCGAAGCTGCGGCTGAAATCGATCATTTGTTCACACATTTAGTAGTTTCTATATGGTGAATGGCACATAGTGCACTATATAGCGGATAGGAAACGATTCAGACAGTGTAAATATGCTTTCCATTGACGTGAATGAAGTCCGTTTTCGCGTTAGTGTCACGTGAACCGCCGCAGCGCGAGCACAGTCTGCTCTGGTCCAGAGACATGAGAGCGCAGAGCGGATCATACGCACGAGTCGGCACAGACCACAAAATGTTCGGACACATTTGAATTCTACAAACAAAGCTATATTTTAAAGCAATATGGAGGAGATTTGGAGGAGAAATGGTTAGAAATTAGAAGGAAGCCAAAGCTTTACAGAGCTCAGCGGCTCTGGCCGAGCTGTGATATAAACAAAACGCTATTGGCTATTTTAAAAAAGGGGTGGGGCTGTTCGATATATCCCGCCCTGTCTTCCTGTTTTAGTTGAAATTACGTCAACACATTGAATAATGCTGCGCGTTCCAAGACACTTCAGTGGGCCTTTAACTGCATATTTCTGCTCTTCATTCTATTTGAGCGAAACAGATTATGAGAGAAAAACTGTTCAAGATGGAGTGACTATTTATTATTATTTATCATTTTGAATAATTGTATATAATATAATTATATATTTCTATTTTTTATATAATTTATAATGTAATTAATTATTTATTTAGAATATATGTATTTTTAATTTTATTATAGATAATACACACATATATTTCTTTAATTTGTAGAAAGGATGGAAGAAGAGCGGAAATGTTATTAAATATTTTAATATTATTTATTTTTTCTATATATTTTATTTTATTATTGTGTTACAGCTTTTTTACAAAATTAAAGGCTTAATTAAAACAATAAATAAAAATATGTGTTTGTACAGTAGGCTACAGAGGAGGAAATACTGCACATCAAATTCAAACTAACATTTCCCACATGAGCAACACAGTGTCAGAGCATGTACACTAAATACTAAACTATGACTCATAGTTTTTTAACTGGTCCAAAAGAAAACAAACAAAAAGCTGTCGGGTTTTCACATTTGAGTAATGACACCAGGACTTTACTTAATGAAGCAGCATAAAGTCTTCACTGCCTCATTGTGCCTCATCTTCTCTCAGATATGTAAAGCCCTTAGATCTCAGTCACTTAACCCTATCCATAAACCTAACCTTACCCACAAATTATCCCTAAAATCAGAGGGAAATGATAGATGAATAACACTGATGTAGAAGCAGCTAACCCTGGTTGTAAGCCTCAACTTGACATAAACTGTAAACTTGTCCCTCAAATCTGAGTGGTTGATTGGAATGTTGATCCAGGAACATGTTGCACTTGGTGAAATCACGTTCACCAGTCACTTACTGGAAGCAGTATGTGGTCTAAACATCCTGAATGGTTGAGGCCAGACATACCTGAGGTCCTGTAGTTCCTGCATCACATTCCCAGCCACAGTCATCTAAGGAAACTGCTGTGTGAGCTTTAATCTGTGGGGGGAAAAAACAACAGTGTGCGAGTGTCTGTGTTCTCAGTAGGTCTTTAATTCAGATCTATGCACTACACTGAACAGCATATTTCAAAGGAAGCCAGGGGCATGTGAAACCTAGTGAATCAACATTGTACTGTAAGAGCAGTGTCTGATAAACAGTACTGATCAAGTCTTCCAGAGCTTTGGTGCTTCTGGAGGGTTAATTTTTTATGGCTGTAACTGTGTTCACTTTTCTTTAACTTATTTTTTTGTTCCCTAGTTTCTAGGTCAAGGGCTCCCCCTATGGCAGACTGCCAGTTGTAGCCCAGTCTCACATAATTCAGCACAATAAATCAAGCCTCCTCTGAGTTTCTGCAGCCCTGCCCTAGCAACCTGAACTTGACACATAGAGCACACACTTTATTACTTGCAACAGCTAATAGATAAAGAATGTGTGTCTGTGTCTGTGTGTGTGTGTGTGTGTGTGTGTGTATTTAAAATGAATGTCTTTCTCCCTTTCTCCCTGCCCTCTGGCGAGTTACATAATGTGACTGCTCACAGTCTGGTTGAGTAACTGGTTTAACCTACGGCTGGATTCTCTTCAGGGAGTTTGTGAGTGTTTATGTCAGATGTTTGTTGCACAATAGGTAAATAAACAAGAGGCAGATCGAATGTAGTGAGATTACCTGGACTGTTCTATCAAATGGGTTTTTAAATTTGAAAAGGTGATTTTGAATGTATGATTTTAAACAAACAAACAAACAAAGAACGTGTTTAATAATCAAACATCTGTTGAAGTGTTAAGCCCAAAGTATACTTCGGTTTTTACGCATTCGCGAGGGTCTGCGTATTGTGTGCGTGATGCGCGTCACCAGAATCAGGGCCTTAGCTGGGGTATTCGGGACCCGGTGCAGGTTGTTACTGTGGGCCCTTTTGAAAATTGTTCTAGGGGGAGGGGGGGTCCCCCTCGGTTGACCAGAATAGTATGTGCGTACTGTACGTGCGCCGTCTAATTTTTGTAATGCGCATTGAATTTGTTTTGCACTAATCGGTTGTTCCACAAGGTGGCAACACTGTCCCGGGCTGTTGTTTCACAGTAGAAAACAAAAATAAGGGTACATTTGCGACAAACGTACTAAAAATGGAAAAGTTTTTGTTCGCGTTTTTTCACGTACAGATGACAACGTTGTCAAAACAATCCCTGTTCACATGGATCCGCGAAAACGACTAAAAATGCTGTATTATACATGCTAGGCCAGTAGTAGGCGATGTCACTTTGTAAAGAAAAAAACTACAAGCCTATAGACTGAACAATAAGAATGTGCATAACGTCACCGTTTTTACAAATTCGCATTTTAGAAACCAAAACAGTATAGTTTTCAAAACATGAAACCCGTTTTCAAAAGTTTGCGTTTTCAGGCCCCTAAAACGCTGCTGTTGTGTAAATGAATGGCCAAAAAAAGACTGTAATGGCTGCCATCACAGGAATAAATGACATTTTAAAATTAAATAGAAAACAATTATTTTAAATTGTAATAGTATTTCACACTATTACAGTGTTTACTGTATTTTTGATCATACAAGAGTGAGAGTGACATTATTTTGGTAAAAAAAATCTTACCAAACCCAAACTTTTATTTCCATATATTTGTTTTATAAATTTAAATTGTGGGAACAGACCATTACGAACAATGAAACAAAAAGCATTAAAATAAAATAAACTTACTGAATAATTTGTACTGACAATAAAGTTGTGTAAAAAAACAAAAAAACAAAATAACACAGTAAAACTTCTATGCTAAATGACCTGCATATTCTCATTGGGATTTTAGAAGGCGATCATGGGAGAAAGTAGCATCTGTGAGACAGAAAACATAGAATAAACAAGGCTTGGAACCTACAGAGCACAATGAAGGGATGTGGACTGACACAGTCTTCTCAGAGGTCACACACAGACGTGCTTGCTCACACACACACACACATCACTACTGCTCCCCTGAGAAGTACAGTTAATGTGTGTGTGAATGCCATCTGAACAACTACAGATTCTTTCAAGCCCCCTTCAGGTCTGTTCTCACCAGTTGCTTTCCATTCTTCCCCAGAGACTTCTGACATTCTGCTGTGTACTTGCGCCCAGTCAGCCATTCACCTCACACTCACCTTACACACTCTCTCAAACCCCCCTCCCTCATCTCACCCTTCGCTCTCGAGGCGAATAACAGCGTCTGCTGAATAATGCTCTGTGAGGAAAAACAGCCCTCATTAAGCAAACCAAGCTGCCATCGTTCCTGTCACCGGGCTTTAAGACAAAGTAGAGGCTACGGTCCAACAAGCCCTCCTGTGGCTCTGTGGTGTGTGCTTCAGTTCAGTGTGTTTTTAATGTTTTCTTGTAATATACTTCTAGTCCTGCACAAATATCTACAACACTGGCATTATAGTTTCAGTGATTATATCTCAAAAGACGTGACTCAAAGTGATTTCAAAGCTACATTAATCTAAATATGCCGACTGTAAGCCGTAGCATTTGTCATTACCCTGAATGAGCTTTGGAGCTTGTGTTAGACAACACTGCCATGACTATTTTTAGTGGTGTGTAATCACCTCTGCTGAGCTCCAGTATGAAATCTAGTGCTTCTAGACATATATCTCCGCTTGATCTACCACATTTAAAGGGATAGCTCACAAAAAACAAAAGCTGTAAACAAAGATATTTAGCAGAATGTCCATGCTCTTTGACAATACTGTGTAAAAACACTGTAAAACTTAATAAGTTCCGAATACTCAAAACATTTGAGGAAACATATTACCTCAAAACATTTAAGTAAAATAACTCATTTTTTCATTTTTTTAAGTTAGTAGAACTTAAAATTTTTGTGAAAAGTGGGGTGGGGCCGAGAGCCGTGGAAGCGAACCAAGGCCAGTGTGGTGCACAGGTGTCTCTCATTAACAATCACGTCACCGACATCCCTCCGATCCCACAGTTCTCAGCCTCGCCCCACTCATCATAATGTTAATTACATACAGTTAATTTACATAAACATCATGATGTTTATGTAATGATAACATGTTAATCTTGTGCAAAAACACACAAACTAACACTTATAGGGTTAGTTGAGTGGCTCGGATCATGTCAAACTGCCAAAGTCACGTGAACCATTGAAATGTTGAAACACTTATGATGTAACGAAGCCTCGTTTACTGAAATCACATGACTTTGGCAGTTGATATGCGCTCCGAACCACTGATTCGAAACAAAGGATTCATAAAGCTTCGAAGCTTCATAAAGCAGTGTTTTGAAATCGGCCATCACTAGATATTGTTGAATAAAGTCGTTATTTAGTTTTTTTGGCACACAAAGTATTCTTGTCGCTTCATAACATTAAGGTTGAACCACTGTAGTCACATGAACTGTTTTAAATATATCTTTAGTACCTTTCTGGGCGTTTGAAAGTGTAAATTAACTTGCTTTCAATGCAGGCCTCACTGAGCCATCGGATTTTAATCAAAAATATCTTAAATTTGTGTTCCAAAGATGAACGAAGTTCTTACGGGTGTGGAACAACATGAGGGTGAGTAATAAATGACAGAATTTCCATTTTTGGGTGAACTAACCCTTTAATTTCAACATTTATTTTCCTTATACAGTCTGACGCAAAGCATGCTGGGAATTAGAAATCTGCTGCAACTCAATCATATTAAGTTCAACTTACTGCATTCAAAATTTGAGTTCATACAACTTTTTTCTATTAAGTACAATGAACTTTCATTATTATTTGAGTGAAATGAACTCATTTCATTTAATTAATTTCACTGTTTGGTTTTACAGTGCATTATATAGAGAAAATAAGACTTCCTTGTGAAAAACAAAGAAAAAAATTTACATAAAAATACTGTATTTTTGTTGTTGTGTAGAAAATGCCTATAATAACACATAGGGCCAAGTAATGTATTATAGTAATAAAATATATCATAATTTATTGATAATAAATTATATTAATTTATTAAATCAGTTTAAGAGGGAAATAAAAATGAGATATGATATATGTTGGGTCTATTTCCTGTATGTCAGAACACAACAGGCTATCAGGTTCTACCACATTTACTGAAATAACTTTTTCCTAGTGAAATATCCCTTTAAAATCAATTCGCAGCATCACCATAAGATAAATCTGTTTTGTGTGCAGTGCTATTATTGGTAACTGAACACCATTAAGGTGCAGTTTCTCTCATTACAGCTGGGAGCCATGAGTCAGAGTTACTACTGCATCCTTCAAATGACTTCTGCTGCACAAATCAGAGCCTGGGTTATAGAGACAAGACAACACGCCCACACAAACACATACAGCCACACACAGATGGCTGGCCTCTGCTGGGGTGTATTATTTGTGTGATCCCTCAGTCCATCTTTGCCTGGCTATTTTTAAAAACCCTAGCAGCACGCGGCCATGCTTAAATGCATGCTGTCAGTCAGCAGGTTCGCAGATTAGGCTGTTTTTCTACCATCTGTGACCATATCTTGTTTCACGTATACAGTATCGTCTTGTACCGCACGGCTTCAGGGGCAGGAACACAAGTTCGTGTTGTGGGGAACGTGGTAGGCACCATCAGTAAGATCGTAAAGCTGTGGGTTATCAAGCTAAAAACATATGGGTATTGATAATGGCTGTTGCATGTAGAAATGATGCAGAAAAGATGGCTGGTATATGAATTCATACACAGTGCCATAGCTTTAAAATGGTGTTATAGAAATAGATACACTTTACAATGAACTCTGTTAGAGAGCTGCATATGAAAATTTATCTGTTCAATAAAATACCTTACTCACCTGTTGAGTAATAAAGACACCATCTCTGTGCCATCTCTGAAAGCCAAGCCGATGTTGATTCAGGTTTTATTACGAGCTCTGTCGCATTCACTGTTTGCCAGACTCTCCTCGAAAGTTGGTGACTATTTCAATTGAGGGGGACCCACAACAACAACCAACACCAGGGCCCCGGATACCCTAGCTACGGCCCTGCCCACACCATATACGTGTCAATGCATGTATGCAATTTCTTGCAAAAACCATCCCGTCAGGTTTAAAATATAAACACTAGGCTTGCTTACCACAGTGAATCAGAGTAAGACAAAAACACGTTTTGGAAGAAGGATTGATGATGTATTGACTCATTATTTAAATTTTGTTAATTTTGTACAAAAAAAGTTACATACCTTTAAATCTACAAATAAAGAGAAAGTTTAAGAATTTTAAAAAATAATTTAAAAAATAAATATTTTAAATTCTGCCTTTCTAGGTCACTAGTCAAGTAATTTTATTTGTGACACTGATCATACGACTCTCCAGTGTTATTTTAGTATAATTGAGATATTGGAGTTTTTTTTTAATATCTTGAATTAGTTTTTATCTTTGTATTTTCAGTTTTCATTTTAAAGTACGTTAAAGTTTTAGTAATGTTGTTGTATTTCTCAAATCATGCTGGAGAACACGATCACCAGGTTTTACACAAACCTGTGTGGAGTTCGTGCAGTTTGTGTTGTTGGGTTTTCAAGTTTAATGGGGACATTCCATAGGCATAATGATTTTTATACTGCACAAACTGTATATTCTATCCCCTAAACCTACCCCTAAACGCTGCAATCACAGAAAACTTTCTGCATTTTTACATTTTCAAAAAACATCACATAGTATGATTTATAAGTTGTTTTCCTTATGAGGACCAAAAAATGTCCCCATAAATCAAGCATAGCTTTAGTTCTGGCAGGTCACGTCAGTCAAGCTCACTCTCTAAGGGCAGCTAAGGGCAGCTGACTCTCGTAGGGATACGAGTCTGACGTCTATCACAGCATCCATATATAAGCTCCTTCAGCATTATCAGCAGCTATCGTGTTTCTCAGGAGCTAATTACCCTCCTCTATCCCCAGCTCCTCCTCCTTGTCCAGTTAGGATTTAGCCTTCTGATTCCCCTTTGAATCAGACTAATTTCTCGTATTATGTTGTACATTCAATTATTGACGTTAAAGGGTTAGTTCACCCAAAAATGAAAATTCTGTCATTAATTACTCACCCTCATGTCATTCCACACCCGTAAGACCTTCGTTCATCTTCGGAACACAAATTAAGATATTTTTGATAAAATCCAATGACTCAGTGAGGCCTCCATTGCCAGCAAGATAATTAACACTTTCAGATGCCCAGAAAGCTACTGAAGACATATTTAAAACAGTTCATGTGACTACAGTGGTTCAACCTTAATGTTATGAAGCGATGAGAATACGTTTTGTGCGCCAAAAAAACAAAATAACAACTTTATTTAACAATATCTAGTGATGGGCGATTTCAAAACACTGCTTCATGAAGCTTTGAAGCTTTATGAATCCTTTGTTTCGAATCAGTGGTTCAGAGCGTGTATCAAACTGCCAAAGTCATGTGATTTCAGTAAACGAGGCTTCGTTACATTGTTTCGAAATTTCAATGGTTCACCACTGGGGGCGTGACTTTGGCAGTTTGATACACCCTCTGAACCACTGATTCGAAACAAAAGATTCGAAATGGAGGCCTCACTGAGCCATCGGATTTCATCAGAAATATCTTAATTTGTATTCCGAAGATGAACGAAGGTCTTACGGGTGTGGAACGACATGAGGGTGAGTAATTAATGACAGAATTTTCATTTTTGGGTGAACTAACCCTTTTAATGATATCTGCAATACATTTATGTTGGTTCTGTTCTGTTTACCCTAAGAGGGGTTATTGCTGCCTTCCCTGCTCTTATCCATGCTAGGCTGCATGGATGTGCAGAGTTCTTGCCCAGAACAGAATCATACTGCCAATCCAAACTGATTGACGGAATTGTCAATCATCTTTGATGATAGTGGTCCTGACAGAACGTAGGGTTTACCAGGACTAAACCCACACACACACGCACAGATGCACACACACTAGCTATTTAAACATGCAAAACACATAAACTGAGTTACACACAGGAATGTGACCACACAGACAGAGATACTGAAGGTCAGCTGCAATAAAGTATGTTGTGTATCTGAAGTGTGTCTCTTTAACCCCTGCTCCTACTACTCATGATTATTTTGGAGGTATGAGCCACAGGCCTCTCGGCATAGAGTACATACCTTGTCCGGGTGGAATAGGTGCACCACCTGCTGAGGCCCCATTGTGGTCACTTGTCCTGGGGTATTGCAGGAGAATCTGTCTCTCTAAGCCTGGGTCGCATGCTTGAACGCCAGGGGCACATGCTACACTATTCACATTTGTACACACAGCCTGCCCGTCTGACCCTGTCAGCAGCAGAACTAGGCCATGAGAGGAGGTGCCTGATTTCACTAAAACAGGTTTTACAGAGCAGCACATATGGATTTTATGAATATAAATATAATAACCTTGCTAGAAAATCCACCTTAAGCTGGTCATTAGCTGGTCCAAAACTGGTTAATAACTGGTCCAAGCCAGAGTAGTTTGGATTTTTAATTTCATTTTTATTTCTATTTATTTCCTATTAAGTTCCCCCCTTAGTTTATTTCATTGTTATTTTAGTTTTAATATTTTAGGGCTGCCAAAGTTAATGTACTAACTGGTATCATTTAATACAGTTTGATGGCATTAAATTTCTCAGCACAAGCCAGTGTTATTTTAGTACCATTGATATACTAGTTTTTATTAGGCTAATATTTTGAATTAGATTTTATTTTTATATTTCTGTTTTTATTTTAGTTAAAGGGGTGATTGATTATGATTTCACTTTTTTTTAACTTTAGTTAGTGTGTAATGTTGCTGTTAGAGCATATACAACATCTGCAAAGTTGCGACGCTCAAATTTCAATGCAAAGGGAGATATTTTCTTTTAAAGAATTCTCTGTTTAAGGACTACAACAAACGTCTGGTAGGGACTACAACGAGCTTCTTCCCGGGTTAGTGACATCACTAACTCTAAAATTGACATAAACCCTGCCCCCGGGAACACGCAACAAAGAGGACTAGGCCATGAGAAGAGAAAGAGTTGTTGTAGTAGACTGTTGTTGCCATGCCGTCATTTTATGCCGGACTGCTTCACAAACGGGGGTTAATTCAACGCTGGATTTGCACAAAACATGATGGCACATGCTAGTCGATGAGTTGAAACAGCAACTACATAAATGTATCCACTAACCGTTTAGAAACGTCCAGATGCATTCTAAAAGTTGTAACTTCTTCCTGAGTCTCTCCATCAGTGTCCATTTGAACAATGTAAGGCTGAACACCGTTACTGACAATCGTCATTTTGGCTGCGTGAGATTCTCCAGCTTTGTCATTGTTGAGCAACCGAAGCGCGAGCTGTTAAAGCTCCGCCCTCTTCTGGAAAGCGACCAGCAGATCGTTTGTATTTAAAGGGACTTTAAAGGGTTTTTGCTTACACCCAAATAGGGGCAAATTTGACAAGCTATCATAAATGATCTTGTGTTTTGTCATCTTTATACATGTCAATATAGTTTTTATTACATTAAGTTTTTATCTAGTGTTTTAGCTATTGTGAGGCATTTTTATGTTTATCACGTACCAAAATCAAAAACTAAAATTACATTTTTAAAATTAGTATAATTAAATTATTTAAAGATTAGTCAAATTTACTAATTAAAATAGTTAAAATTAATTTAATTCATTTTAGACCATCTTGGACCAGCTAGAAACCAGCTACCATGTTTCAACCATTATATCATCTTATGTTGGATTTTCCTAAAAGGGAAGTTCGGCAAGTGTTACAAGTGTTAGGTGGGGAGATTTCAAACAGTCTCTGCTGTGATGTTTAGTAATTCCCAGGGTCACTAAAGCCTTACAGAGTAGGTTTTGTGCCTGGAAACATGGCCTGTGAGTCACCAGCGCTTGTCTTTTCCCACACAGAGAGCGTTGTGTTTGCGCAGAGAGACACAACCACGAGAAGTTGGGCTGCAGCCCATACTTTTATAGGGAGTGAAGGAGAGGCCAGCCAAGCCAGCAGAGAGGCTTTGAGTGAGGGGCTCTAATGGCTGTGTAAACAAGATTATCGGTAGCTGAGCTTGTTCCAGTAATATGATACCAGTTATCACACACCCGCACACACATACAGATACTCAACGCAAGAGCTTAGACATACATGCACTGTTTCAAATACACACATAAAGCGACAGCAACAGGTCATGCTTGGTCAGACAAATGTAAATACACACTGAAATACTAATCTGTTTTCTGTCTTGCACATATGCAGCTGAACCCATGACACACACCTCTCAGAGGCAATGTGTCTCATCTAGCCAGTCTAGAGCAACAGGTGCCCTTAATGAGTTACATCAATATCACTGATGGTGAAAAACACGACACTTACATAAATCACTGCATATACAACTGGAATTTTCCATCGACTCACAACCACAAGCAAACAAGTATAAACAACTACAAAACTAAACAAATTAATAATGTTTGTTTATACACAGACAGATAGACAGACAGATAGATAGATAGATAGATAGATAGATAGATAGATAGATAGATAGATAGTGCACAGCTGAGTCTACAGTCTTATGAACTGTAGTCTTGTCATCAAGAGTTTAGTTCTTTAGTTCTTCCCCACTTTTTTTTCCCCCTCTTCCTCCCACGCTCTGTCTCCACCTCTCTCTATGCTCCCTCCAGCAAGCCCAAGTGCTTTTAGTGCTACACTTTACAGCTGACAGCACATGTTGAGGCAGCACATTCCACATTATTACTACTTCAGATATTTGTGGCCAAGAAGACCTCTGATTGGTGGAGGAGCCTCTGACACTGGAGATGCAGACAGCCAATGAGGTTCCTGCTCCGGAGAGCCGTGAGGAAGGTAGTAAATCAATGGCATCTGGTGTCCGGGGCAATGCTGACACACACAGTCACTGCAGACTGTTGAAAACACACAGTCGGGTGCCTATTCAGCTCTCTGAACACTTTAGAGTTAGTGGAAACTGTTCTGTCACTGCTGTTCTTTTGTCTGTTTTGTACTAATCTCACCCAGACATGTGAAAAACATCTGCGAAGGAATGAAAGAACGCCAGACAGCCCTTAGGCCCATTTCAGTGGGCACCTTATGGTTACTGCCATGGGGCCTGACAGCTGAAGCCCTGGTTGTTATGGGCATACGCTTACTCATTTATTCAGACAACTGTAAGTCGTGCTATGTCAAACCCTGAAACATTAGTAAATAGTTTCAACAATGATCCACTGAGCCTTCGTTCTTCTGCAGCCAGCCCCCTAATGCCTCACATCTCCTCTCAAAGACATTTTCAAAAAGACTCTGGATCAGACACAATGGAAGACATCCACTAAGCTGAGGGAAAATTGGATCTGCTTGTGAAAAACTGTTATCAGTATGCAAAGAGAATAAATCAACCAGTGTGAGGATGCTAACTGAATTAATATGAAATGAAATGTTGCTTTCCATGATGTCACTCATAGATGACATTTAAAGTCATCATTACTATTCTAACCCTTTTTTATAGAATATTGTAGTATTTTTTAAAGATTTATATGTGCACAACATTATTTTTTTTTATTTATGTGGCCTCATAATCTTTAACAAAATAACTTCCCCTCCCTCTTGCAATGATGTCACTGATCACTATCTTGTGACGTGCATACTGCATACTGCTAATATTTGCCATTCAACTCTGCTTTATCGACCAGGTAGAACAATTATCCCAACCGCTAAAGATAGATTCACAAATAAATTTCCTAATCTGTCTCAGCTGCTCATTGTACCCATAAACACAAATGAACTTGATGAAATGACTAGCAGTATGGGCACTATCTTCTCTAGTACATTAGAAACTGTTGCACCCATCAGATTAGGTTAGAGAGAAAAGTACTGCACCATGGTACAACAGTATTACTCACTCTCTCAAGAGAGAAACTCATAAACTCATTTAGAGGTCTTGAGGTCTGAAAAGACAGTATGTCCCGCTATAAAAATGCTCTAAAAGCTGCCAGGGCTGAGCATCTCCGCAAACTCATAGAAAATAACCAAAACATTCCAAGCTTTTTATTTAGTACAGTGGCTATTAACAAATAAACAGACATCACCTGAACTGAATATTCCATCACAGTTTAGTAGTGATGATTTTATCAATTTCTTTACTGAGAAAATCAAAGCATCAGAAATACAATTGTAAATGTACACCCTTTGACAGCGTTTTATGATTCAGCCTCAATTATCGCCCTTCAAGAACAATTGCAATGCTTTACAACTATAGGACAGGAAGAGCTAAATAAACTTATCATTGCATCTAAACCAACAACGTTTATTAGATCCAATACTGACTAAATTACTGAAAGAGTTGTTAACTGTAGCAGAAGAGCCCCTTCTCAATATTATTAACTCGTCTCTATCTCTGGGTCATGTCCCAAGACCTTTCAAGCCGGCCGTTATTAAGTCTCGCATTAAGAAACTACAACTAGATCCAAATGAATTGGCAAATTATAGACCCATTTCAAATCTTCCATTTATGTCTAAAATACTAGAATAATTGTGTCCACTCAATTGTTCTCCAATTGTGCTCCTTCAAATGACTTACTTCTATAGCTTCTGACCAAGGCTGCATCTCAACAAGTTGATCATAGTGCTGCGTTCGACATTATTGGTCATGACATAATTACACTGGTATTCAGGGACAGGCATTAAAGTGGTTTAGATCGTACCTATCTGACCATTACCATTTTGTTTATTTAAACGGGGAATTATCCAAGACAACGTTAGTAAATGATGGAGTGCCACAAGGGTCTGTTTTAGGCCTTCTGCTATTTTCAATTTACATGCTGCCCCTTGTTAGAAAGCATAGAATTAGTTTCCACTGCTATGCTGATACTCAGTTATTTATTTCATCATGACCAGATGAAATCTCTAAATTATCCAAGTTGACAGATTGTTTAAAATATAAATTGGATGACAAGTAATTTTCTTCGATTAAATTCAGATAGGATTATTGTATTGAGGTTATTGGACCAAAAACCTGTACACAGAATCTCGTAGAATACCATTTGCATCTATAAGGATGTACTGTTACTTCATCCTCTACAGTTAAAGAACTGGGTATTACTGTATATTAGACAGCAACCTTGTCTTTTAAAAAATCATATTTCATATTACAAAAACAGCTTTCTTCCACCTCAGAAACATCGCTAAGCTACGGAACATGTTATATGTTTCTGATGCAGAAAAGCTAGTTCATGCATTCATGACCTCTAGACTGGGTTATTATAATGTATTACTAGGTGCTTGTCCTGCATCCTCAATAAACAAGCTACAGTTTCTCCAAAATGCAGCTGCTAGAGTTCTTACCAGGTCAAGAAAATATGATCATATATGGTTACCTATTAAGTTCCATATCGATTACAAAGTAATGCCACTGACGTATATGGCCCTAAATGGTTTAGCTCATGTGTATTTAATCGATCTTCTATCGCCCTACAATCCATCATGCTCTTTAAGGTCACAAAACTGGACTTTTGGTAGTACCTAGGATATCCACTAGAGGTGGAGCATTTCACAATCAGATCAAATCCACATGACAATTTATTGGTTGAAATGTTATGTACAGCAACCATAATTGTTTTCCATTTGCTTTTCTGTTTCTATCTCGGGATGCCCATCCCGAGGTAACTGAGTACGCCAGCTCCAGTTTGGATCCAGCCTCTTACGAAGATTTCAGATGACCCAACACCTGTGAATAGATGATGCCAATCCCTGCAAGGACTTCAGATGATGCCAACTCTGAATCAACACACACAACTGCCAAATTATATTTTAATCATTATGATCACAACTTGTTATAATTGCTTTAATGAGGTTATAGTTTTTGCCTAATATTAATACATAATGTTGGCTAACTGCATAATTTGTATTATCTTAGAACTGTAAATTTCTGACATATGGACATTATTTTAACACAGTCACCTCTGATGACAGATTACTCTAAATTGTATGGTAAAAACATGCATTTTCTGTAAAGCTGCTTTGAAATGATATGTATTGTGAAAATCGCTATACAAATAAATGTGAATTGAATTTTCAGTTCAATTCTCACTATTAACTATTAACTACGACTTTTGACTCAATAAACAACCAGTTACTGCTTATTATCAATAATTAGTAAGGTAGTTATTAAATTGGTATTTTATTAATAATTATTAAGGTAGTTATTAAGTTGGTAATGGGCAGGATTAAGGGATGTAGAATATGGTCATGCAGAATAAGGCATTATTATGTATATCTTTACTGAAAAACTAAGCAAAAAAAATTTTTTTTCAGTAAGCTAAACAGGTCAATGTGTTAGCAGTAAAATAGCTGTATACTGTAGGCCCAAACCATCTGAATGGCGCCACCTGTTGGTCTTTTTGAAATATAATCATCTGTTCTCACTGTTAAAAATATTAAAAGCATTCTGAGGTTATGACCTGAAAAGACAAAACAATATGTTTGCTTTGTGAGGCCTTTGCATTGACTGGCATGTTTGGCTTCTTTCCAGAACAAAAGGGTGATCCTTTTAAACAAACAACAGTGTCTATCATGTATGCATGATAATATATGCTCCCTGTGAGCTGACCTTAGTTATCGTTAAACAGAATGTGCTAGGGCTGCCTGAGAGCTACAAATCTACCTCCAGTTACCATCTGTTCTCTATTGGCTGATTAGCATTATGAATACTGCAGGCTAGTAGATAAAAGGACATATTTCTGAAGTTTTACAAGGCTCTTGCAGACCCAGTTCCACAGGGGCCTTACCCTTGCAGCCCCTACCCAGAACGGTACAGTCCAAACCAAGAAAACCTTTTATCTTTGTGCTGGAGTCATGTTTGGGTTCTTGTAACATCATGAGGAAGCAGATAGCCTATAGATTTAGCATGATCTAATGGTTAAAGAGTCAGACTGGTAATCCGATAGTTGAGGGTTTGAGTCTCAATACCGGCAGGAAATGACTGAGCTGCCCTTGAGCAAGGCACCTAATCCCCAATCACTTCCCAGGTGCCACAGCAAAAATGGCTGCCCACTGCTCCGGGGGTGTGTGTCCACGGTTTGCTGTGTGTTCACTACTCACTACTCCTAATGTGTGTGCACTATCTTGGATGGGTTAAATGCTGAAATTAATACTGAGTAACTGAGTTTTAGACACAATACTGCCAGTTACAGTTTGCTGTTTTGTTCCACCAACGAAAATATTTCCAAACAAAGCCACAGCAAAACCTCTATAAATGAATCAGTGTTTTGAATGAATAGGTTGAGTGAATGGTTCAATGACTCGACAGCCAATCTATTCCTGAATGAACTAATCGTTTGAGTGAATGATTCAGTGACTCACTCGTAAACATAACACTGAAATACAATCACTTTTAACCAAAGAAGAGTCACTAAAAAATTGGCACCAAACACAGACTAGCGAAGTGATACATTACAAATGGTAATAAATCAGTGCTGTTGGACTGTTATATCTGGAACTAACTGTTGTATAATATAATATAATATAATATAATATAATATAATATAATATAATATAATATAATTGACTACTACAAAAATATATCCTTTCAGTATACATGCTACAAATTATATCACAAACTTTGTGTAAACAAACACTGGATTTATGACCATTATAGAGCAGATAGTGTTGAATAAGTATCTTATGTAACTCCAGGCGTTGGTAAGAATCTGAATCTTAATGGATTCCTGCAGGGAATTTTCACTTATCAGATTCCATGTCTAAACATCAGACAGAATATACAATCACTGCACTTCTCATTCTAATGTTCCCCATTCACTTTGCATTTGGCCCACTCGAGACGCAATTACAGCTAAACCTTTACCTATCTTATTGTGTGGAAGACAACAACTGATGAGCCTCCACTCCAGAAACTTCACAGAACTCTGTGGATCTCAGCGGGACCTCAGCAAAGCCTGACCCTTGCATGACTTTCACAGTGGAGCAGCGCATCTTCAATTCTGCTGAAAATGCTCTGCGTAAGATGCTTGCTTAGAATTCGAGTGAATATCAAACTTTAGTAAAGCTGTTTAGAGCACCACATGTGCTTTTCCTGTAATACTGACTTTCACCTGTCTGGAAATCCAGAGTCACACTAAATAACGTCACTTGGTTCAGACTTCACCACAGCAGTATCAGCATACAGCAGCAGTGCGGTTATCTGTGCACAGCGTGACTCCTGTTTGAAAGACACTCTAATTCTCCTTCTGTCTCACTGTAGGAAACCCGATTAGACCACATCTTAACAACTCTGCCTTTCAGTTTTGGAAGGGGAGTACAGGGATCTGCAAGATGGGCTGCTTGTAATATATGGCTTTGGCTTCATTGGTGATTTCAGCTCTTAGAGTGATAAAAATGGCAGAGAGCTAGTGATTATGAATGCATAAGGATTAATGGAGGCTATTTAAAGACTCTCTATGCAGAGCAGAGAAGACAGGGACACATTTTTCCACTCTGAAAGGAAGTGGAAAATCCATGGATTATCCCCAAAATGACTATGCTGTTCAATCATCAGACTTGGCATTATGCCACAGTCCTGATACCAGAGGAAGCTTTTTACTCCACTGTGTTTGTTGTATATCGATCAGTCATTGGTCGGTTGGCAGTAACCAGTGGTGGTGAACCAGAATGAACCAGATGCAACCAGGGTTATAAATCCTTCTTGCCAGATACTGTTGCAAAGTGCATTTAATTTCAAATGCACAATTTCTAACAATTACAATGAACCCAATATATGTTATGTACCATTCAAAAGTTTGGGGTCAGTAAGGTTTTTTTTTTTTTTTTTTTTTTTTTTTTTGAGAAACATCAGTACTTTTATGCAGCAAGGACATTTCTGTATATTTAAAATATATTCTGTTCTTTTGAACTTTATCATCATCAAAGAATCCTGAAGAAAATGTACTACAATTGGCTTATTTCTCCAGTAAGACAAAAGATTTAGACCTAGGTCATGATGACTTGTGAAATATGTAGACCACTTTGAAGGTCTAAATAACAATGTAAAGGAGTAAAAAATTATGACTTATAATATATACACTATATTGTCAAAAGTTTTGGGACGTCTGCCTTTACATGCACATGAACTTTAATGATATCCAATTCTTAATCCGTAGGGTTTAATATGGAGTTGGCCCACCCTTTGCAGCTATAACAGCTTCAGCTCTTCTGGGAAGGCTTTCCACAAGGTTTAGGAGTGTGTTTATGGGAATTTTTGACCATTCTTCTAGAAGCTCATTTGTGAGGTCAGGCAGTGATGTTGGCGAGAAGGCCTGGCTCGCAGTCTCCGCTCTAATTCATCCCAAAGGTGTTCTATCGGGTTGAGGTCAGGACTCTGTGCAGGCCAGTCAAGTTCCTCCACACCAAACTTGCTCATCCATGTCTTTATGGACCTTGCTTTGTGCACTGGTGCGCAGTCATGTTGGAACAGGAAGGGGCCATCCCCAAACTGTTCCCACAAAGTTGGGAACATGAAATTGTCCAAAATGTCTTGGTATGCTGAAGCATTAAGAGTTCCTTTCACTGGAACTAAGGGGCCAAGCCCAACCCCTGAAAAACAACCCCACACTATAATCCCCCCTCCACCAAACTTTACACTTGGCACAATGCAGTCAGACAAGTACCATTTTCCTGGCAACCGCCAAACCCAGACTCTTCCATCGGATTGCCAGTCAGAAAAGCGTGATTCGTCACTCTAGAGAACACGTCTCCACTGCTCTAGAGTCCAGTGGCGGCGTACTTTACACCACTGCATCCGGCGCTTTGCATTGCACTTGGTGATGTAAGGCTTGGATGCAGCTGCTCGGCCATGGAAACCCATTCCATGAAGCTTTCTATGCACTGTTCTTGAGCTAATCTGAAGGCCACACGAAGTTTGGAGGTCTGTAGTTACTGACTCTGCAGAAAGTTGACGACTTTTGCGCACTGTGCACCTCAGCTGACCCCGCTCTGTAATTTTACGTGGCCTACCACTTCGTGGCTGAGTTGCTGTTGTTCCCAATTGCTTCCACTTTGTTATGAAACCACTAACAGCTGACCGTGGAATATTTAGTAGTGAGGAAATTTCACGAATGGACTTATTGCACAGGTGGCAACCTATCACAGTACCACGCTTGAATTCACTGAGCTCCTGAGAGCGACCCATTCTTTCACAAATGTTTGTAGAAGCAGTCTTGATTTTATACACCTGTGGCCATGGAAGTGATTGGAACACCTGAATTCAATGATTTGGAGGGGTGTCCATTATATATATAATCACAAATACACTTCCATGCAACAGAAAAAAAACCTTTATGCAAAAAAAAAAAAAAAAAAAAAAAAAAAAAATACTATTAAATAGCCTTTAACAACTGTGTGCTCTGTTTTAACAAATGTGCTCTTTGGTGTCAATAACATTGATATTAAAACCATTCCTGTACTTTTTGCATCAGAAAAAATAGGTCAACCAAATGTAACCTGTTGTAAACAGTGGTGCTTGCTCTGTATTACTCTCCAAACAGGCCTCATTAAGTCGATGCATTAATACTCCGCTGTGCTTTCAGTGCTGTGGATCGCTGTGGGATCAGCTCAGGAGAGTTCCTTCCTGTCGACGGGGCTTGTTATTGTCACAAGCATCCTCACCAGCTCCTCTCGCTGTGAAGCTCCCTAATTAGTCACCTCGTCTCTCCTGATTCACAGTGAGCAGCACACAATACACAAAACACAAAAAGAGTCTTTTTAATGAGGCCGTGTTTTCAGGTGTACTCGAGATAAAAGTGCAAAGTGAATTTTGTTTCACAGGTAGTGGGTCACATGTAAATACACTGATTCTTGAGTACTGGGATAAAACAGAACACAAAACTAACTGAAAAATAAAAGTTTATGTGGGTTACTCCTTTCAGCATGTTCAGAGACTTTCCCTTTTGTTTGTGTGCCTCTTCTGCTTTTTCCTTTTTCTCACAAAATGTGTGCACTCAATACAGACACCATCAGATACAAAAATTATGTCAAATGTATATTAGAAATATTGATTATTAGGTCATTCAGGTTAGTTAAAGTGTTTCAAAATGATTCTCTGATTTATCTAAGTCAGCTTTTTCTTGTCACCACAGTCAGACAGAAAATCATTGGCATTGACATAATAACCATATTTTGCATATCACACATGTATTAAATACAGTAGTCATTTCTTCTGGTATTTCTTCTAACAGGGCCTACTTATAATCATAAAGCAAATTATCTTAAAAATGTTTAAATATACTTTTTAAAAAATAATATACTTTTATTCATACATTAATCAAAAATGTACATATAATACAAAAAGATTTCTGTTTCAATTATGGTTCTTTTGAGCTTAAGAAATGTTTCTTGAGCACCAAATCAGCATGTTACAATGATTTCTGAACTTGAACTTTTGAAAATTAGTGTATAATAATAAAAAATAATTACACTCACCAGAGCCTGTGTGAAGTTTTTTTTAATCATTAGGATATAATCATAGCTAAAAAATCATGGAAAACCAGAACACACTCATTAGTAGTAACACTGGCCCCAAAATAAACTCTTTATATATGAAGATGTGACTCTAATCTAACAGTATTATCACAGAGAAATCAGCTTATGAGATTTTTAGCATGCCATATGTTACAAGCAAGATTCAAATCTGCAAGGGAAACACTACTGGTTAAAGTCCAACACTTTAACCACCCAGATGATGCTCCTGTGGCACAATATTATTAAATATAATGACTGTTTTTCAGATTGGAAATCAAGACTAATGCAACTAATAATTTCAACATGGTGTCAGTTCCAGCTTGGGCTGCACTGCGGCTCAGTGGCAAACAAAACAACCATATCAAGTTGTCTTGAGCCTGCCAATCAGTCCTCTCAGCAGGGTGAAGTACTATCCATGGGGACGGCTTTACCAGAATCCCGGATGAAGAGGATGTGGGAAGAGCCAGCAGCTGTGAACCCAGTGGCCTTGCCAAGCACCGCTGGCCAGACAAACCAGATGTGCAACCCAGTAAAATTCATATTAGAAATGACGGGCAGACAGATGGGTGGGGCTGTGGGTGAGTAAAGATACGTTGTCTCTGAGGCAAACTGGCATACCACACAAAAAGAGAGCGAGACTCTCTAAAATGAAAGAAAAAAAAAAACCTTGAACACTATGCTCTCAATGACATTTAAGTTTGTTTTAGAGAATAAAACAATGTTAAGTTTTTATTTTTAACTGGTAATGTATGTAAAACCAAGTTGTGTGTGTCTATATGAGATAAATAGTTTCTATGTTAAAGATGCACTTCAGAAATCGCATACTTCCCTACTATATAGCATCCGGTTGACTTACTACTTCTAGCGAGATTCTGAAGTGTGCATACAATACAGGACACATTTAAAGGTGCAGTGTGTAAATTTAGCGGCATCTAGCGGTGAGGTTGCGAACTGCAACCAGCGGCAGCTCTCCCCTTCCTTTCGAAGCAAAATAGAGAAGCTACGGTGGCCATCTGGCCGACACAAGACAAAGATGTCGTCGTCTGAGGCAGCAGAGAGTATGTTAGCCAGTCAAGCAATGAGGTTTCTTCTTACTTCTAACAAAGAATGGTCTCTGCTTCTAATAAACCAGACGACTACTACTACTACTTCTTCGTGCGTAGCCTATTCAATGTAGTGACGATGCAAGCTGCTTCTAAAAACTTAGAAGAAGAACAACATAGTGATGAAACGCGCTCTGTAGTGTTTGTCCATTTAGGGCTGCTGTAGAAACGTGCTGGCGCAAAATGGCGACTTGACATGGAGGGGGCACCCGCGGTGTATGAGATAGAAATGGCTCATTCTAAGGTAATAAAAACATAACGGTTCATTATGTAAGGTCTTTATACACCACTGAAAACATATTCATGTATATTATATTGCATTTCTGTCTATAGATCCTCCCAAATTTTACACATTGCACCTTTAACACTTTAGTGATGCAACTGATGCTGGTAGGTCACATGATAAAGACAACATGGCAAATGTAGTATGTCCAGATTAAATTCATACTATATAGAACACACTTTTTAGCGGTCCTGAAGTAATTAATTATTCAAAATAAGTACCTACTCAAGAAAATATGAGATTTCGGACACAGCCTCTATCATTTTTATGTTGCCAAGTCTTATACTTAGGCCTGTACTGACACCTAGTGGTTTGGATGCAGTAAAAACTAATCACAGCAAAAGTTTGTGATTAGTGATTCTATCTAGAAAAGTGCTATATGCAGTTAGCCTTTATTCATTTATTCTGTGACTGAAAGTGTCCAATAATAAGGGAATTTCCAGGATAAAGTGAGTAGTATTCAGCTGGTCACGTGATCTCAAAATGGCTGCCTCTATGAGACGACCTGCTCATGTAAAATTAAACAGCTTTTATTAGGTTATTGATATATGACTGCAGTACATCTCATGTGACTGTACTTTAAACATTTACCTTTTTTTTTTTAGAGGAAAAATCACTGAGGACCTTTTAAGTGCCATTAGTGCATATAAAAAGAAACTCCTGCTGCACAAGACTACAAATTCACTGTATTATCAGATGAACTTGTATCATCTCGTGATGTTTGTTCAAAACCTTGCTTTATCAGACTTTGTAAGTGTTTGTGAGTGAATGTTGGTGTGCACATTTGTCCTAAGACAATCCGTGTGTCTGTTTTCTTCATTTGGTCCACAAGGTTTTGATTATGAGGAATTGCCTCTGGGACTCCAAGACCTTCGGAGAGACTGGAATGGGCAAACAGAAAGACAAAAAAACAGGCCTTATGGCTGTGGATGAAATCTGTATTTCAAATAACTAAATCCTCAGTGAGTCATTCTTACCAGAACAATGCAATTTCACAGTTTTTGCCTGATTGGCATGTGATCATTGGCTTGTGAAAATGTGGACTGTCACTATCTATGGAATGTGACTGTGTAATTGAACGATGCCAAAGGACATTTGCTTTGCATTTCAAAGAACTCACCACTATGATTGTCAAATTAGGGTTCCAGCATGTGTTTATAAACAAATATCACCACCTAGTGGTTATCAAGAAGCATTGTTTGTTTTAATTCTCTACTCTACAGTAATTTCATTATTCTTAACCTTGTACTGATATGGTATGACCAGTTATTATTGTTAACTAAAACTAAAACCATTAAAAACCCTTCTAGTTACTTGAAACAAAATGAATGTTAACTGAAATAAAAATTTAAAAAGCTTAAACCTATTAAACTTAAACTTATATTTTATGTCAGCTAGTTGCCAAGGCAATATTTCTAATTTTCATTTAATGTTTCAATTTTAACTTGACGTACTAAAATTATTAAAACTAAAACTGAAATAAAAATTCATTAAAACTATTGACATTTTATCAACTAATAAGAAAATTACTAAAACTTTAAAATTTCAATGTAAAAATAAAAATAAAAACAAAATATGAATAAAAACTACATTTGTATCTCAGTGATACTAAGACATGAGAAAGATAATACATCCCAGAGAATATTGTCTTCAAGGATTTTAATATATTTTTATGAACCATGCACCGTGATAAATCAAAACAGCTGACGTGTTTGGCATGCCTAATACTGTAGGGCAGATAATGTGAATTTCAAAATTTAACACTTAATTCTTTACATATCAAAGATCATAACTGAAACACAGGACACATACAACAGGTTTTTAAGAAACCCTGAGAAATGTAGTGAGGCATATCAGCCACCGACTGAATTTACAACAGGAATGGAACATTCCGGACGGCTGCAAGCATGTGTGGAAGGATACGTGATGAATGCGAGCTCAATTCCCTGCCTTTGGTAAGATTAATAACAGACTCGTCTGGGCCATAAAGCTTGAATCTGGGGAGAAGTTATGAAAACCTTGTGGATTAAACTGGTGTTTAGAGTCAAACATTCCACTCGGATGAAATTTCCAAGCATGTCCACATAAAACATGTGTCTTGAGCTTGATATCACTTCTTCAACATGAAATACTGTCTGTTACAACATCAGTAACCTCTCTAAGAAAGCAGATATTTCTCAGTGTTGTAAACAATAGCTATGTAATCAGATTTTAATACAGTGATCATTAGTGCAAATCTGCAGTACATACTATGCTGATATATTCAGATAAAATACTGAGAACATCTGTAAGCGCTTGATGTTTGACAGGGGCCGTTTTCACATGACTTTGACACAAACAGACGGTCATCTGGCTCTTCTCCTCCGAACCACGATGGTTCCAGCCACAACGTCATAAACAGTTCTGTTGTGTTGGAAAAAGAGTAGCGTGATAAAGATAGGGAACAGGAAGGCGATGGAGAAGTTTTTATTTAAGGCCCGTACTGTGGACCTGCAAAATGAAAGAAAAATAAATAAATTAAAATACTATTAATACATTATTATGCTATATATATATATATTATATATATACACATATATATACACCGATCAGGCATAACATTTTGACCACTGACAGGTGAAGTGAATAACACTGATTATCTCTTCATCATGGCACCTGTTAGTGGGTGGGATAAATTTTGTCCTCAAAGCTGATGTGTTAGAAGCAGGAAAAATGGGCAAGCGTAAGGATTTGAGCAAGTTTGACAAGGGCCAAATTGTGATGGCTAGACAACTGGGTCAGAGCATCTCCAAAACTGCAGCACTTGTGGGGTGTTCCCGGCCTGCAGTGGTCAGTATCCATCTAAAGTGGTCTAAGGAAGGAACAGTGGTGAACCGGCAAGGAGCGAAGGCTGGCCCGTGTGGTCCGATCCAACAGATGAGCTACTGTAGCTCAAATTGCTCAAGAAGTTAATACTGGTTCTGATAGAAAGGTGTCAGAATACACAGTGCATCACAGTTTGTTGCGTATGGGGCTGCATAGCTGCAGACCAGTCAGGGTGCCCATGCTGACCCCTGTCCACCGCCGAAAGTGCCAACAGTGGGCATGTGAGCATCAGAACTGGACCACGGAGCAATGGAAGAAGGTGGCCTGGACTGATGAATCATGTTTTCTTTTACATCACGTGGATGTCACTTACCTGGGGAACGCATGGCACCAGGATGCACTATGGGAAGAAGGCAAGCCGGTGGAGGCAGTGTGACGCTTTGGGCGATGTTCTGCTGGGAAACCTTGGGTCCTGCCATGGGGATGTTACTTTGACACGTACCACCTACCTAAGCACTGTTACAGACCATGTAAACGGTATTCTCTGGTGGCTGTGGCCTCTTTCAGCAGGACAATGTGCCCTGCCACAAAGCAAAAATGGTTTAGGTACGTTTGAGGAGCACAACAACGAGATTGAGGTGTTGACTTGGCCTCCAAATTCCCCAGATCTCAATCCAATCGAGCATCTGTGGGATGTGCTGAACAAACAAGTCCGATCCATGGAGGCTCCACCTCACAACTTACAAGACTTAAAGAATCTGCTGCTAACATTTTGGTGCAAGATACAACAACACACCTTCAGGGGTCTAGTGGAGTCTATGCCTCAACGGGTTAGGGCTGTTTTGGCAGCAAAAGGGGGACCAACACAATACTAGGAAGGTGGTCATAATATTATGCCTGATCGGTATATATATATATATATATATATATTTGTCCGCCCATGCATTATAAATACATGCATAACTCACGCAGATAAGCTGACATTGGATGCCGGTACCACCAAAACCCGATTCGGCTGCACTAGGACTGTCGTGTCACATGTGACGACTCGAAGACCCAGCAGGAACTTTCCCGGAGTGGCACCTCCAGCTCCCCAAATACAGATGATCTGCAGATAAAGACAGAACACAGACTGAAGGCATGTTTGAGCTGTCTAAAACCACAGACTCATTCAGATCAATTCTAGACTACAGAGGCTCTGCACCGGATATTGTTACTAAGTGACAAGATAATAAGGATGCAATTAATAATCATTTCACTTTCTAAAAAAAAAAAAGTAAATTTAAAACAGATTGAGAGACAAGGCTTATAAAATGGAAGACAAATGATGCAAGAAGCTTGCAGAGACTCGCTCACTTCATAGACGCACACAAGGACTCTGTATGCTAAAGCCACGGCCATCATCTTCTGCAGGTCCTCCAATGATGTGGTCTCATCAATCTCTTCCACAATAAACTGCATCATGAATTTGGAAATATCCCTGTTTAGAAGATCAAAGACATACGAACTGTCATTACACAATATACTGTATATACACTACTGTTTAAAAGTTTGGAGTCGGATATGAAAGAAGTCTCTTATGCTCACCAACGCAGCATTTATTTGCTCAAAGATACAGTAAAAACAGTAATACTGTGAAATATTATTACAATTTAAAATAACTTTTGTTAGCATTTTGGTTCTGAAAAACTTCTCAACTCACTTCATTCCACTGAGATGCATGATCCACAACACTATGGTTGCCTTTACACAGAAGAGAAGGAAGAAATCCACAGTTTCAGCCAGAAATCTACGCAAAGGGGAGGGGATGGTGTACTCTCTACCTGAAAGAAAAAAGATGCTGTTAGGACAGAGAGTGCCATCATAGGCAGACATACATTTATCAAATACTATGATTTTCACATGAAATCACATGAATTCTCAAGACAGTTTAATTCTTCCACTAACAGATAATATGTAGCATGTACACTAATGTTGGTGCTATAGGTGCTATGCAGCTGTCATCGTGTCATGGCTGTTACAGTATTATGTGTTTAATGACACTTACTTGAACCACTGTATTACATCCATAATCGGGACAATGTCCATTTTATAATCTTAATTTTAATTCAGATTTTTTATTTGTTGAATATGTTTCATTTATATGTGGTCTAAGACTTTTGGACGCCACGGCATACATCTTAGTGAAAAGGTGGCACAGAAGTGCTTCAGAAGTGGCTTTTAAAGGGTTAGTTCACCCAAAAATGAAAATTCTGTCATCATTTACTCACCCTCAAGTAGTTCCAAACCTGTATGAGTTTTTTTGTTCTTCTGAACACAAAGAAAGATATTTGGAAGAATGTCAGTAACCAAACAGATCTCGTCCCCCATTGACAACCACAGTATTTATTTTTCCTACTATGGTAGTAAATGGGGGGCGAGATCTGTTTGGTTACTGACATTCTTCCAAATATCTTCCTTTGTGTTCAACAGAAGAAAGAAATTCATACAGGTTTGGAACTACTTGAGGGTGAGTAAATGATGACAGAATTTTCATTTTTGGGTGAACTATCCCTTTAAGTGTCTTTACACAGACTGTTTCATGCTGCTCAGAGCTGGCATAAATGCATTTACACAGCAATTTCAACTGCACACTTTGTTATTAGGGGCAGAGGAAGGTAAAAGCAGGCATAATTTAATCTGGTTTTTACACAGCATTATGTCTCTTTACACTGAACATTGCATAGGCAGAGTGCAGTCTTAACTTGGCTGTGTAAAGACACCTTTAATGCACGTAAAATAATATGTAAATGGGATATATAATACTAAAAGTACACACAGCTGGGGATTATGGAGATACACTAAAGGTTCATAAAATGTAAATTAATTTAGTTCAATTCTTCATGGACATAAGATAGCGTGTGTTTAATGATGCAACTAATTACTCCATCTCCTCAGAGCAATGGATTGACAGCTACCTGCAGGCTGTGCTGGTCCTCTGTCAGCAGTGCTGGATGTGGCAATAGCAGCTGGACGGCTTGACGGTGGGCTCGTCTGGTTATACCAGGCGGCGATGTCAGCGGGCGTCGCGGCATATGCAGATGTGGAGCTACCGGGTGCCTGGCAACCGAACTGAGGCGGAGGAAACAGCGGCGCGGACATGAACACCCAACTCTGCCAGCTCGCATAGCCACAGTAATAGCGCCACATCCACTGCTGCAACTGCGCGCAGTATTCAGTCGTTGTCATGTTGTCACTGTTGTCGGACTCCTGACGGTTTTTGACCGTTTCTTCTGTACTATCCGCTGTCATGTTGACTCCTTTTATTAATCTTATTTAGACTTCCACTTCCTAAAGAGGCTAATCTCCTCAGGCAGCGGCCATGACAACTGCTCATTCAAGCCGGAATATACCACTATGCTAATATATTTGTAGTTGGTGTTTTTCGCTTCAGCTGCCTAAGACAGTTTCTATAATTACATTTATCATAGCAAAAAGACGTGTCTGCTACAAAAGACACAAATTGTGCAAGTAACTCAAAATTAAACTACATCAACTGTTTGTGCACCCCTGTGATATCCAATAGTGGTGCAGGCTGCAAAGACCATTAGGATGTAAACCAATCAAAGAAAAGACAGTCATGATTAATCTAAAACTCTGTTATTTAAAATATTAATATAGCGATCATATAATTTTAAACTGATTATTGCAATAATTTTAACATATTTAAAGTAAAATAATTATTTACATTTATGCATTTGGCTGATGCTTTTTATCTAAAGTGACTTAGCTTACATTGCATTAAATGGTTAGTTCACCCAAAAATGAAAATTCTGTCATCATTTACTCACCCTCAGGTTGTTCCAAACCTGTATAAATTTCTTTGTTCTGTTGAACACAAAGGAAGATATTTTGAAGAATGTGGGAAACTGAACAGTTCTGGGGCACCATTGACTTCCATTGTATTTTTTTCCTACTATGGAAGTCAATGGTACCCCCAAAGCGGCCTGGTTAAACTTTCTTCAAAATATCTTCCTTTGTGTTCAGCAGAACAAATAAATTTATACAGGTTTGGAACAGCTTAAGGGTGAGTAAATGATGACAGAATTTTCATTTTTGGGTGAACTATCCCTGTAAGTAGCCTAAAGTTATACATTTCATCAGTTCATCATTCATGCATTCCTTGGGAATCGAACCCATGACCTTTGCATTGCTAGCACCATGCTCTACTGTTCAGGAGTTATGGTAAAATAATTACTATTATTAAACAATAAAATAATTATTATCATAATTATATCCTTGACGATACACTATTTTCTCATCTAACTTTTATTATTATTATTATTATTATTATTATTATTAAAAGCACTACAAAAATGATTTATCTGAAACTTTTGGAAAATTTGAAAATTAATACAGTGGTAGTGGTAGACAAGTATAATTTATAAAAATAATTATTTATTTTTGGAAGTTTGGTAAGTTTGGTATTTTTAACACTCGCTATACTCAAAAAGTAATTTAAATCAAGTTTTGCTAATTATTTTACTATATATATATATATATATATATATGTATGTATGTATATATATGGAATGTTTGTATTTTTATAAAATATTTATAAAATAATTAGTCACACTGAATGACCGTTTAAAATGAAAAGGTAAATAAATAAATAAAAAAAACCAGGACCTTAAAATGACAATTTCGTTTATACATTAATAAAAATTGTAATTTCCTTGACAATAAAAAAAAAAAAAGTCCTCAAATAGAAGTGAAACTTGTCTAGACTCATCACCACTAGGTGGCGACAATGTCATTCATATGATTTTGCAGTGACGGAAGTGAACTGGTTAATTCTCAATACATTTAAATTGATCTCTGTATTATCAAATAGTGACCTAAATAAATGTAATGACACAGATTCTCAAACTTAAAAGTTATTTTATTTTAAAAAGTTTATTTTATAAAAGTTTATTTTAAACTCTACTTGCGAGCAGTCCTAAATTGAGTTTCAGCTCTTAGTAGGTGTACTGACTGGCTAAAGTTAATTGTGCTTATTTAGACATCCACATGTCAATGCAAAAGATCAAAGGTAGACGGCTTCAAAAACTGTCTGCCGGAAACAACCCTGTTTTGTCCCTGGATGCTTGTTGTGGTGGCCAGCTGTTAAAAGACTGTGATGTATTTATGTCTGTGTGTTGCTCTCATTCTCTCTTGGTGTTGTATTTGCTGACTGGGCTGCCCTGGGCCTGTGAGTTAGGTCTGGCCGGCCTAGTGACTGTGCTGGGCCCTGAATAGAGGCCCCCAGGCGGAACAGAATCAGCCCATGTGAGGATGATCACCCCTGACAGGATGTGAGGTGACTTGCACAGAAATAATCAGGGGCAAATAAAAGCTGTGTCTAGCAAACGCTGACCTGCATAGAACCTGCCACCGGCTGAGGATTACGAGAGAGGTGTATGAGTGTGTCTGGCTGCTGTCGATACACAGATAATCAGTACCTGCACGGTTTGAAGCGAAGAATCACGAGGGGTTAAAGTATTCAAAATGAAATCACACAGTAAACGCAGAGGAGGACATGATACACTCAGATTTATTGTGTTATACTTGAACTTTGTTACTATTGTGATTGTGTTAAGAGCTGTGCAATGTCTGAGGCAACTAGAGGCTCAAAACCTTTGCTGACCTCTGTGTCATGTATGTTAACAAATGATCTGCACAATTAAAGAACATTTAAATGTTAAACATCTGTTTTCCTTTATCATTTCATGGTTAATTAAAGCATTTCTTAAAGAGACCATTGCCTGTTCACACCAAGGACGATAACTATAACGTTGTGATGGGTGCTTTCGAAACACTGCTTCATGAAGCTTCTAAACTTTTACGAATCTTTTGTTTCACATTATTGGTTCGGAGTGTGTTTCAAACTGCCAAAGTCACGTGATTTCAGTAAACGAGGCTTTGTTATGTCTTAACTGTTTCGAAACCTTTCGAAATTTCAATGGTTCACTGCTGGGGGCGATCTCTGTGAACCCATGAATAATGCGGATTCACTGACGGCGAACCTTTGAACAAGTGTCTTTGGTTTTTACCTGATCTCTGATCAGTTTTATGCACTTGTAGATGTAATGAGACATTTTTATAATTAAAATAACAATAGTAGTTAATAGTCCCTTATTGGCCTGTTCAGCTGAGCCATCCATAGAACAAACAAAACACCCTGTTGAAAAAAACAGCATATGCTGGTTAGGTGTTTTGAAGCATGGAAGCTGGTTTGAGCTGGTTTATGCTGGTCCTTAGCTGGTTTAAGCTGGTCAAGTGCTGGTCCTAAGCTGGTCCTGAGCTGGAGCTAGTTGCTTAGGAGCTTAGGACCAGCACTTGACCAGCTTAAACCAGCTCATGACCAGCTAAGGACCAGCATAAACCAGCATAAAAAAGGCTTCCATGCTTCATAACATACCTAACCAGCATGCTGTTTTTTTCAACAGGGCAAGCCCTGAAAATTGATAAAAGAACATATTACACAGACACGTAATATTTAATGATATTAGGTAATTAATTAATTGTATTTGATAGATTATACTTTCAATAAAACACTTGAAATGGGTTTTTAAAAGCAGTTTTATGCATGTTTGGCCTGAGGTTTTGTTGCATTTACACAGTTTTGAACGCTTCGAAACAGTGAATCATTTGGCGAAGCAATTAGTTCAATTGATTCGAAGCTTCGAAAAGCTTCGTTTCTCCCATTACTACTATAAAGATAACGAAAAAGATATTGTTCTAACAAACATTTTAAATATAAAAAGAATAGCAGAGTCCACACCACAACTATAACGATAACTGCACAGTGAAAAAATATCTTTGGAACGATTTTTTTGTTGTTGTTGTTGTTGATGAACAATTAAAAACAATGACAGCCAATCAGAAACCACTAGACTTTAAAGAGCGCGAGCATTTAAAGCGGCAGACGACAAAACTGCAGCGCGCTTATAATAAACAGAACGATATCGTGTGTTATTGTGAACAGGCCTTGTCACAGCCTGTAGCCCATACAAGTTAAGCTCTTTGCTGTCCTCACTCACACCCAAATCAGGGTGTGAGTGAGGACAGGAAAGTTGACTCCAAATGAGGAGTCAACTTTCCTGCATGCAAGAACAGCCCAAACCCTCCCGATCTTCCGCCATTCAATACTCACATCTTTTGATTAATAACTGGGGTAAAAACAAACTTTGTATGTAATTAATCAGCATATAAATGAATGTTTGCATTTGTAGTTTCGCATATGTTGAGTGGTGTAGAAAAAAAGGTATTTTGGTTTAAATGAAAGCTATTATTTCTGAACTCTTATAGCATAATGACCTTGAAAACGTGAATGATTTCAAGTTATAAAATTCCTTCATGCAGTGATACATCTGTTCTTTGCTGAATTGGTTTATTATAATCTCATATCTCTGCAAGTCTAGACTCTTGGTGGTTTAAATGCCGTTATTTCAGCGTTGATGTTAAGAGTTTAATAAAAAAATGTGGTGACAGTGCAGGAAATCATGTGATACCAGCACACTCACACCGAGATTTAACCTCAGACATGTACCACATGATATTGTGAGTCATTTACTTCAGAAATGTCTACTATATTTAAAGTCATTGTATAACTTTTTATTAAATACACTACAATGTCTCTGATAAACACTTCACTGTTTCCTCTTTTAAGCCTACACTGTTTCATTTTAAATAGTCTGGTGGTGTGACAAATTATTTATTTATTTATTTTGTATTTTATTATTGTTCTGTTTTGTTTAAAAGTACAAAATTTCCATGTTGTTTTTATTTATTTTCTTGTTTTGTTTTGGGTTTTTTATGTTCTGTTTTGTTTAAAAGTACAAAAATTCTGTTTTGTTTGTTTGTTGGATTTTTTGTTCGGTTCTGTTTTGTTTTTAAAAATACAAAAAAATCTGTTTGTTTGTTTTGTTTTTCTGTTCTGTTTTGTTTAAAAGTACAACATTTCCATGTTGTTTTTATTTATTTATTTATTTTGTTCTGTTTTTTTTAAGTACAAAAATTCTGTTTTGTTTGTTTGGTTTTTGGTTCTGCTCTGTTTTAGTTTTAAAAGTACAAAAATTTTATGTTTTGTTTCTTTTGTTTTTCTGGGTTTTGGTTTTTGTTTTGTTTAAAAGTACAACAATTCCATGTAAAAGTACATGTCTCTCACATAATATGAATTAAAAGTATGACATCTACCCATATTTAAAAAAAAAAAAAAAAAAGGAAAAAAGCAGGTTCCTTTACTGCTTACGTTGTCTGCTTACATACTTTTGTTCCGTAACTGAGAACTAAGAGCACGCAAATCCTTTTTTTTATAAGATTTGTAGCCATTTTTTGACACAGAGACCCCATTAAGTTAATTATGTCAGCTTTCTAGCATTTCAGAGGTGAGCACTAATGTGAGGGGCTTGGCGTCATGCGGTCAGAGCTCATATACCTCCCACCACCTCCCTTTCTGTTGCCCATTCAGTACCTCTCAGCCCTATATGTGGCCCTGCCTGTCTGATCACATGAGCTACTTCCCCCTCGGCTTCTCTAGATCAAAAGTTAGTCGTGGGAAAAGACATAAAGCATTCCAGAACATCTGACATTTGTATATGTTTATTTGCTATACTTGCAGCTGTGTGCAGACAAAGCCGAAGACAAGCAGCCGTCACTTCAAAGTTGCTTTGTATTCCACATTTAGAGCACTGAGCAACAATGTAATGGGTTAAATTTATCATTCTTGAAATAGCATTGATCTTTAGGTACGACTTGGTTGTGATATATTGGTGAATTTGACCTAAATTACACCAAATCCTGTTTGGTGTTTCAAATAAATCTCAATCCTTGAGGATTCAGGGGTTAAATTCAAGTACAACCGTAAGTGGTTTGTTTACAAGCAGTAAGAAGAAAGGTCAGTGAATGACTTATAGCTTCCTTTTCCTCTAAGCTATCAGAGACCCATGTTATCTCCCCCCTACAGAGAGTGGAAGTACGTGTTTGAAAGTAATTAAAGGGTGTTTGCAGAGCTATTGTTCTCTAGACTTGTGCTCTTAAAAATAAAAACACATAGATATATCTCTTTTTTATATAAACTACAGGCAACATATTATGACGCTTAAATATTAAATTCCCTTGCTCCTCTCCAACAGGAAAAAAGTACTTTTTCATTGCTTGCCATGTATTGAAAGACGTTGACGGAAAGGGTTTGGAGAACTTTTTTCATTCAGAACATAACAGGCATTTCATTGACAGGATCATAATGGGTAAGAGGACTTGAGTGGATTTATATGGCCCTGCCCAAAAATAGGGTACAAATTCAAAGCATTAGAGGCACAAATCATATGTTGTTGTTTTTTTTTTAAATTAATAAATTATTATCTAACTTACAATTAACATGGCTTCAAAAGTATATTGTTATTAACACATTAAAGTCCCTTTTGATTTTGGCCTGTCCAACCCAAACTCATGAGAAAATGTAACTATTTTATGAGGTGGTGATTTATGTGATTCAAACAGAAAAATACGCTTTTTAGAAAAACATAGGCATAAAGGTCCAGCCCTAAATCTAACATAACACCAGTTCGCCAAAATGTAAAATAGTTATGAATTGCCGTGAGAGGTGAGCCTGTCCCACTTCAGAGGACCTTCTCGACTATGGCATACTACTGCTTAATTTTCATTCAATTTATTGTATTTATTATGCCGTTAAAAAAATTATATTTATTTATTTTTATTACTTGTTTGCTTATTTGTGTGTGTGTGTGTGTGTGTGTGTGTGTGTGTGTTCAACCATTAATTTTTGGAAAAATTATCAAACAGCTATTGTTCTTTGATTTATGGGAAATACAGTGTGTTACAATTATGTTTTTTTCTACTTAAAGGATTAGTTCACTTTCAAATTAAAATTTCCTGATAATTTACTCACCCCCATGTCATCCAAGATGTTCATGTCCTTCTTTCTTCAGGTGAAAAGAAATGAAGGTTTTTGATGAAAACATTCCAGGATTATTCTCCTTATAATGGACTTCAATGGCCTCCAAATGGTTGAAGGTCAAAATTACAGTTTCATTGCAGCTTCAAAGCATTCTACGCGATCCCAGACGAGAAATAAGGGTCTTATCTAGAGAAACCATCGCTCATTTTCTATAAAAAATTAAAAATTTTATACATTTTAACCATAAATGCTCATCTTGAACTAGCTCTCTTCTTCTTCTCTATTCTTCTCTATTCTCTATTCTTCTTCTCTGTTTTTGGGTGAACTAACTCTTTAATTTTCTTCATGTTTGTTGCATTCTCAAAAAAGAAACAATGACAAGAAAAGAGTAAACTTTTCATAGAAAAGATAGTTTGACTACCTGAGATTGACAGTCAACATTTTTGAAGGCAAAACCCCTCTTTTCACTGACCCTGTTGAAAAAAAAAAATTGCATTTTTAATTTTAAAGAATTTTATGGCCTATTTTTTAAAAACTTTATTTTTATACAATAAATATAAATTTATACAATTTATATAAAGAAAGAGAAAAAAAAAGTAAATAAATAAAAAGAGTAGAAAGAAAACACATACAGCATTATGTGGAAATCAAATAATACAACAGCCAATAAGTAAAAGTTCCTTACTGATCAATTAGTTTTTAATGCATCCAGATATATACTTACAGGTGTCCACCTTTGTATGAAGATGTCCATTTTCAGTTGGAGTTGGGCAGTCAAATATTCAATTTTATAAATAGATTCAAGTTTTTCTATCCACTGGGCCATTGTTGGAGAATGTGGCTTCATCCAATTAATTGTTATAGTTTTTTGTGCACTTAATAAGAGTACATGCAAAATATATCTCTTGTTTTTACGACACCAATCCCGGGAATCCAGTGGAGTAGAAGGCAAGTCTATGCAGAATTTTCACGATCTCAACCTTTACCCCTTGCCAAAATGTGGATATTTTCGGACAATCCCATAATATATACGTGTGGTCTCCTACCTTCCCACACCCCGTCCACCATTTCTCTGCTTCTGGACTGTTAACAAATTTTGCAGTTATGACTATTGATTCCCTTATGACATTCTGTGCATATACTTTCCCTTAAGGCCCAATATGTACCATATTTGTGTAACATGCCATATTCACAGTCTTAAAGTAAGATGGGTTATGGGAATGAGATTTAACTCCCACATGCACATTCTCTTATCTGAGATGAGTACTATGTTCCTCAAACTATATCTAACAGGAATTCTAAACAGAATTCCAAAGATCTTCCTTTCGTGCTTTATCTGGTCCCAAATGGGAAGATTCACAGTGTTCCAAAAAAATCGTGTATCAAGCACATGTAGTCCTCAAGCTTCCACATAGCATTAAAAACTGCTATATATCTGATTTGCAAGTGAAAGTTTGCATGCTGGACAGAAATTGAGAGCCTAATGGTTAACACATTGTGGATTTAACATCCAATAGTCAAGAGTTTCAAGGTCACAATTGTGTTCTGTTACCATTGAGCCCTTGAGAAACCCCTCTACAATTATGTAGGATGAACATCTGTGATTGTTTTGACTGGCCCCTTTTTTGATGTTGTACCATATGGGCTCCTACTGAGCAGTGCTCTGTATGGGATTACAGATCACATGTCCTCACTGAATCCAAAGGATGAGGAAGGAAATCAGTTAAAACTCTCTTCATGACACATCCCACATATCAAGGTTAAAGGGAGAGTTTGGACAGATTGGAGTGTTCTTAAACAAAGCTGACCCCATGATTTAGAAGACTTGAGTAATGAATGCAAAAGCAAGAAATCTTTCTCTTTTAGTCCAATAACAAATGCAAAAGAGGAGACAGAGTGCGTGTAATATCAAAAAATATGTTTATGAAATTATCTGTGTTTGGTTTAAAATATTGAATAACAGTATCGCATTAAAGGAACAGTGAACAGTCATTTTTAATTTTTTTTTTTTAAATATTTATTTATTTAGTTAGTTGGTTAGTTAATTTAGTTTATTTACTCAAACATATTCCATTGCAAAACTGGATTATTTTATTTTCCCCCATGGAACACAAAAGCAGATTTTACAGTGAATTACCATCATTTTTTTTTTATGGAAGCACAGCTCAGACATTGTGCAAAACAACATCTCATTTTGTGTTGCACAAAAAAAACAACAACAACAACATACGAGTAGCAAACGATTTACTAATTTGTTCCCATGATTTACTAAATCGTGCACAGGATTTACTGTTTTGTTCCCTCTATTTGCTAAATGTTGTGCATGATTTACTATTCCGTTCCCTTGATTTGCTAAATACGATTTACTATTTCGTTCCCTCAATTTGCTAAATCGTTCTCTCGATTTGCTAAATCATGCACGATTTACTATTCCGTTCCCTTAATTTGCTAAATCGTGCGCACGATTTACTATTCCGTTCCCTCGATTAGCTAAATTGTGCGCACGATTTACTATTCCGTTCCCTCGATTCGCTAAATCGTTCTCTCAATTTGCTAAATCATGCACGATTTACTATTCCGTTCCCTTAATTTGCTAAATCGTGCGCACGATTTACTATTCCGTTCCCTCGATTCGCTAAATCATTCTCTCGATTTGCTAAATCATGCACGATTTACTATTCCGTTCCCTCGATTCGCTAAATCATTCTCTCGATTTGCTAAATCATGCACGATTTACTATTCCGTTCCCTCGATTCGCTAAATTGTGCACACGATTTACTATTCCGTTCCCTCGATTCGCTAAATCGTTCTCTCAATTTGCTAAATCATGCACGATTTACTATTCCGTTCCCTTAATTTGCTAAATTATGCGCACAATTTACTATTCCGTTCCCTCGATTCGCTAAATTGTGCGCACGATTTACTATTCCGTTCCCTCGATTCGCTAAATCGTTCTCTCGATTTGCTAAATCATGCACAATTTACTATTCTGTTCCCTTGATTTGCTAAATCGTGCGCACGATTTACTATTCCGTTCCCTCGATTTGTTAAATCATGCGCACGATTTACTATTCTGTTCCCTCGATTCGCTAAATCTTGCGCATGATTTACTATTCCGTTCCCTCGATTTGCTAAATCGTGCACACGATTTACTATTCCGTTCCCTCGATTCACTAAATCATGCGCAAGATTTGCTATTCCGTTTCCTCGATTCGCTAAATAGTGCACAAGATTTAATATTTCGTTCCCTCGATTCGCTAAATCGTGCGCACGATTTACTATTCTGTTCCCTCGATTCGCTAAATCGTGCACACGATTTACTATTTCGTTCCCTCGATTCGCTAAATCGTGCACAAGATTTACTATTTCGTTCCCTCGATTCGCTAAATCGTGCGCACGATTTACTATTCCGTTCCCTCGATTCGCTAAATCGTGCACACGATTTGCTATTCCGTTCCCTTGATTTGCTAAATGGTGCACACGATTTACTATTTCGTTCACTTGATTTGCTGAATCGTGCACACAATTTACTAATTCGTTCCCTCGATTTATAAATCGTGTGCACAACTATTTTTTTCCTGCAGGTCATCTGCGAGGCTCCGTAGCAAATAGAAAAAATGAGTCAACTATATCTCTTTATGCATTAAATCTTTAATCTTTAAATCTTTTTTAGATTATATGTCTCATAATTACCACACACTGTCTCCTTTTTGTTCATTTATTTTTGAACTATGAAAGAAAGTTTTCTTGCATTTACAGCCATTTCTCAAGACTGCTAAAGCATGAGGTCAGCTATGTACTCAAATCTTTCAGCCCAGTTTCTTGCAAGCATGTATAATAAATGGATTCTTTGGCCACAGACGTCCCTCCTTCAGTGACCACTGCAACTCTTTTCGTTCCGAGCTGGATTTGGAGTCCAACAGGCTAGTTGCATAGCAACAAGCTTCCCAGAAGCCCCTGCTGATATCAGCTCTGACTCAACTGACAAATATCAACCCTGATTCCCACCAGGCAACTGAAGTGAACTCAAAACCCTTTTCAGCAGCTATGTCGACAGATTGATTTGCAAATCAAAGCATTTTGCAACAACATATCAGCTACTGTTGTGAAGGCATGAATTGACCAATTAAAACACAGAGGTCATGGTAGGTCTCAGGAAGATTAATATTGATAAACTAGTGAACATTACAGACATGCTAGATATGCTAACTGACTATTATTGGATAAGCCTGCAGGTCTCTATAGGTTTTATAGCCTTCTCTGTGTGAAAGAAGCTCTACTGATAGGTGAATAACAGAGGAAGCTGTTTTATTGCAGTGTGAGGGACCGTAACCTTGGCCCTGATCTCAGACACAGGCCGATAATGATTGTCCATTCCAATGTAAGTAAAGTGAGCGGAAGGGTGCGATCGCTCTCCTGCTGTGCAGCTTTCCAGATGTTACTCAAAGGATATGATTTCATTCCTGTAGTGTTATCTGCACAAGCAAAACAGTCCGCATGTCAACACACTAAGAAAGGACCCCTCCGAATCTGACACACAATACTGAGACATCCCGCAAGCTGTGCACACACCCATAATGCAATACACAGACGTTCACAAGATCTGATCCTCTAGCCAGTCAATAAGATTCACCAAATTAATCAATGCATAAAAATATTTAAAAATATAGAAATTTATTAATAACTTTACCTGTATATTATTGTAATTCCTCCACAATTAAACAAAATAGTCTATTAAAGTCGCCATGAAATGGAAGCTGCTATAGTCTTTTCTTCCCTATTGTGACATATATCCGAGTGGCTTCTCGAACCAGAGAAATTGTAGGGCAGGACTTGATTTTGTCCATCTGGAATTTTGTTAGATTGTTTTGGTTTGCTATTGCTGCAAGGTTTCTCATTAAAAGTAGCCCAAACACAGTCAAAACTAGTCCAACATCACATTCCCTTGGGTCCCCCGGTAAAAATCTCATTCCGGGGGGGAAAAATAAAAATAAAAATAGTGCAGCAGCAACAGTCTAAAAGTAGCACAATTCCGTGGGAAAACTGCAGACTTGGCAACGCTGTATTGCTGTGATCTCATGTGAGCGACAGGTTGATGCAGCCCAGTGTTGGGGAAAGTTACTTTTAAAGTAATGCATTACAATATTGTGTTACTCCCTAAAAAAATAATTGCGTTACTTAGTTACTTTTTATGAAAAGTAATGCATTACATTACTTTTGCATTACTTTTTTTCACCTGGGCCGGGCTTGCTTGTTTGTTTTTTAAAAACAACAAAAAAGTTCTATTTTTGGCAAATGTTAAGGCCCTTTCACACCAAAAGTGAAATGCAAATTCATGCCTGTACAGTAGAGGGCGCAGCTCAAACTAACCTTTCAGCTGTGCTGCCATTCTGGATTAAAGAAGAAGAGGGTACAGGTGAAGGAAGTTCAACACTTTATCATTTCTAAATCTAATCTAAAGTAATTTTTTCTTATTGGTATGGTTGAATTAGATCATTGAAGGTCAGCAGCAAAGACATTGGTTAATAAAGTGAGCTTAAATACATAAAGTATATTTGTGTAATTTAATATAGTTAATTATTATAGGTTTGCATAAAATTCTGAGGTTGCGCTTCACTGTTTTTATTCATTTTGAGGAATACTGAATGTTTTCGTGCAAGTGAGATGAGTAAATGCATGTTCACATTTAGTCTAGAACTACAATAACCATCATGTTTACACAGCGCACACAACACATTTCTCTCAACATGGGGACAGGAGAGCTGTTAGTCAATAAAAATGAAAAAGTAACTTAGATATTTTGTTGTAAGTTGAAAAAGTAATGCGTTACTTTACTAGTTACTTGAAAAAGTAATCTGATTACTTAACTTAAGTTACTTGTAATGCGTTACCTCCAGCACTGGATAAGAGAGACATGAAAGTAGCGGCGGTTTCGTGTACGCGGAAGATTGGACTGATATAAAGTGTTGCTATGATGACAGCGAATATTTGGAAATATACACACTGCTTGACAGCGCAATAAACTGACCACTCAGAATCAAGTATTCCACATAGCAGTGTCAATGTCATTTATAAATAATCGTCCAACAATGCAACATTCTTACAAAATATTACAAAACATAGCCATGACAACAAATATTACAAAACATAAAAATCTTTTGTAAAAAGAAACGCTTCAGATACCATGTCATGGTTTTCTTTCCATACAAAATCAATACTGCATATTATCTTGTTATATGTCTAATCTTATAACTCTTATATACAACTGGGGCAACAGCACTTTCCCTTAATTTTGTAATAACAAACATGAAACCTATTGCTTGTAATCTAACTTCTCTGTGCCTTGACTCAGTTATTATGACAACAAACATCTTTTTAAGAAGTAAATCATTCCATATGCTCTGCTCTTCTGATCTCAGCATGGCGATGAGAGGTGTATCAGGCCAAATCCGAATCAAATCAGATAGGAAACACTATAATATGTGTCTGAAAAATGAAATCTTCATACATTCAAAGCACATTTCTAGTACCACCTTCCACCTTTTAAACTTTGTACAGGTTGTGTAATAGGAAAATGCATTGTTTTTATTGAATAGGCTGTACAGAGAGAGCTGGCCCATAACCCACCTGTTTCAGCTGTTTTTGCAGTCAATTACAATCAGTATATCTCTACACTTTCCTGTCCTAGGAAAGTAGCCACTGGTGGAACATTCTCTGCTCTTTGTGTAGGTCAAAAGGACGACTCTGGGGATTCGCTGTGTTCCAGTTTCATTACGCATGCTAAAACTATGTTTAAAAAGGGAAATGTTCGACTAAAAGGAGGAAAGAAATACATATCCTCTGTACCCTTGAACACAGTCCACTGTTACAGTAACTCTCTTGTTGTCTTCATCCAACTGAGGTTAAGGGCCAAAAATACATGGGAACGCAAGAACCATCTGGATCATGCATATGGACATTTTGGATAGTTTAATGAATATAAATCACATGAGTCCATCAGTCCATCAAGATGTAAACTCTCATTTTTAGTGACGAGTATCTCATACAGAAGCTTTTAAAAATAGTAAATGACTTCATCACAATGATTTGATTTGTGCCAATAATGTACATTATGAACACTTATAGATGAAAGCTAGGAGCATTTTTCCAGGAGTCTATGATCCCTGGCTGTTATAAATTGTAATAGTTTAGGTGACATTTCAGATCACTAGCCCTTTTTATTCAGAAGTACAGTACAGTTAAATATTATTAATTTGTTTATTAATCTCCAGAGATTTCCATACACAGCCAGAAACATAATTTGAACATCATGTCATGAAGCAAGACTCAACTGTGTTTTAAAATGGCATTACTCAGTTTAATTTTAAATGCTGTGAGAAAATACATTCTGTTGCTCCTTGAGGAGTCAGCCTAGCCAAGATCTTATATGAATAATTAAACTATTAAACACTTTAACACATTTTTCTGAGATGTTAACAGATATGTAAGGATTCCAAAAGATGGAAGACTAGAACAGTAGGGCAGTTGAAGTTAAAGTGGTTAATTGAAGGATTTCTTGGATATATGGATGTGACATAGATATGTAGTATTTGACAGTTAACCTCACTATATAATTCGTGAGAAGGCATTGCCTAATCCTTGTTTCTCACGAGAAAACGTCACGCCTTCTATTATGTGATATCTTTCATAGTATGCACAAATGAGAAGTTTACTCCTTACTGTGAGTCAACGCTAAATCTCTGGCCTAGATTTTTCGAAAACGTTGACATGCATTTTGACTAAGCCTATGTTAAAACAGCAGGGATCAACAAACCACAACTCAGCTGAAGGCAAATAAAAACAACTTTATTCAAGCACCATAAAGACTGATAATAAATGCATTTTAAAAGGGTCAGCACGCATTTTCTTTGGTGTCAAAAATAACATGAGATTTTCAGTAGAGAAATAACGTTTCACTTTGGCTTTTTGCTCATTGAACTGAGCCTGGCATCTTCAAATCCAGATTGGATAACTTCATGCCTCCTTCACATATGTCCTTACAGCCACCACATCACCCATCGTGCATTTCTGGTCAAAAAGAAGATATGGTTATAAATACCTCATAAGATTCAACTGAGAAAGCAAATAGGAAACAATTTACTCAAAGACTATCTGCAACTAACTGTTCTGTACATTTAGTTGTAATAATCGTTAATGTACATTATTCTAGACTATTTCCATTTATATTGCACCCTATCATCTGAGAAGGGAATAATTAGGTAACATTTTAAAATAACTTAAAAATAATGTTCAGTTAAATATTCAGGCTTATTCCATATTTTTGTGTGAATTTCTATTACATATTTATCTGTTCATGGTTACTGGATAAGGATTTCAATCATTTTATAAAGATTACACTCACAAAGAGCAAACTGTAGCAGAAGAAAATATTTTAGGGTTGATTAAAAATTATAAAATCGTATATTTAATACAGAAGCCTCCATGACCGTTCTGCCCTGGAAATCACCATTTTAAAGTTTCCTGATATTTCCAGTTTTCTGTGGGATCCCTGAATATTAACTGGAATATATTAAGTTGAATAAAAATAAAATTACATTTTTGAATGTGCATTAGTAATTACCTTATAAGCATTATATAATGTATGTAACTATACAATGACGTGTTTATAATAAATGAAAGAGAGCATCCTTACAGCTATTAATTTCCCATCCGTCACCTCCCTCTCTATCGTCGACTCTTTGCCATCCCAGGACTGTTTTTGCACAAGTTTGCCGTTCTCAAGAGTCACGACAGTCTGCAGATAAAGAGAGAGGAGCCAGTTAACTTCATATCATAGCTTCAAACCACTGAAAATATTCCAAAAATTCCATGACAAACCATAGTCTTTCTATCATCTGCGGTGGTCTCCTCGAATGACTCGTTCAGTTTAAATTTGATCTCAGTAGTTTTGAAGGTGCTCTGCGACTTCATGCATATGAGCCCTTGATCATCCACACACACGACCAGGTTGGGTTTGGTCCGGTTTCCCACCTGACGAGTAGCGAAACCGACACCTGAAAAAGGAAACGCGCCTCTTTCAGTCACAAGACACCTTTATAACCATGACCATTAATAGTAAAAGAATCCTAACTTGTTGCTAAATTAATAATGCAGTGACAAATTTGGTTTATTTTTTCTTTTGCATTTAGCAAAATGGAAAGATTTGCAAAAAAAAAAAAATAACATGCATTTGAATTATTAATAAATTATTAAGTGATGAAGAATCATACCTAGAGCCTTCATGTACTCGTCAAAGTTGTCGCTGGTGGTCATCTTCCATGTCCCCACGAATTTGTCAACCATTTTTCCGGATGATGATGTTCCCTGTCACTCAAACAACAGCCCAAAGCTCAGATTTGATCTGATCTGATCGAATGACTGCAGGGTTTTTCAATAGCTCCTCCAGCACGTGCATGATCACACTAGCCAATCAGATCATCCAGCGTCACTGAGCGGAGTTCCTCAACCTCCCACCCGCAAACGCAACCCAGGACTGGGGAAGGGTTCGCATTTTTGCGACCACAAAAACGGTCAAATAACATTCACTGGGTCAGAGGATAATAATCACAAGGATCATGCACATGGGTAGGCTGAATATTTTTAGAATGATGTGTTTGACCAACTATAAGATGAAACCTTTCCTCACCTTCCCTCACTGTGCCAACATTTGGTTAACATTATAGTTAATTAGGCCTACATTAGTTTACATGAACTAACAATGAACAATACTTCAACAGCATTTATTAATCTTAGTTAATGTTAACCTCAACATTTACTCATACATTTTAAGATCAAAAGTTGTATCTGTTAACATTAGCCTAGTTAATGCACCCTGAATTAACATGAATATGAACATTAACTAACATTAACTAAGGTTAATACATGTTGTATTACTCATTGTTAGTTAATGTGTTAACTAATTAACACTTTATTTGTGTCCTTGTTACATATACTTACCATATTAATAACAGTAAATTATGCATAATTACATGCAACTAACCCTCAACCAAACCCTTATCCTACCCTAACCCTATAGTAAGTACATATTGTTAATTAATATTACTCTGTATTTAAATATATAATTACATTGTAACAACGACACCTTAAAATAAGGTAACTGCAAAATGTTACCATTTGTACGCTAATAACTATGTAATAATATGCTTATCACAATGAATATAGACAACTCATAACTATATACTTTCAAAGCATATACTTTTCTAAGCAAAATAATTTTTTCTAAGCATTTAAAGAAAAATAATATCACAGACAAAAGCAAATTATTTCACTGACATATTTTCACATAAATAATCCTTCAGATACAGAACAAGAAAACCAGACTCTAAATGAATGGTTATGGGTCCTGCTTCAAATACTATGCATATTTGGCTATATTTAGAAGGGAATACTGACATACTATTTACTGGATACTGTGCAGAATACACTGTATACTGGATACTATTCTCTAATACACTGTAAAAAATTATTTTAATAATGTTATCACAACATTTTTTATTTTGTCAAATCAACTTCAATAATTAATGTGATTCAGATAACATAATATTTTGAGTTCCTGTTGATTAAACCAATCGACTTCATTGTATTAACTCAAATTTTAATTTCAAATGAACTCAATTTTAAGGCAACCAGGTAACTTACTTTAAGTTAAACCAACAATTATTTTAATAATAAATAAACCTCTACCAAATGAATGGTTATGAGTCCTGCTTGAATATTTGGAATGTTTAGAAGGGAATACTGACATAATATTTACTGGATACTGTGCAGAATACACTGTATACTGCATACTATTCTCTAATAGGAATAAGTATGTAATAACAAACCTGTAAATGTCCTTTCAGGTTTTAGAATATGACACCACAGCAGAAATTCTCCAACACTAAATGTTAGGCATTAATTACCTGGATGTGATGTAAAAACAACCCACACATTTGTTTGGTCAAATCAGGTTCACATTTCCACACAACGTTTGTTATAGTGAAATAGTAGATGAGTAGAAAAAGTTGTGTGCTTGAATATAGAGGCCTCTTGATTTAATTCAGAACTTTCACCAAAACTATCCAGGACAAAGTGACTTTAACTCACAAGGACATGACAAATACCAATTTTATTACACATCCACGCACATATAAATACATAATACAGAATACACTACTTCTTGTCTCCTGCTTTAGCCTGAGGATCTTTAGCACTGCAGCGGGTCTGTAAGGCTGAGAGCATTTCTTGGGTGGTTAATTTGGATCCCTTCATCACCAGCCTCTCTCCATCCACTGCAAAAGAACACAACTATGTTAACTATGCTGAATGCCTCTTTATAATATTAGAGTAATTCAGACCTAAACTTAAACTCAAGCCACTCACAGAATGTGATGTCAATCGTAGGCTCTGATCGGTCGTGCTTTACTTCTGTGATAACTTCACAGTTCATATTTGTGCCTCTGACTTTTTCGGACCCGACCATGATGAGAAACTCTCTGAGGGAAGGAAAAGGGACATAAGATAGTTGAAGTGTTTTTTGGGACTTGATAGTTATGCAGTGCGGCTGACTTATGAATTTATGAAGGTATAATTAAAAGCATACTTCATTTATGCAACAAACACTTGAGGATTGTGGGATACAAACCTCAAGTGACTCTTGAAGTAAACAGCTCACAATAAATATGTCATCTATACAGAGGGGGCAGTTTTTCATCAATAACAGATTCATTTAGAGTAGTTAATTTTGCATAGCTTTTTCCCAACTTTGAGAATAATTTCATGGTAGTTGATTCAAAAGACATACAAAAAATGCCATGAAAAACAGAAACAGACATTTGGAATTGAGGCTGGAAAGTAATGTACAATGCATGTAAAAATTTGCCGTGCTGTGCCAGTATTCATAGTAGGGGAAAGAGTAGGAAAATACTAGTTCGTTCGAACACAGTTCTACTAGCTCAAGTTCAAAAGAGTTTCAATTACTGTGTTTAGACTGAAAGGGGCGCTAGAGATTTCACAGAGAGATTTGAAAGTTAGCATAGTACAACGCAAGCACTATTAATTGTACGCGGCATCATAATCATATTCATGTAACGTTTAACAATAATTTCGATAATTACGTAATCGGCATATACTAGTGCACTTTGGTCCGCTAAAGTGAAATGTTGGGTGTGGAGAAAAATTCAACAGCCGCGACTACTGCTAAGAACGCTAAAACCAAATGTCTACAAACTGAGAAACACTCAGTGACATCTAAATAAATATAATTGGCATCATACAATATTCCGTCCCTATGACCGCTATTACAGGACGACAAAAACAGAAGAGCTCATGAAGTCATACACAAGATTTTATTTTAACAGACAGACCTGTTCAACATTAACCACGCTCATTTAAAGTAAATCGAGATATGTATAGTATGCTTACCTTGTGGAGCGAACATTAGATTCAAAGGGGCAAAACTGTACAATAATTTTCTTAACCGTCTTTAACACTACTGCTCCCCTGGACGCCGCCATCTTTCTCTACATGACCTTTCACCTGCTGATGACGTATGCAGTCGGGCTCGTCAACACAAAATATGAAGTTTTAATGATGACAATTGTTGTTACTGTTTTTTTTTGTTTTTTCCAAGCATTTAATAAAAAAAATAAAAATAAAAATATGAAGTTTTTTTTTTTTGTTTTTTTTTTAAATCAAAAAGCCTCTGTTAAAAAGTCTCTGTTAAATGAATTTAATATATGTTTGTGAGGCCCTTTCAATATTATTTTAATTTTATTTTATTTTACTTAGTTGCTGCAGGCTGTTTCCAGTTTACTTGCTAAATATGAAAATTGTGAAATGTCTCGAGAACTTATTGAATTTTGTAATTTTGAAAGTTCAATTGAAAAAATGCATTACAAATGCGATATTTAAAATATGCAATATAAAATATGAAAAAAATATGAAAGCATTGTTTTAAAGGGAAGCAACTGTTTTTTTGTTGTTGTTGTTGTTGTTGTTGTTGTTGTTGTTTTGTCATGCAGAATTTCCAAACTATTTTAAGCTCAAAAAGATTATGAGCCTATATGCTTTCATATAATACATATACTTTTCTTACGTATTGTATGTCATATTTAATATTATTTATATTAAATGTCCATATTTATTCATTCATTCATTTAAATTCTTATCTTATATTAATATTTCTAAAAAATATTTGAATGATAAAATATAATTTTCCGTCAATATAACATCTTATAACTGTACTTTTCTTCTAAGCAGCTGTGTCCGTTGCATAAAATGCATTAAACTGCTTTAATTATTTTATCTGAAACTGTACTGAAATAAAACAGTTGCATTTTATTGACAAAACTCGAAACACATCCAGTAGATGGCGCAAGTGGATAGAGTATTCTTAAGGTTTACCTTACACATCATTTTACGTTGAGTTCATTAAGTTCATTTTCACAGATTAATCTTGCCATATCTTCCTTCACACCCCCGTGCATAATCTGTTGGACAGCCCTTAACTTTAATTAGTTTAAATGTACTTTCAACAAGAAATCATGTTATGTCATATTGTGCCAATAACCAGCCAAACACTTTTATCATAATGTAGTATCAAGATGGTTTTCATAACTTTCAACAGCCTTTTGCAATTATGTGTCATCAGTAAAGACCATTAAAGACCATACTCCCATTGTGACATTTTTTACAGTCCCTAAATTTGAGATGTTATAAGAACAGAATTATGCAAGAGTTCAAATGGAGAATACGCCCTGTCCTTTTCAATTGATTTATAGGCAGTTTGAATACTAAACTGACAAGCACATCATAATTCTTGTAGCTATTTCTGGCACAGACGAGGGGTCAGATGAGAGTGTGGCGGTTTGGTCACAAGTCTGTCTTAGTCTTAGTACTTTGAATAAGAAGTGAATGAGTAATATCAAGCTGAAGAACATCTGAACTGTGCTATATTTCAGAAGTAGCCTATATATAGACATAAAATGTATAAGCCCTCAAGACAGGATACTAATGATTAAAATGCTCTTATACATGTATGTTCAATTTTAACAGTTAAAATTAAAATATTTTAACCAATGCAGATAAAACTATTGAACAGAGATAATTTAGATACATATATTTTATTTGCAAACTCTTGTACAGGCCTACATAACTCTGCTCTGTATTAGGCCAATATAAAATGTACAGCTTGAGCATCATCATGAACAATATCAATATTTGTGCCTTAGGGCTGTTTATTATTGTGACACTTCAACAGCTAAATAAATGTGCACGCTATTCAGAAATGTGCTAATATCGCCAGCACTGTGTGCAGTTTTTCACATAGCAAATCAATGCTGTTTTGACAAACTAACATGTTGACTATTTCTGATGATGCCAAAAACATCTATACTGTACATATACACTAGTGTGTGACTAAGGCCCAGTTCTTATGCTTCTGATGACCACAAGGGTTTCTTTCCTGAACAGCTAAGAGCAGAGTTTGGTCACACATTAGAACTATTTTTAGACACAAGCTTGAAGCTGAACTTCCTATCAAGCCCTTTCTAAAAACAAGTTTCTCTTTTCCTTACTGAAACAATGACAATGAATGCTCCTGCCAGCATTAAATCCAAAATAAAGAAAGCTACAAGCACCGAAGGCAGAACCCTCAAGGGAGGGGGTTAACCTTTTAAAATGCATGTTAAAAGTTATTTTAGTATTGCTGTCATTGCTTCTTGTTCTAATTATAATTTTGGATGCTCACCAGGAAGTCAGATAGCAAGGTTGGGTACTGTGTTTAGAAAGAAGCATTGTTGGGTGAAATTATTACACTGCATAATGTCCATTACAGTGACATTCAAGGTTTTTCCATGCTGATGCTATTGTTATGAAGTAAATCACTGGAGTATAATGTCATTGTATAGCCTATTGTATATTATAGCGTGTATTATATAATTGAAATATATATATATATAATTCAATTATATAATACACTAATAATGAATATTTTTTTTCAATGAAATACAACCTGAATTCCGGAAATGTTGGGATGTTTTTTTAAATTTGAATAAAATGAAAACTAAAAGACTTTGAAATATCACAAGCCAATATTTTATTAACAATAGAAAATAGATAACATAACAAATGTTTAAACAAAGAAATTTTACACTTTTATCCACTAAATGAGTTCATTTCAAATTTGATGCCTGCTACAGGTCTCAAAAAAGTTGGCACGGGGGCAACAAATGGCTGAAAAGCAAGAAATTTTGAAAAGCTTCAGCTGGGAGAACATCTAGCAACTAATTAAGTTAATTGATATCAGGTCTGTAACATGATTAGCTATAAAAGGGATGTCTTAGAGAGGCAGAGTCTCTCAGAAGTAAAGATGGGCAGAGCTGTGAAAGAGTGCGTAAAAAGATTGTGGAATACTTTAAAAACAATGTTCCTCAACGTCAAATTGCAAAGGCTTTGCAAATCTCATCATCTACAGTGCATAACATCATCAAAAGATTCAGAGAAACTGGAGAAATCTCTATGCGTAAGGGACAAGGCCGAAGACCTTTATTGGATGCCCATGGTCTTCGGGCCCTCAGACGACACTGCATCACTCATCGGCATGATTGTGTCAATGACATTACTAAATGGGCCCAGGAATACTTCCAGAAAAAAACACTGTCGGTAAACATAATCCGCCGTGCCATCTGCAGATGCCAACTAAAGCTCTATCATGCAAAATGGAAGCCATATGTGAACATGGTCCAGAAGCGCCGTTGTGTCCTGTGGGCCAAGGCTCATTTAAAATGGACTGTTTCAAAGTGGAAAAGTGTTCTATGGTCAGACGAGTCCAAATTTGACATTCTTGTTGGAAATCACGGACGCCGTGTCCTCCGGGCTAAAGAGGAGGGAGACCTTCCAGTGTTTTATCAGTGTTCAGTTCAAAAGCCAGCATCTCTGATGGTATGGAGGTGCATAAGTGCATACGATATGGGCAGCTTGCATGTTTTGGAAGGCACTATGAATGCTGAAAGGTATATAAAGGTTTTAGAGCAACATATGCTCCCCTCCAGACGACGTCTATTTCAGGGAAGGCCTTGTGTATTTCAGCAGGACAATGCAAAACCACATACTGCAGCTATTACAACAGCATGGCTTCGTCGTAGAAGAGTCCGGGTGCTGAATTGGCCTGCCTGCAGTCCAGATCTTTCACCTATAGAGAACATTTGGCGCATCATTAAACGAAAGATGACCACAAACTCTTCAGCAGCTGGAAACCTATATCAGGCAAGAATAGGACCAAATTCCAACACCAAAACTCCAGAAACTCATAACCTTGATGCCCAGACATCTTCAAACTGTTTTGAAAAGAAGAGGAGATGCTACACCATGGTAAATATGCCCCTATCCCAACTATTTTGAGACCTGTAGCAGGCATCAAATTTGAAATGAGCTCATTTTGTGCATAAAATTGTAAAATTTCTCAGTTTAAACATTTGTTATGTTATCTATGTTCTATTGTGAATAAAATATTGGCTCATGTGATTTGAAAGTCTTTTAGTTTTCATTTTATTCAAATTTAAAAAAAAAACATCCCAACATTTCTGTAATTTGGATTGTAATACTTTAAATAAGAAACTAAAACCGCCATTAAGCCCAAAGTATACTTCACTTTTTACTCGTACAAGAGGGTCAGCGTACAGTGCGCGTGACGTGAATTTCTTCATCAGAAGAGTACGTTCATACTGTATGCGCACAGCCGGATTTTTGTAACCGCAAATTACTGTTATTATTATTATTTTATGATAAAAATGCCCTTAGCAACCCTGTACATGTTCCTATTGAACTGTTCCAACAATATGACTAAACTAACTTTTGAAAAAAGCAGCAATTTACATTTATATATAAATATATACACACAATAAAACACAATATGCAAAAAAACTAAAATACAATATTAAGTTAAAGTTCAGCTAAATGTTGCATTCATTTAGTCCTTCCCACACTGACACATATGTCAAGTTAAAATGCAATGTAAAAGTTAATGATATGATTTGTATATCAATAAAAAAAAATATTTAATTGACTTAAATTTATATGGCCTTGCAATGTAAGCATCATAATAAAATATGAAATAACATTAATATGGAACTATAGCCTACACGTTTTTAAAGGCCTCGCTTAAAATGCAACACTCTTAAAAACCTCACGACGACATAAAATGTCGTTACTGTTTTTTTTTTCTTCTGTTTTTCATTTTCACACCATCCATACCACAAACTGAAAGCTGCCACCTGAACACACCCGTTTGCGGTGCTTTGTTGCAGTGGCCATATGAGTAGAACTACACCTCCCGTGACACACTGCGCTGCTGGGATCTGTCACTCCACCCCTCTGCATCTGTGAAATCTATCGGAGGATCGCAGGCACAGTCACAGCAGCACCGGACCGGTAATGGTATGTGTGTGGCACACATCTCAGTGCGCACTGCAGCTCTCCAGCCTCACTGGCACTGTCTTCTGTGATCATTTGTAAATACAGCATGTTGTTTGAGTGCTGCTGTGAGCTCACGGAACCTGCGCTGATCATATAAACTCGAGACCAGAGAAACAGCTGATCCACGGATGGTCGTCTGGGGTAAGTGGTCCTTTAATATCAACCCACCCGAACACTACATGACTGGAAAAGTTGCGCTGAGGGAGAAATATCTATAATGAGAATGAGCCCGTTAAGACTGTGACTACATACACTCAACTTCCCTCGTATATTTTGTATGGCGCGCGTGAGAGAGGACAGACGGACACTGTATCCCAGTGCTATTTATTTATACGACAGAATTCCTTGCATACCGATTGAAAAGTGGAATGGAATGTAACGGAATGAGTAAGTGTGGATGATTAGGTGTCAGAGATTCTACGCATATTATCGGGTAGAGACGAGAGTCATCTGTTGATTTCACAGCTTTGCTTCTCTATAAGAGGCATGGGATGTTTAAATACAACTAACATGTGATTTACCTTAAGAATTATTCCAACGTGTAAACAATCATCTCAAGACAGTGAGTTCTACACCTCCTTAGATTTAATCTTCCTTTACCTATGCATAATAAATAATTTGTTCATTTATGAGATATTGAGAATACTTTCTACAATTATTTTTGATTTACTGGCTTTAAAAATGTATAGTGGTGTAATTATCCAGTAAAAAGTATAAATACTTTCCATGCACTTTCAATAAATGAGCATTTTTAAAAAATATATTTAATATTTTTTTTAATCTTGGTTGCTCCATTTGATGTGTACAAAACGAGCTATTTTATAAAAGGCAACAATAACAACAACAATAATAATAATAATAAACATTATCTTGACAGCCAGGGACTAAAGCGGTCTTTTTAAATGATTTTTAGGCTATTTATACATAATTTTTTATATATTTTTTAAATATATATATATATATATATATATATATATATATACAGTCAAACCAAAATTTATTCAGACACCTTAAACATTTCATTCATTAATACAGTTTATTCACTATAGTTTAAAAAATGGTAATAAAATATGACAAGATCTCAGAGTTAAACTGTGTCAGAAAAAATTAATCTTAATATTGTCAGATAACACTTAAGCAAAACATGGTCAGATCAAAGTGTCTGAATAATTTTTGGTTCCAAATTTTTATCAGTTTTACTGGTAGTCCACTGTATGAAGAATTTTTGGGTATAATATGTCAGTTTATTTTGCTATCCTCACTTACATAAATGAACTAATAGTGTCCTGCACCCACTAGTAAAAATATATCAAAAATATCAAAAATGTCTGAATAATTTTTGGTTTGACTGTGTGTGTGTGTATGTGTATGTGTATATATATATATATATATATATAATATATATATATATATATAAAATAAACAATTATACCAAACTGCTAAATGCCAACATTTCTTTTTTTCAAATATTTAAGCTTTTTAATGAGACTTTATGTTTTAGAATCTCTGGACAGTTACATTAGCTTAAAAATTTTGACTTTAAGCCCCACAAAATGCAAAAATGAGGAAACACTGATATAATTTTAGATCCGGTCAAAACAAATGAGCATCATGTCACATTTATTATTTTATAATTTGATAAAAAGGCAAATGAAGACCTTTGATTTGTGTAATATGTACTAAGTAACTTGTGTAAATATATTGTCATACATACAATGTGAATGCCTTTGAAACAGCATTGAACATTCTAGTCTTCTACAACTTTATCTTAAACAAATAGACAGATCTTTTTTTTTCCGCATGCTCATTTTATGCGGCTGATCTTAAACCTTTATATTTCCTGGTCAGAATAGGGCTAAGGGTAATGCCATTAGTTAGTGCACGAGACGCATGATAAAGGCTAAACATATCACACATAAGTCATCATTACATAGATCTAAGCCAGATGGTTATCTGCAAGTCAGCAAAGTGTGTAAATACCAGTTCACTGTAAATGTACCTTCTCAGCACAAAATAAAGCCTATTGCGACATAAAAGCGCCCTGACAGCTATGACTGCAGACAACAGTAGCAGGTTTAAGTAGGATCACAATGTATTGTCTTAAATCCATCGGTTTCCCCACATCTAAGAAGCATCTAGACACAAAAACAGTTGGATTGAGGTCAAACACTCGAGACAGAAGCCCTGCCTCACATGTTTATTAGGCAGATAGTGTTTTTCTGGTTGGCGGAGCATAGATTCAGGCTCCGTTCCACTGCTGGCACTCTCGACTCTGCAGCAGTGCAGGTTTTACTCTGTGTCTGCACCTGTCCTTTACACTTGAGTTTCCCCCGACTGATTCTTGTATATAGCAGAATCCAGATTTCATGCTTTGGTACAACAAAGCATTGTCAGAAGCGGTTTTTATTGTTGGAACCTTTGGACTCTGTTCTGGCCTTGGAGCTGTTTCTCAAAACCAATGCAAATGAGCACCAGTGGAAGAAGGCTTTTGAATTCAGTATATGTCGATTAGCATGGCTCTGGTGCTTCATGGAGTTTTGCTCATAAATGTCAAAAGAAAGGGTGGGAGTGAAAGAAAGTGAAGTTTCCCTCAAAGGGTTTGAATCTTAAATGGAACAGAACTAGTTTGAACTACAAAGTCTGGAGCTGTTTTTGCTATTGAGAAACGTCTGATCAGATCTGTGGATGTTTCTACAGCTGTGGCTGGAATCTGTTCTATAGGGGGTGTGCTAAATCCTCTCAAATGCGACACAATGGGGATACAATGATCTAATGGTATATAATCCTTGATGCATATTGGATATTATCTACATTATCATTAAACTTAATGTTATTGTTGTTCAGCGCTTGTTGCTAAGATACACAGCAGGAGATGAGATGTGATGTTCAATGAGTAAACTGAATAAAACCAGATGTTCTGCTAATGATCATTAAAGAACAAACAACCAGGATGCAAAAATCTGAGCTGCTTTGATTCAGTAAGAGTTGAGAACATGCAGGTACAGTGGGTCAGTGACCCAAGTATATCTGTAGTCAAGGAAACCGGAAGCACTAGCATTCAGCTTTTCACACATGAAAGAATTTAAGAAACATTTGTTGAATCTATCTTTTGTCGATTAATTCACACTGTTGAAAAGCTGTCTGCTGTCAAATAGATGTTGTTGATGACAGTGTGTGTAATGTGTCTGACTTTGGAGTGTCTATTTTTAGATATTTTAGGCAGAAAAGCTGTAAATTATCGTGGCAGTTAAAATGCAAATGTTTCATAATTCTAATGTTACTTTGACTAAACTGTACACATGTCTATGCAAATGATTAATGCAAATGATGGAATCCACCATTAATAGAGACAGCTTCCTGATGATGATAATGTTTTTGAGAACAGCATACCAACAAGTGCTGAAATGTTTCCTCGAGATTCAAGATATCCTCGATGAAATGTTTGGATGAAACAGTTTTGCATCCTAAATTACACCACAGTAATGGAGAAACACAGAGGACTAGTGTTCAAGCACTAAATAAAGAGTAGAACATTCATGATGTATGTCCCAGTTCGCATACTTAAACTATTCTTTGCCGTTTTGTAGTATAAATAGTGTGATTAGTGTGTTCACACTGAAAATTCCAAAAAGAAAAAGTGCACATTAAAGGGTTCACCCAAAAATGAAAATTCTCTTATCATTTACTTATCCTCAAGACTTTCATTCATCTTCAAAACACAAATGAAGATATTTAATGTAATCTGAGAGATTTCTGTCCCTCCATTGATGCAACTACCACTTTGACGCTTCAAAAAGTTCATAAAGAGAAAGTAAAACTAATCCATATGAATCGAGCAGTTTAGTCCAAATTTTCTGAAGAGACACGATCACTTAATATGACTAACAGATTGAATTTAGGCTTTTATTCACATATAAACATTCATCAACTCACATATCAGTTATGGTAAACGGAAGCTCAAGCATGTTTGCTTGATGCTTGCGAGAACCAGCGAGGTTCATTCTCATGCGTGTGTTTTTTAATAACAAATATTCACATTCCCAAAAACTGACACTTACTAAACATGGCAAGCATTTTAGAGAACTATTGCGTTTCCTGAAAAACACATATTTAGTTCTGATGAGAAATGAGAAGTGATGAGGTCAGCAGAGTGACAGTTTAAACATTAGAAATATAATTAATTTTCACATCATAATCTGAGAGTAGCTTTCTTAGATGTAATTAACAAATCGATTAGTATTTAAGTATTTATTAAGTATTAAATTATTTTTAATTATGTACATTTAAAGTTAACTAACTGATAGCTAACTTGTTAGCTTTTTCTACAAAACTGAAAAATGTCATTAACATCACACCATTTTCCAAACTATTACTACTTTGTGACAGTGATAAATGATTTATGTGATATATGTTTCTGGAACATAGTCTTAAGGAGTTTAATTTTTCTAGATTTAAAGTCAAAAGTGCTTCTAATTGAAGAATCACCCAACATGGTTAACTATCATAATATAGTGAAAAATTTATTGAACGTTGTGAAGTGAAAGCATTAATAATTGACCCAAGACACATGTGAGATAAGTAATAGGCTATGCTGTTCACAGCTACAATGCTGTCTAGATGTAATTTTCAGTGATAGATCATGCTGTGTTCCGGACAGTAGCAAAAGTGCTTTATTCTTTAAATGTAAGGCCATTGCGAATTTTTGTTACAAAGTACAAACTTTCCACTGTAGGTGTGTATATATAGTGAGAACTACAGTATTTGCATGACACACCAACATAAAACTCATTAATGACACATAAAATGTTAAATGATGGGAAGCTGCTGCAGTCAGTTGTTTCACTCCTGAATCACAAAATGAATGTGGCCAATTTCTCTCGCATGTTGTGTTGATAAAATGTAACTCTGGAATGTCGATTCTCTGCTTCAATCTGTTTTTTACGTGAAGTTGACAGCATTAGCTGTCATCAGACATGTTTGGCCGGTCTCAGACACAACAGGCTTGCCTGATCTTGTCGCACTCTGTTATCGAATGAGGGGCCAATTGCAATTTTCTCTGGATAACAGGGAGGTATGTTTCATTGTTGTTTTGTTGACTGCACTCACTCGCTCCACGCCGCTCAAATTGAAATTGCTTCCTGCTGAGGAAGTGTCTCACTCCTTCACATAAAAACAGAGCAAATTTAATTAAACCAAATTATCAGAGTGGTGCTGGGAAATCAAAAGGCTTCTGGAGAGTATACATAATGTGCCACATCAAGCTTAACCCTGTGTCATTTGCTTCTGTCCCTTATGGGTGGTCATGCTGCAGATAACTGGACTATTAGAGTAATTTTAGTTCCTATCATGACTTCAGTGAACTACAACAAAGCCACAGACAATCTTGGATTATATTCTTTTGTTATGATTAACAATTTTTTATTCACAAGTTTCACAGAGACAATATAAACAAACAGCAGAGCCATGCAAGAGGTACAACATAATATTTTATAAATAATAAAGACATTATAATGGCATCAATTTGTAAGCCAACCTGAACATTTATTTGGATATAGGTTCCCTTGGGGAATTTCTAATGGGTTTTTAGAATAGTGGTTTTGGATTTATGAGTGAAATAAGATCTGTGGTTATTATTACATAAAGAGACTTTGTTCTGCCTTATAAATTACACAGTCATACCTCAAACATGGTTTCAAAACCAAGTTGCTGACAATTGCTAAGTAGAACTACAATGGTTGTCTGATTTATCAAGTATAGCATTTCACATTCTTGTGGAAGTTGTGAATATGAGTATGCAGTCTGAAGTGCATAAAAAGTACTTCAGTACTTCAGAAGAATTGCAAAAAACAACAACAACAACAAACATACAGTGCAACAAATGTCTGAATCAAAACTCATTTTTTTTGTATGTAGTGAAGGACCTACCCACTGATGCTCATGTAGTAATAGTGTTTATGGATTGTCATTCAATTATGTTCTTGCAACAACTGCTGTGAATGGTTTTAGGGAGTGTGTCTACATTCATGTTTATGATTGATTTCATTGAGAGAGTTTTCAACTGAATGCTGGGTCTATGGGGATGTCTGAAGAGCTGTAGACCAGGGTTAGTTTGGCATGCTGCCCATGGGTTTATATGGCACACGAGGGTTTTCAGCCTCTCTGCCTCTAACCATTCAGCCATACAGAGAGAGCCGAACACTGCCATCCAGTGCTGCCTGTTTGAGAACAGACTCAGAATGAAGCCAATCTGTTTAGGAGAAATGAAAAATGATGGTGTATGTTTTCCCCCTTCTGCTTATGATTTCATTTCAGGTGCAATGTCATGCCATGTGGACACTATGATGCAAAGATTACAGCGTCTGTCCTGCGGGCTGTGGCTCATGACCGAGCCATACAAATGCTCTTCTGTTTGGTCGTCTTCAGAAGAAAATGAAGGGAGGCATATTTACTCACTGGCTGCATTCAGACAATGTTTGTGTTGTTAAACAGAAATGTGTGAAGTCAGGTTTCTGATCTGCTGCTGAAATAGCAGGAATGTGAATGAAGGAAAACTGCAATGACAAGCCATTTACGCTCATTTATCGAGCAAGGTTTGTGAGTAGGGTTGCCAGGATCAGCAGAGAATAATCTTTTTAGGAAAATCTATTTTTCTCAGTTTTTTATACCACTTATGCCATTTAAGAATTAAGTAAACCATTAATGGCTTCGCTTCTACATACTCAGTTACTTTAAGTGATTTTTGGATAATTTGTGTAAAATTCCACTTAAAACATACAGATTCTTTTCAGACTTGCATAAGAAAAGAGTTGCTAAGGTAGAATTGTTCAGTAACATTTTAAGATGGGGCTTGACAAAGGGTTGGTTGTGAATGTACACAAATATTCTTTTAACCTCATCTGTAATTTTTTAGAACTGACAGTTGTAGTATTGTCAAAAATATAGATTTTTCAAAACATATTGAGTTTGAATATTTGAAATGGTTTCAATACTCATTTTCCACAGTATCGATATACTAGTACGACTTGCACTTTCTCGGTTGACAGCGAGTTTTATTTTAATTTAATACGTATAGTCCGTTGTGCATTCAAGAGCGACACTGTGATAATTTACATGCGATCAGCTCGTGATCCAGTGTTTTCATTATGTCTGAGCGGCTCACTTCACAGTTAATGCTGTGAAATCTCTGCATGTGTAGAGGTGCAGCGTGCACAATGTGCACCAGTTAAGGTTTTTCACATTCGCATAATTTCCAAGTTTTTGTGGATAGATGATTACATAATTTCACTAGATTTGTAATGAGACGTGTTTAGGGTTGCAGAGGGGTAGAAAATTTCCAGTAAATTTCCAGAAACTTTCCAGAAACTTTCCATGGGAATTTAAGCTGGGGAATTTTGGAAATATTCCAAGTTAACGAGAATTTACTAGAGTTAAAGGGAATTAATAGAAAATTTGGGGTAATTTATACAAACTGTATCATATACAAACAAATATAAACATTTTGTTTGGTCAGAAGCAGACATGCATGCAAACTAATACAAATTTAAAAAATTACATTTTTTGACTTTTGATTTATTTGTGAGTAAAACTCACAAATGAGTTTTCCATTTAACCATGGAAGTTAAAAAAAGGCAAGAGGGTTTAACTCTTGCAAGAGAAGAAATTAAGTATTGGAATTAACATAAGTAAGATAATTAATATAATTAAGAAATAATCATTTTTGATTTTACAGATTTTGCAGTTGAATTACAATAATAATATATTGCTGTGTTAGAATTATTATTATTAATATTATCATATAATCCCTCTCAGAGCTATCAGGCCTGAGGAATCTCAAGTTTCAGTTGATAAGAAAATACTTTCAAATTTTATGACCTTAATGTTGTGGCAATGTTTTCTCTGTGGTATTTTTCATTGTATTGAAGTTAGAAATTACCGTATCATGACAACGCTTGATGTATGCAAAACCAATTCAAATATGATAAATAGTGAAGCTAACTCAGATGTATAAGTTGCCAAAATCTGGGACAAACTGTGTCCTGTATGGATTTAATAGGGAACACAATTCTGTTCCTTTAAATACGGACAGTTCTGTATCATGCAGGACGGCTGGCTACCCTATTTGCACGATTTGCGCTTAATTCATTTCTTTGTCCCAGGGGACATAAACTTCCTGATCACTCTGATCTGGTGGCCGCCATCCTGCATGGGTGGGAGGTGGTGGGGGAGACCATAGCTGAAATGTTATATTGTAATAACCTGCATGCAGACTAGACTTTTCTTATTAACTAACCCTCCCTTTTTCCCTTCCTTGCGGAAATGTGCCATTATCAACAGAGGGCATATTAATAAAAGGCCTTGGAAAACAATGGCTAGCTAATAGAGAGCTGCCCTAGCCACATCTGTGCCCAAACAACTTCAAAGAACTAATATGTGTGTGTGTGTGTGTGTGTGTGTGTGTGTGTGTATGACTGGACACTTCACTTTGGACATTGGATCAACAGTAGTTTCGAGAACAGGAATTGCATGAGAGTTTGGCAGTAGTGCTGTCTGCTGGGTGAATACCTTATTGCTGAAATTGATCCGTAAATGTTGCACTGGGTAGTATGCAGTGTTGGGGAAAGTTACTTTTAAAAGTAATGCGTTACAATATTGCGCTACTCCCTGAAAAATTAACTAATTGCGTTACTTAGTTACTTTTTATGGAAAGTAATGCATTGCGGTACTTTTGTCTTACTTTTTCTCACCTGGGCTGGGCTTGCTTGTTTGAAAAAAAAAAAAAAAAAAAAAAAAAAAAAAAATTATATTTTTGGCAAATGTAAAGACCCTTTCACACCAAAAGTGAAATGAATAAGCCTCAGGCTTAAGGAAGTGCAACCTTTCTCCCGGTTACTCTCAACATGGGGACAGGAGAGGTGTCAACTATTTTGTTGTAAATCTAAAAGTAACGTTTTACTTTACTAGTTACTTGAAAAAAGTAATCTGATTACGTAACTCACATTACTTGTAATGCGTTATCCCCAACACTGGTAGTATGTGTAGTTGAGTTGTTTTGCATTTCTGAAATGACTTGCAGAAGTGAAACTAAATGTATTCTCCAGTGGTTAGTGATGCTGTGAGATGTTTGTGTACATGTTTGATCAGGACACAATAAAAAAAAAAGCAGAATAGAGGCATACAAGTAAGGGTCATGGTTAAATACAGAAGATAGAGGTCTTAAGTGTGAGGTCTATATTTCGATCTGTTTTGTTTTTCTTGTACTGTTGTTATATAGACAGAGACAGTAGCTCTGTTCCTAATACCTATAGTGCCTCACTGCATACCATCTACCTAGGCAGCCTCATAACTGAAATACAACCTCATATGGGACTGATTTAAAAAGCTTTACACAGACAGGAAGTTTCTGAACCTTAACTCACAAAAAAATCACATAAACATTGTTTCTCAACTATAGTGCTCACAGTTCATTACAATAAAATTTGGTGTTCGCTTTTTGCTAAGCTAAAAGGGAGTATGAGCCACGAAAACACACAATATTCTAGATGTGTAATTGGAAGTTCCGCCTTTTTGGATAATTTTCACATTGGCTAGAACAGTTTTTCTACAATTTGAGGAACAAGGAAAAGATTTTATTGCTAATTTGAAATATTTTATATTGACAAACAGATTAGGTGGCTTTGGTCTTTCCTCATTCAAGCACACTAGCATTCAAAAGTTTGGGGTCAGTAATATTTCTTTTTAAAAATAAATCAATACTTTTTTCAACAAGGACAGATTAAATTGATCAAATGTACCAATAAAGACATTTATTATGTTTTCAAATGAATGCTGTTCTTTTGAACTTTCTATTCATAAAAGAACTTTTCATTCCACCAAAATATTAAGCGGCACAACTGTTTTCAGCACTATTGATAATCTTGAGCAGCAAAGCAGCATATGAGAATGATTTCTGAAGGATCATGTGACACTGAAGACTGGAGTAATTATGCTGAAAATTCAGCTTTGCCATCACAGGAATAAATTATACTTGAAAATATATTCAAATAGAAAACGATTATTTAAAAGTGTAATAATATTTCACATTATTACTGCACATTTTTTACTGTATTTTTGATCAAATAAATGCAGTATTGGGTGACATGGTCCATGGTCATTTTTTCATTAGATGAGTTTTTTTTTATCAATATTTGTCAGTACTGAATTAGTACATTTTATCTGTCCACCATTGCAATGCATTCTGGGATTGTCTTCTCCTCCAAGGATACATGCGATGCTGCTTTAGAATTTAGACAAAATGAGGCATAATTATGTTTCTTATTGATTGGTAACATGCCAATGATGCCTTAAACTTTTTCTAAGTTAAAGGGTTAGTTCACCCAAAAATGAAACTTATGTCATTTATTACTCACCCTCATGTTGTTCTACACCCGTCAGACCTTCGTTCATCTTCGGAACACAAATTAAGATATTTTTGATCAAATCCAATGGCTCAGTGAGGCCTGCATCGCCAGCAATAACACTCCCTTTTTCAATGCCCAGAAAGCTTCTAAAAACATATTTAAAACAGTTCGTGTTACTACAGTATTTCAACCTTAATATTATAAAGCGACGAGAATACTTTTTGTGCGTCAAAAATAACAAAATAGCGACTTTATTCCACAATATCTAGTGAAGGGCGATTTCAAAACACTGCTTCATGAAGCTTTGAATCTTTACGAATCATTTGTTTCGAATCAGTGGTTCAGAGCGCCAAAATCATATGATTTCAGTAAATGAGGCTTCGTTACATCATAAGTGTTTTGAAACTTCAATAGTTCACGTGACTTTGGTAGTTTGATACGCACTCCGAATCACTGATACGAAACAAATGATTCATAAAGATTCGAAGCTTCATGAAGCAGAGTTTTGAAATCGCCATTCACTAGATATTTTGGAATAAAGTCGCTATTTTGTTATTTTTGGCGCACAAAAAGTATTCTCGTCGCTTTATAATATTAAGGTTGAACAACTATTGTCACATGAACTGTTTTAAAAATATTTTTAGTAGCTTTCTGGGCATTGAAAAAGGGAGTGTTATTGCTGGCGATGCAGGCCTCACTGAGCCATCGGATTTGATCAAAAATATCTTAATTTGTGTTCTGAAGATCAGCGAAGGTCTTATGGGTGTGGAACGACATGAGGGTGAGTATTTAATGATATAATTTTCATTTTTGGGTGAACTAACCCTTTAAGCAATAAGAGTTTTTATGAGTTGCCTGAACCCTAACCAGGATGAAACTGGACAGCACAATAACATCACTTGCTCTAATGGTCCTGTAATATGAATAGGCCACATCATTGAATTTCCCTCATCTCTTTGCTTTTAGCAGTGTATGTCAAAGCAAATCAGTAATGAGAGCACAACAGCATGGTAAAATGATGCGATTAGGGCCATTACCCATGTTATTCCATTATTTGTTGCCACTGTGCCCATCTCTGGGGCCGTTTTCCGACAAAGCAAGTAGGACATTAAGTCTATTCAAAGAAAGTGTTTGTAAGCAGTGGAAAAACCAGCGGCTGGTGGCTTGCCAGGCCAAGACAATATGGAAATGTGTTTCACTCAGTCTCGGACAATAGCTTTGGGCTCCATTGTGAATCAGGCTTGGCATAAGAGCACCCTCTGAAAGACCATGTGACTGAAAGCACTGTCATGCATTGGTTTTGGTACGAACTGAAGGAATGCTTTCTTAAATAGTTGTATTATTATCAGAAACATGTTCCCAGTCCCACTTTTCAGTCTTGAGTTCCTAGGAATGTGCACGTTTTGTGAGTGGGGGGATTCCCTCCAGGAAAAGGGGTCTTTCATTGTGTTTGTGTGTGTGTGTGTGTGTGTGTGTGTGAGCGCTGATTAGTGTGACAACCATTGGTCTACAGACATTATTACAATGATAATGGCCCCCGTTTTTGATGCCTTCATAGTATCCGTTCACTAAAATAATTACCGGTCATGCTAAAGGAATAGTGCTGAGGATTATGCTAATTCATACCAATGTGATTATGTGAATGAGTAATAATCTATAACGCTCTTCAATTAATTTCTCTCTCTCTCTGTGGGTCCCGTATGCTCGTATGGCAGGATAATCTGTCCAAATGATAGCAGTGTTTGTCAGCGACTGCCTTAATGGAGCAGCCCTCTCTCATAGACACATATGGCCTGAAAAGAGCTGCAGGTGCCCCCCTTATGTTGCTGGATTTGAATTAATACTGCATCTTTTAGCAGACCAGACTAGTATAAGGCTCATTGCTGTGGTCTGTCTCACTGTTGTCTTGTCAGAGATACTAAAAAAATGCAGTTTTTAGAGAAAACTCCAGCACTGAATTTTTGATCCAATCAATTTCTTATATTCCACAGCTATTGGAATTCTCTATTTTAAGCTTGGAGATGATCATTTAGAAGTGAGAAAGCTTGAAGAAGCCAAAGCTAAGATATATGGTTAGGTAAAATTTAATCAGTGTTCTATCAAAATCTAAACCTCCTCAAAACAATATAAATTTACTTGAGAATTAAAATTATGTAAGATAATAAATATCACTAAATTTTGTTTATTAATGCTTAAAACAAGCATTTAAAAAATCTTACAGTGTCCTCCAGATGATTCTGATCTCAAAGTTGAGCGGTTTTGCCTAGAGGAAAATTTTATTGCTCAAACATTTCATTTTCATGACTCAAAAGACTTTGTGGAGTTAACAATTTGATTTAACTTTCAAATGTTATTTCATATATTTCTTTTAAAATTTGTGATTTTAGAGTCCATGCTTTATGCAGACCAGTCAAGATCTTCCACACCAGACTCAGTAAACCCTTTTACTGGTGAAATCCTATGAAAGCGCCACTTTGAAAGCAACTGAGTCCCATAGAGCACTTTAGCAAACGCTCATGCAGAACAGAAGAAAAAGCAGAAGAAAACCTGAGAACTGTTTGTTTGCCCTAATCAAATGAGAACTTCAAATCGGGATGTTCCTGGCCTTCTTTTAATCCACACTACCTCATGTGAAGTTTTATATTTGACAGGTAATTTAAAAGAAACATTTAGAGGCAGAGAAAGGAAGAATGAGGGGAGAGGGAGGCGTGTGACTCAGGGCTTTTTTTTTTTTTGAATATGTGGCAGCAAATGGAGAACAAATGGTGGTAGCAGGAAGAAATCAAGGGCAAGTAAAAAAGGAGCGGACTGCTGTGCTGAGAGTGATTCAGGATGTATGAAGGGGAAATCCCAACGATAATCACACACCAGGAGATGACTGAGAGAGACCGGAGGGTTATTTAGTAAGAGACATGTTGTGTAAGACATTGTTCGACTGTTATATTCATCTGGTGCTTGCTTTAAATGATTTTTTGATGGATTTATCAAGAGGTCATCAACTTACTTGACAAAATCAGTGGTGGTTTTTATGCATAATGGATTTATGCATTAAACGTGGCCCATCCAGAATAGTGTTGAGTTTGGATTTTAGACAATAAGACTGACCACAATTTAAAGACACAATATTAAGACAACAAAACCTATTTTTCTTCCATAATGTCATGTTTTGGAGTGAAACCAGATCCTCTGTGAGCACTTTAGAGAATAATACAAGAGTATTTTATCAAGTTTTAAGCATAAACCAATGAACAAAAATTCAATTCATACACTTAATAGTGTAATATCTTAATATTTAAGGATTTTTGGATATATTTACTGGAAAACCAGTTAAAAAGATTGATTAAAACTCATTTAAAAAGTCATTTACTCAATTAATCACTCTTTAAAATAAAGTCATTTTTGCTGTTTAAATAGCTGGTCACATTAACCAGTAGCCTGCAGCCTCAGTGTTGCCAGGAAAAGTCGTTTTAGAGACAGAGAAAGTGGTTACTTTACAAAGACATGCTTTTTTTTCTTTTCTTTGGAAGAATATACAATGATGGATTGTGCATAATAAGACCAGGAATGCCTATTAAGAAAGTAACTAGGGTCCATTTTGATTTCATTTTGACTTCAGGCAGCCCTCAAATTTCAACAGATTCCTGCTGATGGGGCTGAAGTGTTTCTCTTTCATTTCCCCTTTCATTTTCAATCTCATCCCTCCAAATATGCGACAGGTAATTTGAGAGTGTCTCTTTTCATCGCCCGGGCTCCTTCTAGGCAGGATGCCAGTACTATAAGAACTTGTGGTTTGTAAGTGAAGAAAAAGTACTTAAAGAACACAGGCAAGTAAATCTTTAGCTAACGTGTCTGCCTCGGTTTCTGTGAGACCTGTAAAAGTAATAAATGTAATTTTTTCATCCTGACCCTCATTTGTCATTGGTAGGGACTGTAGGACCCTAAATCACACGTATACATACAATAACACACACTCCCCCAAGACATCAAACTTCCACCCCAGCTGTTCCTGCCGTTTAACCGCCGCTGAGCAGAAATAATTGCTACAGAACGTTCCAGAGTGTGACTTTGCGACCGAATCTCAGTGAGAGCCGGGAGGCCAGAAAGAGGCACAGACCATCAAAACAGATGCTTCATGTTCCCTCCAAAACTGTGAATGAGTCTTTATGGTTTGGACTGGTGCTAAGATCTCTCACATTACACTTGCTTTGTTTCTTCACTTCACACACAGTTCTCCATCTTTTCAACTAAAATATTCTAGAATAAATTCGTTTCACACCACATAATCAAGCGACACGAAAGCAAAGCACCCGAGCAATACCCGAACTATAATTAAAATTAAATTAAATATGTATTTATTCAATACCAAATTGAATATTTCCCTTAATAACGACCAGAAAATTATAAAATTGTTTATCAAAAGTTGGCCATGGTGAACTATTACAAACTTGATAATAGTGAAATCTAATTTACACATAAAGGAGAGGCACATTTACGTCCAAATGATAATTAATCTACCTAAAATGGAACCCAAACCCCATGGAGTAGCTATGAACTGCTTAAATCATCTGAATTCAGTCAGATTTACTGAATAGAAACTGCATGTTTAACTTCCATCAATTCCCTCCAGTATTTGCACACCATATTGGCCATTGATTTGAGTAGATTTTCGCTATATATTCTGCAGAGTTCAACACCAAAACACCTATGCTTCTTGTTCGCAACACTGTTTTGCTTGGGCAGACTGTGTGAATATTACCTTTCAAAATGGGTGGGAAAATAAATATGCGTTGCTGCAAGGTGACTCAGATGCTATAAAGTTCTTTTACATTTGCTTTGACAATATTTTAGTGTGATTCATCGGCTGCTAATGTCTCACACTAACACGCTTGGACCATTGTCTGTTTATTTATAGCTTTCTGTTTTGATCTCACTAATTACTTAGCCTGTCTGTGCTGGGATTTAGGGAGGATGCAGCGTTTTTTGGTGCCATAACCCAAGTGTTCTGTATTTTAATACAGAACAGTGGAGTTGGGCAGAGAGGTGCCTGTTGTCTGCCAGATGGGCACTTAGAGTCTCCATTGGCCTTTAATCCCACAGTTAGCATTCCCGACAGTACTCATCTCCCAGAAAATTTGCCCAAGTTCAGAATTTCAGCCAAAGGCGAGAGGGAAATTTTGGTAAATTTTTACCTAAATAAACTGTCGTTTGAAATGTTATGTTATTGTAGGCTGGAAATGTTACATATTTTAGAATATTTGGCAAGCACTGTAAAGCGATCTTCTCTTTTTTTGTGGCTATAGAGGAAGTTTCCATATCCACTTCAGCATTTTTATGAGAAGACAAGTTTACATTAACATGAAAAGGGAAATATTTTGAAACTATGATGTGCTTGGGAATGATCAGGCCACATGTGTTGATTTGGTCTCTCTGAAGTTTTCTTTTCGCCCGCACTAGGGATAATGCTGGCAGCTGTGATGAATGTAAAGCTAAGGATTATGGGAGAATAATAAGAAATGAGCAGAGATGCCCACCCATAGTGTGCTATATGTTTGTCTGTATCAATCCTGACGTTGTGATTGGACACAGATGTAGATTCTTGAAATGGACCGTGGCCATTCAGTATACATACTTCTACATGCCAACCACAATTGTTGGAAAAGGTAATCACATATACTGTTCAAAGGTTTGGGGTTGGTAAGATTTTTTAATGTTTATAAAAGAAGTCTCTTATGCTCACCGGGGATGCATTTATTTAATCACAAATACAGTAAAAACAGTAATATTGTGAAATATTATTAAAATTTAAAATAACTGTTTTCTATTTTAATATATTTTCAAATGTAATCTATTCCTGTGATCAAAGCTGAATTTTCAGCATCATTACTCCAGTCCTCAGTGTCACATGATCCTTCAGAAATCATTCTAATATGCCGATTTGCAGCTCTAGAAACATTTCTTATTATTATCAATGTTGAAAACAGTTTATTGTAACAGTTTAGTGTATTCTCACTCGTCCAATTCACAGAGGTATGTTGTGTTGCAACATCCATTCAAGGCTCAGACAAACTGTTTTACTTGAAGCTTAATTTACCGTGTAGTGTATGTTAGAGATAAAGTGGCTATCATACCGAACAGTCCGTCCCCTCTGAGGACAGGACAGACGGGAGAGAGAATTACATCGGCAGCCGGAGTCCATCACTAGTGATTATAGTATCACGGCTTTGATGCCCTGTGTCGTAACTCCATTAAAGGTCTTTTGTGTACTGTCATCTTTACAAACCAACCACTCACAGAGAGAGAGAGAGAAAGAGAGAGAGAGATGGACTGTCTGAACAGCTGTAACAAATACAAGATTGTAAAATGAAAGGAACACATTAAAAAGAAGCTGTTCTAATGAGAAACAATTATGCTGCTTCTAAGATAACTTGTTTTAGCCAAAAGAGGCAACATTTACTGAAAAGGCAAAAACTATCAATTAAAAAAACAGACAAATTAAATTAAAAATTGACTCATAATTTTAATGTGTTTTTATATGCACATTAAAGCATTGTGTTTGCTTAGAAACATTGTGTTAGCTTAGCAGCATGCTGCAGCATCAGGCTTGGTTGGAGTCGGGAATCTTGTGAGATTCACGAGAGGGTGTTTCAAAGGTTCATTTCAGTTAGGATATTCATATTGCCTAAGAAGACAGCTGTCTATGGATTCATTAAGGCAGCAAGGCTGCTTGCTACAGTAGGTTTTAAAATAGAGTCTCAGACTCAAGAATGTGAATAGAATAGAATGGAATGCAAACTCAGAGATGACACAGCCTCAAAATTTGCAACTGTTAGTGTGGGGTTTAATGTTAGCTGTTTTTCATTGGATTTAATGTCAACTAATAGTTATTGTGTGCATGGTGTATTTTAGTACACTACTGTTTTTTAAATGTTTTATTCATTAATACAGTAATATTGTGAAATATTCTCAGAACCTAAAACAGCTGTTTTCTATTTTAATTCCTGTAATGCAAAGCTGAATTTTCAGCATCATTACTCTAGTCTTCAGTGTCACATGATCCTTCAGAAATCATTCTAATATGCCGATTTGGTGCTCAAGAAACATTTCTTATTATTATGAATGTTGAAAACAGTTGTGCTGCTTAACTCTTTCCCCGCCACTGACAGAATTTTCCAGCAATCCATGTTTTCACTGTTATACGGTAGGGGGGCGCTATTACACATCTTCTGAAAGAGTACAGAATCTTCAGATCAAAACACAGGCAAAGAAGCAGAAACAAGCAATAGAAGCATTGCTTATGCACATGTAAAATAATGCAATCATCAAACATTAAACAGCATATAAATCAAAACTGCGTTACGTTACTGAATGAAATATTGACCCCAGGAGGAGATATAGGACTGTGCAAGCTTTGGGGGTGTTGATGGACTTGATCTACTCCATCTATGTTTTGATCGTCATTCCAATTAGGGCCCTATTTTAACGATCTAAGTGCATGGTCTAAAGCGTATGGCACAAGTGTACTTAGGGTCCGAATCCACTTTTGCTAGTTTAACGACGGGAAAAATGGTCTGCGCGTCCGGCGCATGGTCTAAAAGGGTAGTCCCTATTCTCTTAATGAGTAATGGGTGTGTTTTGGGCCTAACGTGCAATAAACCTCTCCCATTCCCTTTAAAAGCCAGTTGCGCTCACACCATTGGCGGATTCGCTATTTACATGGCGGAATTTGCAAGCGGAAAAACTGAACGCTCTAGCGAGGAAACGGATCTGCTCGTGCGCGAGGTTAAAGTGCGCGAGCAGACCATCTACAGGACAAGCCAGATTCCACCAAAGCATTTTTATCTTTAAGCACACAATAATAATCTTTTACATTGTAATCCTTTTATTTTTGATATTTGGCATGTTTGTGTACTGCTTAGGGTTACGCGCGTTGTGTACCCGCCTATAGGCGCATATTACTAATGCGCTCTTTAGATAAAAAAATATATATATATTGCGCCATTGACGCAGTCTATTTCAGTTGCTTCAATAGTAATGCGCCAACAATGCGCCTGAACACACCTCGCTTTCAGACCAGCACGCCCATGGGCGCAAATTGCTATTTAATTGCTATTTAAACAACGTGGCGCAGGACATGAAAATGATAACTGCGTCGGGCTGAAACTAGCAAAAACACTTGCGTCGCGCCTGGCGCCGCATTGTGCCGGGTGTATGATAGGGCCCAGTCTTTGACAAAAACATAATTTTCTCAGCTTTTTGTTCAAAATGTTGCTTTTTTATGAAACTTATCCACATTCAAGTGTTGATTAAAAACAGAATGCATGGAGCTAGAATAATTTAAAGCAGAGGCTCTGTTCTTTCTTTGAAAACTCTGGCATGGAAAGAGTTAATATTTCTGTAGAAAAAACCATGATACATTTTTTTCAGAATTCTTTGATGAATAGAAAGCTCAAAAGAACAGCATATATTTGAAATAGGAATCTTTTGTAACATTATAAATGCCTTAACCTTTACTTTTGGATCAATTTGATGCATCCTTGCTTAATAAAAGTATTAATTTCTTTCCAAAAAATCTTACTGACCCCAGACTTTTGAATGGTAGTGTATATCTTTCAGACTCAGATCATGGTGTGACTCAGTCTCTCCCTGTAGGAAAAAAAGTCAGTTCTCCTGAGAAAACAGATCCTTCACACCTGTCTCCACAGAGAGTTTCAGAAGATATCTCTGCACTCTTATTGTGTCAGCAACTGTCTCACTTGTGTCTATTTTTATTTTCCCTAAAGACTTTTAGTCTCTTGAGCAAAGAAAGAGCATCTTCTGAGAAATAGCATTTTCCTTTTTGTCTTTACACAAAAATGCTAGGCCGCTTCCGAAGGGCTAAAGATGACTTGCTCAGCAGAAGGGAGAGTTTCACTCTCTCTACCTTCCTCATTCTCTCTTTCCCTCTTCTCTCTCATTCTTTCTTGTCGCATACTCGCTCTCCCACATCAAAAGCGCCCATTTAGTGCTGGTTGGCAGGTGTAGGATTTTTATGACTGTATAATGATTTTCTGTCAAAAACAAACCTCACATGGTCTTGATTTGTGCGCTCATAAAGCAGTGGGGTGTACCTTTGGGGTGTCACTTTTTGTTAAATTAAAAGTCCTAAAAGAAAAAAAGGTTAATACATTTACTTTTGAAGTAAACACTTGCTTTTACAGCCTTTGACTGTGTGCACTAAATGCAAATGTTTTTTTGTTTTTTTTTGTCCAAAGCATACTTGTTCTTTCTCCTGATTGCAAGTTACAAATTGAGAAACTGAAAAGTTTTTTAAAATGAACCAAAAAACAGTTCAAAACCACATAAGAAAAGGGGAAGTAGTTCTTTCTTTTTAACTGCAGCCATGTTCTCAATGTACCAGGTCGGTTGTATCTTTCCTTTGGTGACAGTGACTCTAAGAGTTTGACCCGTTTGAGACCTCATTCATCCCAGCTCTGAGACACTGTCCTAATCTCTTATTGACCTAGAAAATTCATTGTCCCAAGCAGAATGTCAAGTATAAGTACAATGCTATCATTCGTCTCACAATCCTGAGTGCCACAGATGAGTAGCGAGGCCTTTGAAGGAAAGCGGAAGCAGGCTTTTGTACATTTTTTCACTTCACTTGTACTATTACTTGTTTCTGTTCTTAATCCACCAGAGATTTGCATTTAGCTTACATACATGCATCTGAGATCATAAACCTCCAGTTCATCATCCGAGGTCTCCACAGGGCCACATTCCTCTAATGCCATTGAGAAGATCGATCCATATTCCTTTGTTATTCCTGTATTTTTAGGCTGGATTCTTTCTATGCCGCTGAACTTACGTTTCCTGTGGCCTTGTGCTCTGTCTGGTTTATTTAAGGCCCTTGAGGGTCCCAGGGCTAAGGCACTAGCCTTGAAAGAGTCCCTAGAAATACCTCCTGGTGGTGTGGCATTAGGACTGGATTTGCTCTCTCTTTAATTATGAGGGGCTGTATGGACTCTGTTTACTGCAAAGGCTCAGAGAGGAACTAATCCATCATCCTGTTTGTCAACTCCAGCGGGAGCCTGATATATGGGGAGAGATTTCGGAGAATACAGTCCTGAGTATGTGAACACCAGACAATGGCGTAAAGTCTTGTGTCACAGGTAGAAATACTGCATTTGCTCACAGAGGATTACAAAATATTGCTTTTCTAGCATTTCAGGCAGTGTAGGAAAGAAATGCAATCTCTTCCTACTTCTTACTGCGTATGCTCTCAAAAGGATAATTACCCAAAAATGACAGAGAGTTACAGATTTCCCACCCTTTAAAAGTTTATTATATTATATTATATTATATTATATTATATTATAATATTTATATAAGGAAAAATATGAACTGTCTGTCTATCTAAAAATTATTGATTTTTTTTATTTTTGGGTGAGTTACACATTTCCCACCCTTTAAAAGTTTATTATATTATATTATATTATATTATATTATATTATATAACTATAATGATAACAAATCACATATAGTTCTAAAAATCATTCTAAATTTAAATAGCAGAAACCACGCCACAGCTATAGCGATAACAACAGAGAGGAACGATACTGAATCAATTTCAGAACTATTTTATTTTCCAGCTGATGAACGATAAAAAGACATTGACCAATCAGAATCCACCTGACTTTAAAGAGCACGAGCATTTAAATCAGCATTCACTTAGAATAAATAGAACGATATTCTCCACTGGAGTGGATGCTAGTATGGTTTATCGTTATCGTTCTTGGTGTGAACTGGCCTTAAGTCTGCTAATTCAGTATTTACTTGATTTCTCATTAGCCCAGCGTTCAGATGGTTGTTGTCTATACAGGATTGAGGTCAGGGCCCCGTAGTGGATATAAGGTTTTCCAGCTTGTGAGGAGAAAAAATATGATAGCCATTATAGAACCATTTTAACCGAATTATTAATGACCCCGTAGGTTTGAGGGAAATATGAAAAGCGAGCTGCCGGACAGTGCGCTGGGACTCGGGTGCTTCATCATATTTCATGCTAACGACATGGGCTTTGAACGGCTGCTCAAATTACATCCTGATAGAGTGATCAGGCAGAAAGCCAGACAGACATGATGGGCAATATGTCAGCGCTGAAGAATGGTGAGAGAGGGTGTGTATGGATGTGTGTGTGTGTGTGTGTGTGTGTGTGTAAGTGAGCTTTACTTCTTCGGCTTTAAGTATCCAGGGAATTAATGCTCTGATAGGAGAAATTAAGGCAGTCAATTGAGATGTAATTGTTGCTAATGGAAGGTGGTTTTTCAAAACCTTTCAAGCCAGATTTCAGTACAAACAGTAAGAGAGGATGTGAAGAGCTATGGGGCTTTTGACCCATAGGTGTGGAGTAGAGTAATACTAGCCTGATTACTAATGTACCAACAATACTACATTTCCTAAAAGAATTACCAGTGCTTGTAAGACAAGGCAGAATAAGAAGAGTTTTCGTTTTAAAACGCATAAGTTTTGCTACGGTTATACACTACGCCAGCGTTTTCGACCTCGAAAACGGAGACTTTCGAAAACGCTGCAGACCCCGTTTTAGTTTGAAAACACCGGGGTTGTGTTTCCATATAAATGGACCAAAATGGAGACTTTTGAAAACGATGGAATGGCTGCCCACGTTCGCTCTGCGTATCCTTGACGACTGTGTAAACAATAACATGGAGATTGAACTGCAATCTTTGCTGGCTTTGTTGTCATTTTTAGCAGCCATTGTGCAGGTAAACTCAGCATTTTTAATACTGCAGCTACCTACATGCGCAAGAGGCAACTGTTTACACTTGTACGCGCATGCTCAGTGTGCATGAACAGTCATGGACACGCATTTCCGGCCGTGTAGTGTAGACGGAGATCGTTTCCGAAACTCTGTGGAAACGCCAGTGTAGATGAGGATCCTTTTCATTTTAAGACGCCGTTTTAAAACAAAAACGCACTAGTGTAAACGAGGTCTCAGAATTCAGTAGCCTATGTAACTATTATGATGTCACTGCTGTCAATTAAGTTTTGAATTCAAAATATTCTATCAGTGTCTACATTTACATCGACACCTTTTGTTTCAATCGATGAATCCCAACATACTGTTTACATGAACGCTAAATAAAATGATCGGGTTGATGTTCGCGTTTATATGTCACATTAAAAGGATAGTTCTCCCAAAAATGAAAATTCTGTCATTATTTACTCACCCTCAGGTTGTTCCAAACCAGTATGAGTTTCTTTCTTCTGCTGAACACAAAAGAAGATAGAGTGAAGAATGTTGGTAACCAAACAGTTAATGGAAGCCATTGACTTTCATAGTAGAAAAAAAAAAAAAAATACTATGGAAGTCAATGGGGTCCATCAAGTGTTTTGTTACCAACATTCAATTCATACAGGCTTGTAACAACTTGAGGGTGAGTAAGTGATGACAGAATTTTTGGGTGAACTACCCCTTTAAGCTTCAAATTGGAATTGATCTTATGAAATGCGCACACTGCACAAATATGTTCATGTTATCAGAATTACTGTAATTTTTAGGTGGCAACTCTGAGATTATACTGAGAGCTGTTCACATCCGTGAACTCAGAAATTATTTGTTTCTATGGCAATGAAGAATTGCAGCTTTATTATTGATGACAGCAAAACACTTCTAAACACTCTAAATTCACCTCGATATCTTATTGCTAAAAATATAAGAACAAACTAGGTAACACTGTAATAAAATATCTTATCAAGAAAATATGTACAGTATAGAGGTTGCTAATTGTTAAAGCTGTTGCCATTTTGGTTATTTTTACATCAAGTCACAGCGCTCAAGTGAGATAAGAAACTTGTAATTAGGACTTTAATGGTTTTTACAAGTTGGAAACTGTAATTATGGTAATTCTGACATGACGTGAAAGCAGCAGAAGCTCTCAAGAGAATGCAATTACACATCAATTACACATGCATGTTTATTTATCATTAATTACTTTCATTTAGACAAGGAAATAAAACAAAACTTGCCTTGAGGATGGGAAGAAATGGCTTTATTTATTAATGTTTAAAAATCTTTTATATTATTTCATATTTAAATTCATATATTAACAAGTACATCAGGATCTGCAAACTCCTAATTAAATTGAAGAAGCTAAACAGGTTTTTTGTAGCTGCTGTACCAGTCTGAATCAACATGCATGTACACTCTGTAGCACCAAAGAGAGGCAGAGACAGACAGGTAAAGACCCTCTCCTGCAGATAGTCGTGCTTTCTGCTAGATAATCGACTGCTTTCAAATTTGTGGCATTGACCACAGCCAACTGAGCACCTAAAAGTGTCAAACATGTCTGCAGATACAGCTTCAAAGCTTACTAATGTATTCTCCTGCTCAGACTGAGCTCTGTAGGGCAGGCAGTCGCTTTAATTGGTTCATTTCTATTCTGTTACCAGACATCTCAGTCGACTCAGCCGAATTGCTCCATATTATGGATTCAAACCCTTTTTTGAGTCATTTACTATCATATCTGCTTTTTCAAACAGATGCTTTATTGATATCTGGATTATGAGCCCAATGATATGAAAAATTACTGAGGCTGTTAATCAAAATTAAAATTTTAATGGAGCTAATTACATAATATGCTGATTAATTAATCAAATTAATTAATATTTGCTGAGAAAATCCACTTAAAGGCCCAGTGAATTGCCATGGAACGTGCAGCATTATTCAATGTGTTGACGTAATTTCAGCTAAAACAGGAAGACAGGGTGGGACATATCGAACAGCTCCGCCCCATTTTTAAATAGCCAATAGCGTTTCGTTTATACCAGAGCTTTGTTAAAAAAAAAAAAAAAAAATCTTCTTTTGTGTTCCTGAAGAAAGCAAATCATTCAGGTTTGGAACAACATGATATTGGAACATTGGAACAATTAAATTAAATTAAATTAAATTAAAATGACACCAATTTCTTAAATCTGATGTTAAAGTATTGTATATTGCATATACAGTATGATACCAACCAGGCCGTGTTGGTGCATTTTCACCATTATAACCTTCATTGTCATTCAAATGACCCTTTATTTCATGCTGAGGTCGTACAGCTTCCATATTTCCCATCTTTACAGGCTGATGAAAGGTATTGCTTGATGATACATATTGTGGAAGCAGAGGATGTGATGAGATATAGAGAGAAAGAGACATAACAAAAGCAATATGGATTCCTACCCTGTGGTGGCTCTGCTGATAAATGGTGTGTTGGAAAGGTCAGTGTAAACGCCAGGAGAGCTATGTGCTAAACCCCCGTCTACACACACATACATACACAAACACGCAACACACACACTTGTTTGACCAGCACCCCCACTCCATGTGTACTAAATCAAATAAATCAGACAGAGGGGGGGGTGATACTGTTCTGAGGAGCTCCCCCTCCCCCACCTTCAAATAAATCACACGAGGTGCAGCCCAATTCTGCTCGCATTTCAAGAAAACCACAAGGAAGGGTGGAGGGACGAAAGCATTTTTTTCAGTTACTTTGATGACTTGGTGAAATATTATTCATTAGTATATGAATACTAGGTATGAACACATTGTTAAAAAACAAGGATTTTGAAACTTTGATTTCAAGGAATATTTCAATGATATTATGAAGACATTAGAAGAGTTAAGATTGTCTTTGTATTAAGTAAATCGTGTCCCCCTCAAATATTATTAATGTTTATTTTCAGTTAAAGTCAAAAGTCGAATATAGTGTCATACAGCTAGTCAGCTCTGAATTACATTGCCAAGAAAGACCACCCTAAAAAGATAAACAAGTATTCAGAACATGTGAGAGATGAACACTTATTTAAGAGCGAATATTTAAGAAAGGTACACCACTTGGCAGTTGGACAGTTTCACATCTCACTTTGTACATGAAACCAGACAAGTCATCAGCTGTGGTGAATAAATGCATGTTAAAGGGATGGGGTGAGGTTTCATTTAGGCGTTTACTGACAGCTTTTAATAAATGCATTTGCCGTTGCTGAACTTAAGAGCCCTTATGAAGAAATATGATACTCCCATGTCATGTGTCCAGTGTGTTTCTTATTTGCTGCATTAAAAGCTCATTGCCCTGCAGCAGCTTCCCTGATAGGCTGAGATGTGTGTAAGTTGGACTGGTGATTGGGTGTGGTCGTGCTCGGTTCAAAGGTAATATGTGACTAAGATGATGATGATATCCACAGGGAGGAAGCTCTCAGTCTGCAGCACTGATGCTCTGTATTGTGATTAATCCCTTCAAAGGTGGTACACTTGTACCTTCCCTGCAGAGCAGACGGAGAGCAGGGCAGGAGTTATTCTCATACTGTGTGCTAATCCCTTTATCTGCACAGCGATGCCTCTCACCGCAGCTCCAATGTCAGGCAGCAAAGTTATCGGCATCTCTATCAATCTATGTTATGTGGTCTCTCATTGAAAGGCATGTTCAGCCTGTTAATCTAATAAACATTGTTTCACCAAGACAACCCTTTCTCCTCCTCCCCCTTCTCTCTCTTTCTCTCTCTGTTTCAATTTAGTGTGCTTTATTGGCATGAAAAAAATATGTGTAGTCTTAGAAAATAAAATTAAAAATATTTTAGAAATTATTTTAAACTCCCTCTGTAGTCAATAATTTTATCCCTTAAAACTCATCTTTGAACACCAAAATGACATATCTAAATGTTTTTTCCTGTGGAAAAAAATGTATTCATGCTTTAAATAGCTTGAATGTAACTCTACACCCTTGCTTCATTTAGTATACGTGGATCTATGAATATGCTAATTAGCCCCGCCTCCACTCACTCGCACGAGCTCAGAGATCCACACAGTCAACTTACTGAGGTAAACGCTGCACAATGGTATCGCTTTTTACAATGTTGGACACATAACTGTAATTAATATGATTAGACTTTTGCTTGACTGTTATCCGTTCGCGGGAAAAACCATGGTTATACCATGGTCATAGTTATTGATATGCTAAAGCCCGCCAGCAGGTTGACGTGATTGGTTACAAGGTAGTTTGTGACGTCATAAACACCAGCGATTTCAAACCACGTTTATGAAACTATCTTTAGATCACTGCAGTTTTAAAGAGAAAATACTCTGCAATGGTGTTGACTTATGAATTTGCACATGGTTGGTCTTAAAGCATATTAAAAAGACCACATAGACATATGAACAACAATAAAAACTCTTTTGTTTTTTTTTTACCACAGGGGGACTTTAAAATATTTCCTTTTAATGTGATTTATTTTAAATTTTAAATTTAAATTAATTTTATTTTAATAAATATAAATTATCAATCAGCAAATTTAACAAAACATACGACAAGAGTTATTAGAATTAGAGGCTGAAAAATAGTAGTAATACCCATGTTGAGGGAAAACGGGAGTGCAGAGGCGTTGTGTGCAGTGTAAACGTGATGGTTATTCTAGACTAGTTCTAGACTAAATGTGATCATACATTTACTTCATTTTTCTTCTGTCATATTCATCTGTATTCCAGAATTGCAGCACAGCTGAAAGGCTTGTTTGTTTGAGCTGCACCCTCTACTGTACAGGCGTGAATTTGCATTTCCTTCAGCCTGAGGCTTATTCATTTTACTTTTGGTGTGAAAGGGCCTTTACATTTGCCAAAAATAAAACTTTTTGTTATTATAAAAACAAACAAACAAACAAACTGCTCATCCCAGATGAGAAAAAGCAACGCAAAAGTAACATATTACTTTCCATAAAAAGTAACTAAGTAACGCAATTAGTTATTTTTTTAGGGAGTAACGCAATATTGTAATGCATTACCTTTAAAAGTATCTTTCCCCAACACCGCCTTGAATATACCGTAATTCGCTTTGGATCAGTTCGACCCCTCACAAAATTAACATGTTTCCACCATTTGTCAAAATACAGATATAGATAGTTACTGTTACTTCTGTAAAACAATGTATTAAATTAATTTTTTGTAAGATGTGACCCGTACTGGCAAAATGAGTCACAATGAGCAAATTTCAAAAATTAGTTATTGTTATTTTCACATTCTCTATTAAAAACCTTCAAAATTATGTATGATTTGTTGGAATCCAACAAAAAATGACTGAGCTATACACTGTTTGAAGTCAATAGAGTCATCAAAGTCAATTTTGAGAAAAATCAAGTTCAAGTTTTCTGAAGGTTTCAAACCAAAATCACCTAGCAACCATACCTTAAAATCCTTGGTAATACCACTAAATTTGGCACAAACCAAGTCAAAACCCATATCTATAGGAAGAAATATATATTCAACTTTTTTTCACAATTGTTTGATTATCATTTATGAAACAGACAGCCTATATACTGTATTAAGACCTATCACACGGATCTAATATAATGTTACACATCAGATGTTTTTCCCTAACAGTTAACCAAACATTCATTTAAGACATAACAGATAATGTTTGCGTGCATACTCGCCAAGACTTTCTTTTTGAAATATGTGTATGTGTATATCGGGCACTTCGGATCTATCAGTCAGCGCGAGTAAGATCGTTTTGTTTACATCAGCATGAGTTTGAAAATCACATTTCATTGGTTTAGACTCATGCCATCGAGAATTCGCTATGAATATTCACAAAGTTGGAATACTGCGTTTTACAACAATACCAAACAGCGAGCAGAGAAAAACAGCATTTTTCATGGACAAAGGAAAGATACTCTCAGAAAACATACAAATAAAGAGACTTTTAATAATTAATAATAATAATAATAATAATAATAACACTTGACTGAGTTCTGACAGTCACAATCATTTATAGTAAGGAGGGCATCTTTTTGCAGAGTGCAAGCATTGTTAGGCCGCCCGTTTTCAACACAGTTCAGTGGTTCAGTTCTGGTCTAAATGTGTTAAGGAATGAGATAAAGGTCAAGAATAATCTGGGATGCTCCCTGTAACTGTGGCAACATGTCACTGTTCATCTGTCAGCACTAAATGTGTTTAGCATTTTAAAATCATGCAGCCGCTCTGCCAAATCTCTGCATCTATCTGCAGCACAGTGATCATTTTCTTGCTCTGCCTGATTAGCACCTGAGCATTATCTCCACCACAATGACAGGGAAATTTGATTTCTCTTTGTTTGTGCTGAATAAAGAGAGGGGGAATTCAATAAGAATGTATTGCACCCACAGATAGTGTCATTTATTTGCACATGCTTTAGTGTCCAGTTCACTAAAGGAATTTGCAAACCAGGTAATGTGCAAACATGCCTACAAAATCTGTGCTGAACTCAATTTGTTCTGACAATTTGTGCAAAAATAGCACAACTGTTCTGAATTTGCCCCAGAGTGCTTTGCTTTTAGCTGATTTCTCTCTCTCTCCTCTAAATAAGCAGTGTCAAATTCATTTACTTGAACTGGCACAGCCTGCTTTTTTCTCCAGTGTTTGCTAAAGTGTGAGAGAGAATGGAGGAAAGTGAGTGGAATAGCTTTACACAGGCTGATTTGGACTGTCAGCCAAGTGAACCAAGGCTTTGCTCATTTAATTTGGTCAAAACACTGGGAAAGAGGCTAAATTAGAGAAGAAAAAGGGTTAAAACGAATAAGGGATCTTGTACTAATGACCAAATACACCAAATCCCAAATACAAGATCACTTTCACACACACCCCTCACCCACCCTTACAAATTCCCAACATTTGCGTCATTGTCAGGTGGTTAAAACACCATTTTTTACAGTTTTATTTTTGTTTTTGCTGTGGTTGAGGGTGTTTTTGTGCTTAAATAATCTTCAGAACATCTAGTGGAACATTAACACTGAGTCTAAGTTGTTTATTACAAAATAAACGTCATGCCTGGTTTAATAGTTATACAGCTTAGCATTAATTCTACTTAAAAAGATTCATAGTAGGTTAATGTTAATCTAGGTTTTGCATGTGTATGTGTTCATGTGTACAAGCTTGTTGTTCTTGCTCTAGCTTGTGCACTACTGTTTACACTTGACACTTGGTAATGTGTACTGTAAATATTGTGGCTCTTAGGATAAAATGGCAACATCGTTCCTCCTCATTTGTACTGTACTAAACCCTGGTGAAAAAAAGAAGTGTGCTTGATTTTATTGAATGCGCACTTGTAGTGTGATTGAAATCTTTGAAGTAATTTAATAAACTGTACTTGTATATAATATGTATATATTATGTAGATAATATAATAGTAATGAAATAAAAGGCCACTTAAGTCTACTTATAAAATGGTTAGTTCCTGTCCTTGATTCTGATTGGTCAATAGCTGTGTTTTATTCATGATAAAACACGGCTATGACCGCTTCACCCAACGGTTCTGTGTATCACTACACAACACCCTTAGCAACCACTCTTAGCAACGTAAACTGTATGTTCTCAGTTGATATTGTTCATTGAAGCTTACTGTATTATGTAGAAGAGTATTGTGAGAAAAAGATCGAGTGGGCGAGTATATTACCTGCATTCAGATTTAGCATTTTCCTTCAGGTCAGTCCTATGTTCGTAATAAAAAATCTGTCTAAATCTGTCCGATGTATCATCTTGTCCTTTTAACATTTAAGGGGTTTTCCCATGACTGACAGCGCTAGTCAAAGCATTTGTCAGTTGCGTCTTGTTCCGTTTTCAAAACAATTCAGTCTTTTCAATGTAAAAGTCTTCGCCACTGACTGACACACTCATAAAGACAGTCTTTGCCGCCATCTAATGGCGTGAAAATGTAACTTCTGTTGCTGTTCAAGGTCAGGGACTATTTTTTCCGGCAGAAGGAAGGCTTTTAGAAAAAGTTTACTTCATGAAAGTTGCATTGATGCATATTTCTGGCTTTAATATTTGTGTTGTATGGTAACCGTTTTATAAAAGCAATAAGGTACTCGAGGCTAGTGCTGTATCGTGAATAAGTCACAGCTGAAGGGGTTGCCGCTTTGCGTCGTGCCTAACAACGCCCTTCAGCCGTGACTTATTCACGATACAGCACAGCCTCTCGTACCTTATTGCTTACTTATAGAGAGTACACTTTTATGACTATGTTTCTTAGCACACTTAATATAAATTTAAATTGTAATACATTTTGCTTTAAATAACATGCTATTAAATGACTGAAAACATTAAAGATCACAATACTAACCCTAATCGTATAGTAAATACAGTACATGTTGTTAATTAATATTACTCAGTACTTAAATGTATAATTACACTGTAACAAGGACACCTTAAACTAGTGTAACCATATATTCTTATAAAAGTATATTATTTCAATAGTATTTAAAAAATGTTTTGGAAAAAAAAAATTGTTTTAATGCCAAGACGATAACTGGACACTACTCGCTGAATTAAACAAATCATGATGAGGTCTTGTGACAACAACAGCATGTTTGAAAATGGTATGCATTCTGTTTCATATACTATTTTTTTTTAAAATATCCCTGCTGAAAAACATCCGCTTAAACCAGTCTAAACTCATCTCCCAGCTTGGTCTAGCTGATCTTTTAGCTGATTTTAGAAGGGTTTTGGTCACTTTTCAGCTGGTTAGACTAGTCTATCTTAGGGTGTGTTCACACTTGGTAAATTTGGTTTGATTAAAACAAACTCTGGTGCGGTTTGACTAAAATATGAACACAACACGGACCAAAGACATGTAAACAAACCAAAAACAGGACATGATGTCACAAGATGTGACCCTAAAAGTACAGAATGCTCAAGCTCATCTGTTTTTTCTCATCATAGTCGCGATGTTGCACATCACAGTCTGGTACAGGCATCAGAACCGCGTATCCTCGCCCCGCAGATCACGTTTGTGTGTGTGACGGAAGGATTCCTGCCACTGTTTTAACTCCTTTACACATTTCAATATCTCTTCACGAGTTGTCATCTCCATTATAGGTATGCACATACTGTTCAGCGAGCACATTTAGCCCAGCAAACAGCACTGTTTTGGATGTTTGACAAGTTCAGTCACAAAATATACATCATAAAAGCCTCTTTTTTTCCCCCTATCTTTAGATTCGCTGCTAAAAATGACATTGTGAATGCTAAGCGAACCAGGACTAATTGTATCATTTTCTTTTTTGGTCTGGACCAGAAGAACACACCCTTAAAGGTATAGTTCAGCCCAAAATTTTGTCATTACTTACTCACCCTTAAGTTGTTCCAAACCTGTACGAGTTCTGCTGAACACAAAAGTAGTTAATTTAACGAATGTTGGTAATCAAACAGTTGATGGTAGCCATTGACTTCCATAGTAGGAAGTCAATAGCTACCGTCAAGTGTATGGTTCCCAACATTCTTCAAAATATCTTCTTTTGTGTTTAACAAAAGAAAGAAACTCATACAGGTTTGGAACAACTTGAGGGTGAGTAAATTATGACAAAATTTTCATTTTTGCGTGAACTATCCCTTTAAGACCAACAAACCAGTATTTACTATGTTTTTTTCAGCAGGTGGTATACTAGTGCATAATTTACTCAATAATCAGTAAATTACTATTCCATTCCCATCATACCCTGTGTTGATGCATTTCTGTGGTTACTGAGTGTAGATTTGAGGGAGGTCAAGGCAGGCTTGTGGTACGTGCAGTAGGAAATGACAGTGTCTCCGGAGACAGGCTTTAATGGGACATCACTCTGTCTGTGGGAGAACAGAGAGGCACAGCTGTTGCATACACACTCCAACACACTGCACGGGAAGCTGAGACTGTGGTTTCATAACTCATGGGCTTTTCGAGAGAAACATGTCCTCTTTAAACATCTGTCACATTTCAGACAAGGATATCAATCCAAACACACACTTTCAACCTATCTGTCATATGTAGAAGTGTTCAGCAAATAATCACTTCCTCTGATTTGTGTTTTATAGCCTCTCTGTGGTGATGCAGCAATTCTAGGCCGTCTGACCTTCGCGCAGATTGTTATTATTGGGGGCATTAGTACATGCCGCTGCAAGTTCTCTTTATATGCAAACCATCAGGGGATCGATTTCCATGCCAGCTGATTAACCCATGGGATGAGTGTGGTTGCCATAGAGACACAAAGTCAGTTGATCAAATGTGGCCGTTTTAATTGGAAGGGCCCTCTGGCTCATGCTCGACTACGAGCTTGCTGATTGGGTAGTCAGTTGCTGTAAGGCACAGATGACAAACCATTGACCCAAAGAAATTGCTTCCTGTTCATCTGCCCTCAAGACTGGTCTTAATGAAACCTTACACAGTTCATTAGCTGTCTGTAAAGGGTATTATTTCATTGTCCTTGTCTCATAGGAATATGTGAATACAGTGAAGATCAGTTTTATTCTTCAAAACAGGCGGTCCTCTTTCGCTCATCCCTCTGTTTTCACCCAGACACATGGCCTTGTAGCATCCAGACTCAAGATGGCCAGCATTCCCTCCTTCTCTCACTATGAATTGGCCTCAGTCTGGTGATGAGGAGGGGGTTGGGCGTACAACTGTGTCCTGACTGCTGTCATATTGGTCATTTTGTGAAACTGAGGATGTTGCAGAATGTTGTTGCACATTAGCTGCAGTGTTACATTTAAAAGAGAGCTATGTTGGGTCTTAAAGGGTTGGTTAAGCCAAAATCTAACATTGTGCGATCAATTACTAACCCTCATGTCATTGCAGACCTGTTTTATTTTTCATTCCAATTTTCTGTTCAGTTATAAAGAATGGGGACTGGAGCTTTCAAGCTTCAAAAAGGATACAAAAGGATCATAAAAATAGTCTACAATATGGTTCAAAAGTTTGGGTTCAAAATGTTTTTGAAAGAAGCCTCATTTGCTCATCCAGCTATTAGATTTGAGCACAGCTTTTGATTTCATTGATCACAAGATTCTCTTATCTCGAACGGAACGGTCAGTTGGTATCACAGTCACGGTATTCAAATGGTTCCAGTCTTTCCTTTCCAATAGAAGTTTTTCAGTTAGTTTAGGTGCTCATTCATCCTCGGCGACTTACCTGTGGTGTACCCCAGGGATCGATTCTGGCACCTCTACTATTCTTATTATACATGCTACCCCTAGGATCAATTATGAGTAGATTCGGTGTGTCCTACCATTGCTACGCGGATGACATCCAATTCTACATACCTATAAAACATAAAGATAACTGCGCACAAGAGATTAGAGGCATATCTTCATGAATATAAACTGTGGCTCACAAACAATTTTATGTTACTGAATGACGATAAAACCCAAATTATCCAATTTGGTCCAAATGAGCTCTCAAACGGAAATTCTATCGATCTAGGCACCCTCACACCATACTTTACAACCAACGTTGTAAAGTATGACTTGACAACAAACTTGACAAACAAATCAATAGCATAGTTAGCCCCAGCTTTTACCACCTATGCCGGTTGGCCAAAGTCAAACCACTTTTAAGTAGGGACAGCTTTGAAACAGTTATTCACGCTTTTATTTCCACATGACTCGACTACTGTAACTCATTATATGTCGGGCTGATATACGTTTTTTTTTTTTAAAATGTGCTTTATAAATAAAATTTGATTTGATCGAGGCTGCATTTATTTGATCAAAAATACAGAAATATTATGAAATACTACAATTCATATATAGTTATGTTTTAAATTACATTTATTGAACAGAAAGTTCAAAAGAACAGCATTTATTTGAAATCAAATCTTTTGTACCATAAATGTCTTTACTGTCACTTTTGAAATATTTAATGCGTTCTTGCTGAAAAAAAAGTGTTAATCTCAATTCATTCTTATTGAATAAAAGTGTTAATCATTTAGACTCGATTTGTGAACTGGATCACACAATGAACTTGAAATTGCTACTGCTTTCATGAACTCATGAGCTTGGCAAATGTCAAGATTTTCAGTGAACAATGGTCTGTTCCTTACATAAAGCTATCGCATGACTTCAGATGGAAAACTTGAAATGTAGTGCAAATTTTAGAGCACATTGACACGTTCATTCCTCATTCACCTTCATTATATAGAAATAAAGACTAGAATATTAAAAAAAATCACCTTATGTGTTCCAAAGAAAGCCATATGGGTCTAGAAAGACATAAAAGTGAGTAATTATGACACAGTTCTTGATTTTTGGTGAACTCTTCCTTTAAATCACTTAAAAGTGCCCTGAAGCAGACTGAGCTTCTTGTCACAGCGAGTGCAATGTAACGACAGACGACATGCACCCCCGTGTCCAGCAGAGAGCCAGAATGCGACATATGTCGAATGTGTCATTCTCCTCTAACATGGCCAGAGAGAAGCTGTGAAACTGTTGGTGTTTTATAAGATAATAGCCTCTTGATTGACACCTATAGAAACTGTATTATTCTAACCACCACCTGCTGCAAATATTTCATCATTTTAGGCTACACAGAATGCAGGCGATTTCCATTAGGGGTTACAAATGCCGCAGTATTACAATGTTCTTTTTTTAGAGCGAGCTCCTTCCTCTGCTGGAGATGAGTTATTATCAAAGCTTCTGTCAGCAGAAAAACTTATAATAACAGAGCATCCACAAAATTCCTTATTGCATTACTCCTGCTCCAGTGCAATTATTTATTCAAGAGCTGCCGCTGGCGTTCGCACGAGAATCTTTTACCGGATGTGTTCTCAGCAGCAATCCAGCTGTGCTTTTCCACAAAATCCCGCCCTCTCTATGACCCCTGGGGAGGAAAATCTTTGCGGTATGGTTGTCTGTAACTATAAAGTAACTATATGCCAATGTAGGTACAGTATGGCATTTCTTTTCACACTTTTTTCCTATTCTGAGCCAGATGCTGCGGATTTATGGACACAAGATACACAAATGTAGATATATGGATCTTATTTGATGGTGTATTAAAGGCTCCGGATGGAGGTAGTTCTAAAACATGATCTGGTGATCTGGATGTTGAAGGTTCTTAGTGATTCTAGCAAAGAAGTGACCAATGGCTTGCCAAAAACCACAGTTGCTCACCTCGGTCTGGGACTACAGCCTTTCCAAACACATTCCCCCATTAAATGGCTTTTCCAGTACCTTATTTTATATGGCATGAAACACACAATCCTAACATTCCTTGCAAAGAACTTTTCAGTCTTAACATTTCAGTGAGAATGGGCCCCTTATTTCATAAGCTATAGTTTTTTTATTAGTAGTAGTATTTAGAAGGTTGTATATCTGAATGATTGATGATGGACAATGGAATGGTTACCAAAATCCCATAGACAAATATTTTAGAGACTTTGGGATGAGAAATTTGGACTTGGGCTAGTAAGCAACCACCAAAAACAGCTTAAAAATCTAAAATCAAATCGTTTTATGGTTTCCATCTGTCTTCATCTGTATGTTATACTCCCTGATTTGGCATTAAATACATTCATTAGAGCAAATCATTGCACAAATCTTCAGATCATGGTTGCTATAGTTACTCTGGAGCGCATTTGTGAGGATCTAGAAAAGGTTCTTGGTGCATGTTCTTCAAACAGACACACGGATTTGGTAGGGCTGCATGCTGGTGCTCGCATGCATTTTAGCCGGTGTTTGAGATGTGCTCATGCTGTGAGACTCATAAGTGCTCTGCTACTGGGAACCAATGATCCATTGACTTCATTAGACCCTGAATGCAGAATTTATCATTGCATAGAAGAGTCGCTTCGTCTTGCTGTGATAGTTTTTTCTTAATATGATGCTTTATGTAACTGATTGTGATTTATGGTCAGGCATTTGTAAGTTTGACTATGGTTATATGATAATTCAGGATTGCACATGTCAAGATGTTCTGCACAATGTGTTGTCTGGTACTACAGTATGTGCAGAGCTCCCTTCCTGAATCTAATCGCCTGCTCTCTCTGTTTCCCTGCAGGCAACAATCACCGGAGCCAAACAAGTCTTCAGGTAGGACTCGTTTGTCTTTTTTTTTTTTTTTTTTTGGTACTGAAAACTGTGCAAGACTTGGTTTTTAATAATGTGCTGATGTTTTTACAGCTTTTTGGGAAATGTTTTTTTTTCCCAAATGTATTTTTCGTATGTGAGGTTTTTGTGGTAGTTTTCTTCTTCTTCTTCTTCCGCTCTTGAGCCTAGGGCATCCCAGAGAACCGTTTGGTAAAAAGTTACGAATTTGGCACACAGATAGAGGACAGTCTGAGATGTTACCATAGCAAATTTGAAGTCTCTACCTCAAACCCTCTAGCGCCACCAACAGTTCAAATATTCACTCATGTTTATGCTCATTACTTTTGAGGAAAGTCTTAGAAACAACATTTTTTCCCCCCTCCGATTCCATGGCTCATGCTGATTCGAATGCACCCTATGATGTCATTTCCATCATGAAACTTTTTCTGCCATTTTGAATTTTCCAAAAAACCTACTTTTTCGAACTCCTTCTAGAGCATTTGTTCAATTTGCACAAAATTTGGTATGTAGCATTTACTCACACCCCAGGCAAAAAGTTATCAAAAGATTTTTGATCGGCCAATCCGTTCTCATATAGCGCGTCAACGAATTTGACGGCGAGCATGCAAAAATGGATTTGATGCTGTATCTTTGCAATGATTTGGTGTATTGACATCAAACTTGGTATATGTCATTATAGGTACATGCACAGTATTGTCACAGTGCCACCTGCTGGTGCTGAGATAGGAAAAATGGCTATTTTTGCTTAGAACTTTTGAATGCGTTGTCCTAAAATGAGGATGGTCTCCTTAGATTCCTTGAAGCATGCCGAGCTGAATGATATCCAATTTTCTTTGGTTGGCCATTTTGGGCATCAGCCATTTTGAATTTTATCATAAAATGTTGTTTTACGAACACATGAACGTATTGTTACGGAACTCGGTATGATTCATTGAGGCCATGTTCTGAGAGGACCTGTAAAGTTTTAGGTCAGTGCCCCCTAGTGGTCAAGAGAATTTATAAAAATTTATGAAAATGCTTATATTAAAAATTCAACACATTGTCATTTAACTTACATCATTAGATTTGTTGGCTTATGCCGAGTCCTACGATACCAAATTTGCCATATTCTACCATACTTACTGTCCGCCATATTGAATTTTATTCAAAACCTACTTTTTCGAACTCCTCCTACAAAATTTGTCAGATTTGTATGAAATTTGGTATGTAGCATCTACAGACACTCATGACAAAAGTTATTAAAAGATTTTTGATAGACCCAACCGTTGTTTTATACTGCGTCAACAAATTTGACTGCGAGCACGCCAAAGTGGATATGCGGCTGTATCTTTGCAAAAGTTTTGTGTATTGACACGAAACTTGGTACGTCATCACAGGCATGACTTGAGCGTGCATACTGTTTAGAAGTTATAAACCATGTTATTATGTTATAAGTGCTTTAACTGATGTAATTTAAACAGATTTATCCTAACCTCATGATCACAGATGTCAAAAATATTTCCTTTTCTGCCCTTATTCGGCTTGACCCTGTAATTGCTGCTTGCAGCTATATTTAATATTATTATTATTATAATCACCAGGGAAATAGATCAAGGTCTCCCAATCTGATGAAAAGCTAATAATTAATTAAATAAAAAATGTAAAATTAAAATAAATAAAAGCTAAATTTAAATAAACAGTAAAAATTAAAAATCTTACTAAAAAGATGAAATATTTTGTTTACCTGCGTGTCATGTGGCCATTGGCCAGCATCAGAGAACTGTGAACATGGACATGTTGTTAAATTATTGAAATATTAATTGTTATAGCTCATATTTTTATAAAATTATTTTTTATATTTCATTCAAATGAAACCTACACTACTGAAACTAATGCTTAGGAGACATTGCTCACTGTTTAACAGCAATTATTTACGAATTAGTTTAAGAATCAGTTAATATGTAAATGCCCACGCTTCAGTGACATTTGCATAGTTTCTCGAGTTGCACAATTGGCTTTTTCATCTCATACAAGCCTACAGTACTTCTTCTGGTATGCATTAACTATGCTTTTTAAGAGGATGATTGTATTTGCATTCAAAAACAGCCAAAAGACTGAATAATTCCAACATAAAAACTTTGCTGTTCAGAATGAATGCCAACTTTATGCTCTTCGTGAATTTGGGTGGCTTTCCATTCTTCTGTTTCTTATCGGAGAGTTTGAGCGAGTGGAGAGGAAAGACTCACCCCTCGGAGAGAGGCAGCTGAGCTGTCCATCTCCTCTCACACAAAAGATCAGAAGCGCTGCCCAGGCCTCAGTCTCCACTGGGATGCCAGCCATTTGATTGTTATCTGTCTATTCAGCTTGTGGAGGTGGGGCCCACCATCACACATCGTCCTGGACCAGAGCTCTGTTTAATCTGGCTCTGATTTTTGGACTGCTGTCAAATAAAACTAGCCTACATGTTTAGGTTACTGAGTGAAAAGTCCAAGAGCCATTTGTTCTGAAGGAGCTGAGTTCACTGCAGTACCGCATGACAGGATTGTGCATCTGCACTAGTCTGCCCCCTTGTGGCTGTTGATTTGCAAAGCTCATGGAGACAAAGAATTCTACCACAGTGAGGGATGCTTGCAAGTTCTTCCATGACGTCATTTGGATCAGAGATTATCTATCCAGTTATTTCACAGAATTTCACACTTAGATATATCAACAATCTGACTGATCTGGAACAAAACTAATAAGGTTTCAGATACTTCTCATTAAGCTGATTTGGTCTGCTGATTCTATCAAGTGCAAAGGTCTTTTGGTAAACCATCAAACTATTTTTATTCTTCTCTCCTCCCCCATTCTTTCTCTCTGGTTCTATCTATTTTTGTGTCCAGCCTCTGCTGTGAGGTGCATTTGGTCGATGAAGGCGACTCATCATTGTGATGTATAATGGCTCCTGCTCTGAGTGCTATGATGGGGTCAGGGGCCGTGGGGTCACAGGTCGCAGGGGCGGCGGTGCTGGCTAAAGGGGAGCTGGCACTTGTAGGCACACTCACGGGACTCACGGCTTTCCTGCTGCTCTCTGTCCTGCTGCTGCTGTGTGCAAGCTGCCAGGGGTGAGTAACGTTAAAACACTAGTATTCTTTGACATTTTTATTGTGATTTTTTTTTCATGAATATTGTGTTGTTGTTCCGAACTTATAAACCATTTGGGAGCAGACGTCACAGTTACGTCACTGCAGTTGCAAGTGCATTGTGGTGGCAGAAAAACAGTGGTAACAACTGGAGGAAAATGGGCAAGATCCACGGAATAAGAGAAAAAATTGTTGTGCCTTTGGATGTCAGAATCGGAATGCAAAAATTTTTTACAGAATACCATAGTCGAAGACGCCCTTTGAAGCTAAATGCAGACGTTTATGGTTGCAAGCCGTTAAATAGATAGACTGGACTGTATTTAGTGTAAACAATAGATCTACATAATACTCATATGCAGTTCATAGGGGGCATAATGTATTAGCCCTACAGTTACAGTTAAATAATATTTAAACCTATAAAATCTTAAATAGAGAACATTTGAACCTATAACATTTTTATCTCACAATTCTGACTTTTTTCATTTCTCAATTCTGACTTTATAATTCACAATTGCGAGTATATGTCACAATTCTGAGGAAAAAAAGACAGAATTGTGGGATATAATTCTGAGGGAAAAAAGGCGGAATATCGAGTTGAACTCGAGATTAAACTCGAAATTACCTTTTTTTTCTTTTATTCTGTGGCTTCCATAAACTGCTACTGCAGAACTGTCATTTTCTGCCACCAGGTAGGCTCCGCCCACAAAACACATCATTGATGTTTGCAAACACCTAAATGGTCTATAGAGCAGGATTGCTAAAATTAGCTAAAATACAATTTCGTGATAAATGAGCAGGATCACATGGAATCTGCACCTTCAGAAAGTTCCAAAGAATTGGAATGCCATTAATCACAAAATTCAACACATCCCCTCACCCCTTCACTCTTTATTACATATTTTGTCTAATTTAATTATGTTTTTTAATTTATATGCTTTCAGCTACTAATATTAGAGTCATGGTCTCATCTCCATTGAACACATTTGAATAAATTTGACCATAAATCCATTCTGCAGGAATCCACAAATTTTGTTCCCCAAATCAGCATGGAAAATGTTAACAAAAAAGTCCATTTGGACCTGCAAATGAGTTTTATAAATTAAACAGAAATTAAACTGGGAAATTAAACAAACTCTTATTTTACACAATATTTACTGAAATTTCACTAAATCGTTTAAAAACAAAAGGTGCACTCTGAATACCAACTGTTATTAATTTTTTTTTTTTTTTTTAAAAAGAAAAAAAAAGGTTATAAAATATAAATAAAAATATATTTTGGATTTTTGGATTTAGATTTTCAGTTATTATATCAGAATGGTAAAATAAAAAATAAAATAGAGCTCATAAATCAGTCTGTCACTAATATTTACTATCCCTATATGTCATAGATTTAATTAACGTGCCATGCATTTCTTGACAAGATAAGTTGTAAATAATAATAATATTTCTTCTTATTATTCGTATTAAATATTTTTATATAATAGTAAGAAAATATTTAATATAAATATTTTTTCTATTTTATTTTAACGTATAACCGGCAGTAAACTCCCAATGGTGATTTACTTTGGAGCAGATAAAGCTTAATCCTTGATTCAGTACTATATTAAATGTGATTTTAAATGCTTTGTTGTCTAGAACAAGGCTTAGTTTGCATCTTGGAATATAATGTTGAATGTTGCAGTACAAAGACAAAGCAACACACAACAGATTCAGAGAACACAGTACACAAATCTACAGACTTAATCAAAATTTCTCAGTAATGCTGTCTCTCTCCACAGGCAGAAAAAAGGGGGGCCGCCAGGAGACCATGAAAACCTGATGAATGGGGTAAGCATGTGCTACTACGATGCTTTTCATCTAGAGATTGTAGCCTGTGCTGCCTCATTGTGGCCATACAATGTCCCTGTGAACCAGTCCTCTTTTTTAATTTCAAAAGGCATTTTCAATTAAACAGAGTCCCAAGATTACGTGAACCATCTTTAGAGTGTTTTAGTCATGAGAATGTGTGACCGCTGTGCTTGAGGGCCTGGTAAAGTCGGGAGAATGGAGAGGAGAATGGACGGTCATTGTGAAGCCCGGGTTTTGTGGGAGGAAAGCATGAAGCAGACAGATTAACATTTTTGTTTGGCTGCAGGGAGATGAGAAACTTCATGCATGAGTCGCCTTTCTCTCTGGGTCTGCTGCGTTTGAGTGGGTGTCTTGTGTGAAATTATCATCTGAGGAAAGAGTTCAAGAGTTCAGGAGATGTTTAGCAATCAGGAGATTAGTGTGACCTAGTGAGGGCATAATTGACTGCTAAAACACACACACATGCATATACACATACACAGCTGTATAGGCAGGGTCTGTGGGATTGTGTTATGCTTGAATTGTTCATTGTAACTGTCATTAAATGAGAGGGGCTGCCAGCATGTGTTCATGGCATGTTGACTGACTGTGAAGGCTTCTGGAGCACATACATGGGGCCACCTCACAGCAGATGTTGATTTTATGTTTATTAAAATGTTCATCAGGTTGTTTACCTCAACTTCATCGTTAACTATACACACTAAATTTGCATGCTGTGCACTAGAATAACAGCACTATGAAAGCTGTAAAATGTCTGTGGTCCTTATGCAAATGATGTTAAAGGATTAGTTCACTTTCAAATGAAAATTACCCCAAGCTTTACTTACCTTCGAGCCATCCTAGGTGTAAATGACTTTCTTCTTTCAGATGAACACAATCGGAGATATATTAATAAATATCCTGACGCATCCGAGCTTTATAATGGCAGTGAGCGGGATCAATGAGTTATGAGCTGAAGAAAGTGTCTCCATCCACATCCATCCATCATAAACGTGTACTCCACACGGCTCCGGGGGGTTAATAAAGTCCTTCTGAAGCGAAGCGATGGTATTGTGTAAAAAAATATCCATATTTAACAAGTTATGAAGTAAAATATCTAGCTTCCGCCAGACCCACTTCCGTATTCTACTTACGAAGAAAGTGTAACGCCTCTCGCAGTTCAAAAAGCTTATGCTACGTCCTACACCTTCCCTATTCAACTTACGGAAAAAGCTTAACTGACGAGACGCCAGTTTCATTTGTTTCATAATTTGAATACGGAAGGCGGTCTGCCGGAAGCTAGATATTTTACTTCATAACTTGTTAAATATGGATATTTTTTTTACACAAATGCATCGCTTCGCTTCAGAAGGACTTTATTAACCCCCTGAAGCCGTGTGGAGTGTTTATGATGGATGGATGTGGATGGAAGCACATTCTTCAGCTTCATACTCATTGATCCTGCTCACTGCCATTATAAAGCTTGGATGCGTCAGGATATTTATTAATATATCTCTGATTGTGTTCATCAGAAAGAAGAAAGTCATATACACCTAGGATGGCTTGAGGGTGAGTAAAGCTTGGGGTCATTTTCATTTTAAAGTGAACTAATCCTTTAATGACAGCAGTTGGTTATGCACACAGTACAACAGAAACTACTGTATATCAGGGGTTCTTTTTTGGTTTGTGACTCATTTTGGATTTTACAGACGTAGTTCTTAACCCTCCTGTTATGTGTAAATTTCAGCAATGTTTTTGTGTGGGGTCAATATGCCTCCAGACATCACCGATTGGGTAAAAAATGTGTACAGGCATTTTGAAAACTCTGTAACACAAGATGTGCATGTTTATGAATTCTTCTAATAAATGTAATTAGCATATTTTTCAAGTTGATTTGGGGTCAATTTGACCACAGACATTACAGGAGGAATAACAACACATTTTACTACTTAGTCAGTTTAATTGTTGTTGACTCTGACAAGAACTTTAACAAATCATTTGGGCACAGGGATGTAGTTGTGAAAAAGAGGTGGGTAAACTATAAAACTCAATGGGCATCCTGCCACATATTGGAAAAGAGATAAACCACCACTTGCATAAACCAAAGCAAAGTCTTTTAGATACTTTGCATGTCAAATACCTGAGTGCAAACAATTGCACTGCCTCAAACAGAAATTGCAAAAGAAATTTAAGTTTCATTTGTTTTAAAATATGTGTATATTATTAATACATGTGTTTTAAAATATAAAAGGTTATTTTAAATTGTAATAATATTTCACAGTATTACTGTTTTTCCTGTGCATCCCTGGTGAGCATAAGAGACTAAAAATATTACCGACCCCAAACCTTAAACAGACAAAAGCCATTGAATTAATTGTAATTAATTTATTTTAATTTAAATGGGAGCAGTTCATAGTTCAATCAGCTGTAAAGACTACAGTTTTAATCAGCTTTGCACCTTGGTCACATTGTAGCTGATATTAGTTACATTATTTTTCAGCTCAAGAGGGGCTACATATTTATATATAGGTGTAGTCAGGAAGTAACTTTTTTTTTTTAAGTAACCGCTTTGGCATCAACAAATGGGGTTGTGACCTCAAGGTTGAGACCGCCTGTATTATATAGAGTGAGTATTAACGATTGTGAAATGTTTAAGCAATTGCCTGACATTATCTGTCTGTTAACACTGTAAACCTCTTTAGTTTTGATGGATATCTGAACTCTAACCTTTACACGATAATGTACATCTTGCCTGTCGATATATTGAGGAGGGCTTCATTTAAATGGCGGTGTCTGTCACAGCCTGATAGGTTAAATGGGGTCTTTGTCTTGCTGTGACAATCTGAGTGGCTCTCAGCTTTAACCTTCTGTATCTGAAGGTCTTCATTACCCTGGCAACAGGCATTTTCAATGGGCCGCCACTAGGTGGTCCCGTAGTGCTACTGCATCGTGTTTTTGCTATGATTTAAAAGATGAAAACAAGGAGCTCCATCCAAGTGTCTTTGTCTCTGGTTTCTTTATAGCAGGGGTTCTCAACATTTTTTGGTCCATGACCCATTTTTTAAATTTAAATTCTTGCACTCCTACCAGTTTCACAGAGTTAAGCTATGTATGCTAGCGTCTCATAAACGACAAATTATGTTACACGGAGACAAAGACATTTTACATTCAGGCAATATTACTAGAATTGACTCTGTAACTATAACTAATAATCAAAATCTGAACCCATGTGCACGACAACCCTCATTTTGCATGCTGTCTGAATGGTGATTGCATCAATGAATAGAGTTTAGTTCACACATAGAGCATAGGTAACATTTATATCCTATGTCTCTGCAGGTGTCAGAAAAGGAAACATGTAGTCAGTCAGTAGAAAGCCACGGCACTGACTTGGCAGTCAGCAGCTCCCATAATGGGCCTCTTACAAGTGGTACAGGTAACAGTTCTCCACGAAAGTCTCACTGACACTGTTGGCAACTGACAATAACAGATATTCACACTCTTTCCCCTTACCTTTGTCTTCAGTACTCACGGACACAATGGACACAAGTCCCCAGCCTTCAGAAGACATGCTGTCCAGCCAATCAGAGATCAGATCCTCTAAGTATCACCAGGATCGTGAATTACCCAGCATTCCACCCACCGATACCCTCCAAGCAGCTGTGGTCAATGCTCAAGTTGCCTCAGATGGCACATACGAAGTGGTGAAGGAAAACGCCTCCCGTGATGTCAGTGTCGAGGACTGTCTGTACGAGACAGTGAAAGAGCTCAAGGACATTGGCCTACCCAACGGTACATTAAGCCCAGAGGAACCACCTGCACCTCTTCTCAATGGCCACCCAAGTCCTGCTACACCAGACCACACCATGCTGCCCAATGGTGTCGAGTATGCCTCCATCAATCTCAGCAAGAAGAGCCGCTACAGCACTGACATGGAGGCTAGGCGCTCTGCCGCCATTATGAATCTCGCAGATCCTGAGGACGAAAAACCACCTCCCATACCAGACAAAGTGCTGGATGAGAATGACAACCAGCAGATTCCAAATGGACAGGTGGGGCTACCAAACTGTTTTCCTTATTAAAGTACCATTTTTGTCCTGTAGAGTTAATTCTAACAAAAAAGTAACAAAATGTTCCATGCATGCATCCACATTACCGCAATGTTTTCCAAAGTACCAGTAAGTTGGTACCCCTGGTACCTTGGGGGTAGCTTAGGAGTGTCCAGTCCTTCTCTTGACCTTCCTATCAGGTTTATCTCTAACATACCTGCTTGGAAGTTTCACAAGTTCACACTTACAAATAATCAGATAAAGTAGTATGCGTATTTGGCGTGCTGTCCAAGGAGAGGGCTCCGAGCTCGATATTTTGGCCCGAATCCGGAGTACTCCCCCCGTATCTCTGGTTAAGATAGTAACCAGGCGGGTGTGAGGAGACTGGGTGGTGGAGGGATGCTGAAAACTCTCCAGGGACATAGGTGAGTCAACTGCATATAGGCCTCCACTCATGCTGATTGGGTAGATGTGTTGATTACTGATTGGAATGACGTGTTAACTGGATAGATCATTTGAACGTGTTCCTCCCGAACTTTGTTAATAAAACATAATTTCTAGTCGCTAAAACCAAAATTGCGTAGTGTCAGAGTATGTACTACATTTGATGAAAAGCATACTTTGCGATGTCCTGGCGTACTACATCCACCATTGTCATGTGACTACAACTTCAGTCATGTCACTTTCCCACCTTTTACGAATTCGCTCCCATGACCTCATGGGATAGTAAAGAATCCATTGTATAACATTTACAGTACCACTTTTCGCTTACTACAGTATATGACAGGGAATAGTCACAATATACAGGTGCTAACTATAACCATGCTTTTTAAAAATTGAAATATTGATATTGTGTTAATACTACACGTATGAAAATATCATAAATAATCTTGCGAAAGGTTAACTGGTTGACACGCCAACACAGTAGTTGGCGGTATTGCACCTTATTGCTGGTTGCTACCCATCATAAATGGAAAAAAGATGAAGATAATCTTAATTAGTTGGCTCAGGTGTTTAATTAGGGTTGACGCTAACAATTAATGGCCTTCCAGGAGCTTGATTGGACACCCCTGGGGTAGCATGTAAATCTCGTGGTAAATGAATATGGCAATCATTCAGTACCATTATACATTTTACAGTACCATGGTATCATGGGACACCATGGTACCACCACAGTACTGTTGTAAGGTTCACTAAGGTGTTATAAAGAGACAAATTATGCGGTAATCACTTCCTTTAGCACAAGCTTTTCCATCCAACTCAGGAGTGATGCGACCCTTCACACGTATAATCCAGAACAAAGAAGAATAATCTCAGAAACAGCCAAAAAAGGACTGCGCTAACATTCTCTAGTGAAGCTAAACTTAGAGACCACAAGAGAACAATAGAGAACAGTGTGTTTCCAGTTTAATTACAATCTTTTAGGATATGTGCCCTGGTTGACGGTGATATACGTACGTGCGCCTGTAGCATACAAATGAAGCCATCTGTAGAGGAGAGCAGACAGGCTGCTGTTGTGCCCGCAGTCAATGTCTGCACACGGCGTAAGCATCCACTACAGCCACGCGTTACTGTCGTCAGTCGAGGACACTCCTCACCTCTTTTGTTCATCACTCCCTCATGCACTCTCGCTCTGTCAATCTCTCTCTCTCTCCTTTGCTCGCTCTCTCTCCTTTTGTTGTTCTCATTTCATGTTTTTTTGCCCTGTATTTCTGCTTCCTTTGTCCATGTACAATATCAATTATATGTCTTTTCCACCAAAAACGGTGCTAGTTCTCATGCTCGGCCAGAGATCTAAAAAACTCTTAACCAGAATTGACTCACGCTTCTACTGACTTGAGCTGAGCTACATTATGAGTCTTTGTTTACAAGATTTGAGAATATACTTTAACATCAGAAATGCTTCAATCAGAATTTATAATGAATAAAACTCCAATCAAGCAATCAGTATGCACATTTGATATTTGTAAACAAACTCATTTTAGTTGGATTGAGAAATAAAGTGCGACGCGACATATAGGAACAGGATGTTCACCAACTGAACCAATGCTAACAGTAAGCAATCAATTTTTGCTTTGTTTTTTTGCCCTGTATTTCTGCTTCCTTTGTCCATGTACAATATCAATTATATGTCTTTTCCACCAAAAACGGTGCTAGTTCTCATGCTCGGCCAGAGATCTAAAAAACTCTTAACCAGAATTGACTCACGCTTCTACTGACTTGAGCTGAGCTACATTATGAGTCTTTGTTTACAAGATTTGAGAATATACTTTAACATCAGAAATGCTTCAATCAGAATTTATAATGAATAAAACTCCAATCAAGCAATCAGTATGCACATTTGATATTTGTAAACAAACTCATTTTAGTTGGATTGAGAAATAAAGTGCGACGCGACATATAGGAACAGGATGTTCACCAACTGAACCAATGCTAACAGTAAGCAATCAATTTTTGCTTTGCATCAGACTTGCCAAAAGTGAGTTGTTTCAAAAACTTCCCGGCCCTCCGGCTTCTGACATCAATGGTTCCTGATTCGAAACCAGCAGATTTTAGGGGCCAGTGCAGAGCCAATTTTTCCCAACCTTTCTGTAGTGGAAATGTGTGTAATGGTTCCAGATTGGCCAATGGATCTGGCACTGGCACTCTGGAAAGGGGCTTAAGTGAATCTGTAGAAGTCAGATGGTGAGTCTCTTCCTGAACCCTTTGGGGTAAAGTGTCCTCCCCAGTACTCAGTAAAAACAGTAAAATCAGCTGTTTACTCTATTATCTCCTTCTACACTGTGGGTTTAAACTTGACGCCTGTCATTCCATATCCTTTTCGCCATGGCCTGATGTAGACATGTAATGGGGCAGCAGTGATTCGTCTTATCGGTCACATGTTTGTGCTAACATATGCGCATAGGAATCAGAGCGTTCCAGCTGTCCACTGCCTGACAGCTCACCCTCATGATGAATGAGACGGCAGAGCATGTGTTTACAGGTACATCAGTCTGTGTTTAAAAAGAAAATCCGTCAGTTAAAGCTGGGACCCCCAAACTGACAAGCGCATGCTGTAACACATGTACGCACATCGGACACATTGCCTCATTAGTTCACTGTGTGGACTGTATGCTTGGTTATTTGAGCGAAGCATGCAAGCCTGGCTTGAGCGGAGCACCATGTGTGTCATTATGCATTCGTGCCACTGTCACTATGCTAGCGTGATGGACTGAGGGCAGCTGTCTTTGATAAGCTGTGATTTCAGCACATCAACACTCAGAAGTCTCCTGCTGAAGGGAAGGACTTTTATTGTTAGTGCTGATGCCTCGTCAAAGGATGCGTGGGCACATGCTGACATTTGAGTGAAAGCAAATACTAATCGACACCATTGAGTGCAGCACTACAGGCCATTGCCTCGTGCCCGGGCTGTACTGTCAGCATCCTGTCACACTCAGGGTATGTGAACTTCACAGGAATTCTGCCATTGGGGTATTCAAGGGAAAGTATGTGTTCAATCTGAAGGGCACTACAAATGGATATCAATAGTGAAATTACCCACCAGTTATTGCATACCACCTCAGTACTATGCAAAATTTGGCTAAGATTTGATCCACCTCAGTTATCTACGCAGGTGTTTGTGGGTATAGTCCCTTTCAAGGAAAGCCAGTTCACTCGGCGGCCGTATTTGCATCGCCTCCAGGCAGCTATTTCGGTCACGCAAGTCCAACTCCAATCTACCTGAATAAGGAAGTACTGAAACTGTGTGATGATCCTGATCTGTGTGATGACATTAAACACTGCTGATGATTATTCATTTCTTATATAGGCAAATCAATGGAAGAGGCACTTTAATTAATATAGAGGGCTGGACAGAGACAAAGGCAAGAGTGAATTAGCAGATAAGCCCTATTGTAAGAGACATTTGTTAGTTGTGATGAGGTCAGGGGTGTCTTTGCGGAGCTACAAGGATGGGCTATTAAATTAATTGCTTTGCTAATTAAACCAATATCAAAGCACATCTGGCTAGCTGCTGATACTCATTTTGCGTGAGCATGATCAAAGCAAAACATACTTCAAGTTCATTGGGTGAGGTGGCTTCGTCAAAACAGGCTTGAAATTTTGGCACTAAATTTGCTTAGGATTAATCTTGAAGGGGATATTAGCAAATTTCCCACTTGACTGTAATCTCTCTGTCAGTGAGGTGACTGAGACAGAGATTGATATTCTTCTCCAACAGCCAAGGTGTCTGTTATTGATCCACTGTAGGATTTACTTTGTTAATTAATGACTCAGTTATTGATTCTCTTTGTAAATATACAACCGCTCTTGCTAGGAGAGGAACTGTACATTTGATTTCAATCAGTAACTCTTAAGTAATGAATGAGTGGCTTCATTTTTGCATCTATCAGTCCTTGACACTAGCATGTGTCAGCTGAAGTGAGCTATTTCCGGTGCTGCTGCATGTTTAAATTGATTAAATATGTTTTTAACTAATGGTCTCGTTTCAATCATTGTCCTACAGTTACACTCCCCTCCGATGACTCCAGAGCTTCAGGACAGTGTGTCTCCAGACAGTGAGGTAGGGTCTATCAACATCTCAGAGCCTTGTAAAGACCAACTTAAAGGGTTAGTTCACCCAAAAATGAAAATTCTGTCATTAATTACTCACCCTCATATCGTTCCACACTCGTAAGACCTTCGTTCATCTTCGGAACACAAATTAAGATATTTTTGATGAAATCTGAGAAGTAGGCTATCTGACTCCTCTATAGACAGCAATTTAACCAACACTTTCAGGGTCCAGAAAGGTACTAAAGACGTTGCTAAAATAGTCGACGTGACTGCAGTGGTTCAACATTAATGTTTTGAAGTGACGAGAATTCTTTTTGTGCGCAAAAAACAAAACAAAAATAACGACTTTATTCAACAATATTTTCTCTTTTGTGTCATTCTCGTACGCTATTTACATTTACAGCGCTTCCAGGTTCTACATCAAAACAGTGGCTCCTTATTGGCCGACACTATTCACGTGAGCAGAATGACGCATGCATGTGATGCTGACACAGGAGCCGGCCAATACTGAGCTGGAGTTCTGACGTATTCTTGTCGCTTCATAAAATTAAGGTTGAACCACTGCAGTCACGGTGATTTTTTTTTAATGATGTCTTTAGTACCTTTCTGGACCTTGAAAGTGGTGGTTAAATTGCTGTCTATGGAGGAGTCGGATACCACTCGGATTTCATCAAAAATATCTTAATTTGTGTTCCAAAGATGAACGAAGGTCTTACGGGTGTGGAACGACATGAGGGTGAGTAATTAATGACAGAATTTTTGGGTGAACTAACCCTTAAAGTCTTTGTAGGTTTTATCAACAATTAATAATATTTGCATTTTAATATCACACTGAACCAAGTCTGTGGAGTAAAGATGTCTCATTCTCTGTTACATTTCCATTTTCAGTTATCAGAAATGTACTCCAAGGTAGTGAAGAATACTGTAAAGGAAACTGAGAATGACTACAGCAGCATCGCAGAGATCAAAGGAATGGTGCCGGAGTCGACTTCCAGTGATCTTTATGCCACAGTTGGGGATGATTACCCAATGGCTCTTGGCTCCCAGCCTCCGGAGGGGCTTACAGAGAATGCAGACCCTGGGTACGAGGCCATCAAGATCGCCAAAGCCGCTGAAGAGGCTCATCAGGGCAATGGGATCGTGGAACCTGACTATGAGAGCGTGGGGGAACTGGGTCTGAACAGGGAGATCTCTCGTCTCTGACCACCCTTCTAAGGGACTGTGGACAATGAGAACTCACTTCTTTGAGGTTTAGAAGTGGAATTTGGAGTGGTATCATAAGAATAATGCACTTAACCTTTCCTGATTGAATGTTTCTCAGTATAGCATTTATGCACCCCATTGTTTTTGAACATTATTAATGAAAGGGTTCATTCAGACCTGTGACCCAGCACTCTAGAGTCGCTCAGAAGAGGGTTTGTTATTCTGTTCATGTGGATAATTGGGGACCACAAACCCGAGGTGCCCCTATATCAGCTGTGCTCATTGGCATCATTTATGACATACATGTCTCCACCACTTTTTTGCCATGGCCAGTTTTGTCCCCACCATTTTCTGAAATAGCTTGCAATAGGGATGTATCTAATGCAGCAATGTTCTCTCCAACACACACACGCCATCTCAGATATCGATATATGTGCTCCAATCTATTGCTTTTCCTCAGCTCATTCCCGTTCTAGTGAAATCACAAAACAAACTACTGATATCCACTGATGTAAAGCTGTAATTATGGTTAGAGTTCCATTAGGGTGGATTAGAATCCCAAACCCCTCATATACAAAGGAATCATCAATGCTAGACCAAAGATTCAGAATTCATATGTAGAAATATTCAGCGAGAATGACCGCTGCATTGAGAACTTAGCAACAAATGTGCAACTGAAATAGTTTAAATGATTTTAAGACATTTATAATGATAATGACTGACTCCAAAATAGGCTACTACACACTTGATCAGTATAGTACATAGACTACTTATCAGAACAGTAAAAGATCGTGTTATTTTTGCATATCCTAATTAATATTCAAAAGCTAAGCCTTCACTATTTTGTGGCTTAACAGCACATCTATATAACCCCCTTATCACATTTCAAAACAAAGTCACACCAGTGGCTGTTGTCTTATAAGAAATATTGTATTCATAAAGTGTACTAGTAGCTTCCACGCTTTTGCACACCGCACCTGCTGTAAGCTGCACTCTGCCTTCCCGTTTTCACATGATACTAGTTGAGCAACTGACGGAGTTGTGTCCTTATATAACCCCGAAAAGAGAACCAATCAAATACAGTCAACAGCAGACCTCTCGGCTCAGTCCATTAAGGAAGTACACTCATTTTAATCATTCAGAACTGCTGGAGCATTTCATTTTACAAGTAGTAAGCAAGTGACGTTCACGTAACACATATCAAAATATAAAAGAAGAACATTTAAGTGTAGCCATCATTCTGAGCCTTTTAACATGTTTTATAATTAATGTGTCAAATGACAGGCTCAGTTGAGGAAGTGATCTTTTAGGTACGCAAAGTTAAGCACACTCATTTATGAGTGTACTAAAAGGGTATTAATGAAAAGTTGACTATTATCTATTGCTGGTGTTCAGTTGTTCACTAATTGTCATTTGTGATATTATTGAGCTATGTTGCATCAATATGTATGTGTAATTTTTTTTTTTTTATTGACGCAGCTGTATTGATTAAGTGTATCAGATACATTATATATTTCAGATATTGTTTGGTTTTTACATGTAATAGGTACGTAACATTTCAAAAGGCTGAAAAGCACATCATGGTACTGCCACATTGCAGCTTTGCCTGGCAGCTTAGTAAATGTACTTTATTATCAGGTATGCATTTAGCTGCTTTTACATTCATGTAGCAGTATAATCAATGTCCGGACGCCGCATGGGACAACTTCATGCCAAGAGACACTTGTAAATATTCAAATGACTATTTTGATCTGTTAAATTATATCATTGTTTAAGTATGGTTCTGTAATGATTGGCGACAGCTCTCAAATGACAGCATGGGGAAATTTTATAGTTTGTTTGTATTGAGGAACTAATAAAACTTCAAGAGTCAGTGGAATACATGCTGTTTTCTAGATGCATTTTTAATTAAAGAAAGTTTAAAGGAGGTTTATTAACATTTAAAAGGTTAATAGCAGGAATATGTATCGCTTTGGATTTCTTTAGCACTATTTAAAATGTGAGGTTTAAATAAGGACTGTGGATGGAGTCCCAATGTTGTCCGTGTTTGCTTGTAATGGTACATTGTGTTGGTACAGGTTCCATATTGAGAAGATCCTTGTTATAGTTAATATCATGGTGAAACTTTGTATGTTTTGTTTCTCCCTCTAACCAAATTCTGTGTATTTAGTTGTAAATAAGAATGAATTTGCATTTGTTTATTTCATCATTATCTTTGTATTGTGGTATTTGCTTCTTAAACAATATAGTCATGCTGGACTAATATAATGTGTGCGCATGTGTTTAATCCACATCAACTGATTTATTAACATCATTTTTCCTTAATAGTGCTATATTTACATGGCAATTTCAGTAAGACAAGAGCATTTATATTGCCTTAGTGCACAAAAACACAGTATAATCTGTTGATATTTAATCTGGCGATACATAAATTCTCAAGTGTAGAAAAACAACCTGCTATAAGGCAGTTTTATTATCATGTCAACGCACTGGTATTAGGGGACTTTAAGAACATATTTCACTGTACAGCCTATTATTGATTGAATCTGTGATCAAAGCAACATTCATTTTCAATGCAAGTATTCCATAAGGGAGCGGTGGCAAACAAGGGTACTGAATAGATTTTTTATTTTCACTTCATAAGGATAAATTGTTTCTTAAAAGATTAAATCTTTTTAGCCATGCCTTAAGGGGTTATTCTTATAGACCGTTTGTTATATACGAATCATGCCCACAAGCACACAGTAATTATATACATTGAGAAATGATCAATGCTACCATCAATTCAGAGCTCACACTGACAAGCACATACAACAACATGTACATGTTTGTGTTTAACAGGACACAAAGGAAAAAATGCCCAATTAAGGCTTTATAATGCACAAAAGAGGGTGGATTCTGAAATGTAATCAGTACAAATTGCACAATTAAAACTGTAATAATGTAAAAATCTTTGAGATGGCATTGTATTATGCTACTTCTATTTGAAAAAAAAAAGAAAGAGGAAGTCATTTTGCATAAAAATGCCAAATGCATAAATGGCATAAAAGTGAAATATAAACATTTGAATCAACTATTAATTATAGCCTTTTCAACTGCAAATAAAAGGATTGAGGCTAGAGGTATTTTCCATGTGTCTGAAGGAAAGTTATTAGTATGTGGTCAAATGAGAACTGAGACAGGTCTCTCTTTATTGTAAGTAGTGCTAGTAGGCCTACCTGTTTGGGATATGCAGTTAATTTCAGGGTAAATGCCTCGATTCAAGTTTGTGATGAGTTTGTGACTGACATTACATTGATATTATTTGTCATAATAAATTTTAAGGGAGTAACCTGAAGTTATGCTGCCTTCACATGCTCGGAATTATCGTAAATATGAGTTTCTAAAAATTGCACATGAACGCCCTCTTAAATCTAAACTTGAATGCAATGAGCTTGTAATCACGACTTCAGAAGTGGGAAGTAAGAAAAACAGTATGCGAAAAAAATAGTAGTGTGTCACTTATTAAATGTCATTACATTTTATTTAGCCATGTATTATAGGAGATAGTTCGGCCAGAAATGAAAATTCTGTCATCATTTATCATTTACCAAGTGAATGGTGATAGATGTTATTCTGCCATCTCCTCTTGTGTTCTATGGAAGAAAGAAATTCATACAGATTTGTAACAACATGAGAATGACAAACTGACAAACTAATCCCTTTAAGACGTCAAAAATAGAAATATGTTCACAGCGTTTACTTCCTCAGCATAACAAATCGTTTAAATATTTGCATTATTTTCAGAGTCAGACAAGTTTATGTTTTGGTATGTGGCAAGTGTGACTGATTTTGCATAAACAGTTATTCTACTGACTACTTATGACAGGTCACAGGTACATAGAAGACCCTCGGGAATCCCTACCGCCTGTCAATCATTCTCGAAGGGTCACACACTCTCACATTACACTCGTAACCCGGTTTTGACGGGTTATTATTATCATGACTATTATTAATGTTATGTACACTGACCAATCTACCTAAATAATAACTTCTCAAAGACTCTCATCTCTCCATCCTCGAGTCATTGTTTTAATCGCAGCGCCCGGCCCGTTGCTTTAGTTTGGAGGGAAACTGCAGAAGAAAGCGAGCGCGAGCGAGTGGAGGCGTGTGTGCCGTGAACCAATGAGAACGCACACTGGCTGCGCGAGCGCACATGTTTACAGGCGACATTCCGCCGGTACAGCCAGTAGCTCTTGAAAACCCGGAAGGATTTTATGGAATGGAGTTTTTCTCACACGAAACCGGATTCACGCTAAAATGCGCTATTACAACAGCACAGTCGACACTGCAGACGTTAATTAATATAATAATATTAATTAGATTTCTGTTCGGTCGCTCTTCGGTGATTTATGACATAAATGCCCGTGGTGTGTATTGTGAAAAATACATCGTGTTTGTCGATCCAAAACTGGTGCTCCGCTCCGTGTTTTACCACAACCCGCCAGCTTTAAGGGAACGGCAAGCAAAACAAACAGGTCGACAGAAGAAAGATATCGGTTGCCGGTCGGTCGCTCAGTCGGACGGACGGAGAGGTTATTAAGCATAGCTCATTTGCATATTGTAACGGTTCATTGGTCTCGTGTCCCGAACATGCGCGCTCACGCCGGTGAAATATGTGGATGCGGTCCAGATCTGTGGTGATGTTGTCGTATTATTCGCATGTTCGGCCCATGATGACGGTCGGTCCGTTTGGGTTTTGTCATCGTGACATTTCTTGTTTTTAAAGCGACATTGTGCAGCGATCGAAGTAATTATACTTGCCTATTTCATTGATATATCAACTATGCATACGCGGCGGCTGGTGAAGCGCTCGGTCATTGGGAGCCGCGTGTACGCGCCGGGTTTAACGGGAGACGCGGCTCCGCTCACGGGAGTGATCCAGGCTGTCAAACAAGACAACAGAGATGCTTCAACCGGCCATCGGCGCAACGTGTACACGGTGCTCATGCAAGACGGGAGCTTGAAAGAATACTCGGAGGAAGAGATTGCACAGATGACTGCGAAAGCACCGCTGAAGTCGAGCTTGAAGGTGTGTGTGGTCAGCTGGGCTTGTTGTTGTTGTGCTGCTTGTCGCACACAGTATTGTTTACAGTGCATTAAGAGATTGTTCGTTTGATGGTCCAAATAGTTCTCATCTGAATGTGTGAGAGTGGATATTGCAGTAATCATGCTGAGGACGAAGTCATTGGGTCCTCAAATGAAACATTTAGGGGCCAATTACTTTTTAGCTGACCAAATTATAGAATTGCTCGATATAGATGATAGGTCAGAAGCGCCGGTGTCCATGCTCACAATATACTGCATTAAACTTTATTTTTAATAAGGACAATTTTGGCCTCATTGTTAGATGGGAATGGTTGCAAATGACTGTTAAGTACATACTGAAGTAGAATACATATGAATTAAATATGCAATTTGAGTTCTTTATTTCTTAACATTCACTATGAATGAAACTATGCAATTGTTAGTTATAAAAACGGACTAAAAGGATATTTTCTAGCTTTATATAATTTTGTGTCTGAAATGTTGCTGCTAGTTATCCTATTTGTGCAATATAAATATTTTGTGAGAATATTTGAAAAAAAAATCTCTCATCTTACAGTCTTACCAAAGTTCTCCTTTTAGCACGAATCCATCTTACAAGTGGATCTCATTAGACAATTAACTTATTTTTGTAACATATTTTTCTAGATTTTATTACTTTATTACAATATAACTCGACTGTGTAAACGTATATTTCGATTTACATATCATATGAACAGTCAGCTTAAGTCTAACGAACCTAAAACCCGAGTAACCGTGATCGGTTTATTTTCAATCAAACATAAACAAAAAATGACTCGCAAGTTCAGTGAGGGAGTCAGTTGAAAGCTTTTGTTTTTGAATCTTTTGGACTGATTCATTAAAAGGAACATGTTCAAAAGAGTCATTTGTTCGCGAACTGGACATTTTGCGTTGTGTTCATTTCATTCAGCGAATGCAGCTCAACAGAAAGATGTAAAATAGCGGTGTTGTTAAGACTGACTAAATATGTAACTATCCCCAATCGCGAGATGAAATCTGACGAAACCCTATGTGGTAAACACAAACACAAAGTTTTGCCAGCTGACTGGATTTTAAATGATTGTGGTAAAATGGTGTTGTTTTGTTGCATTTGTGGCCGTTTTAGTCGCAGTCTTTAGCCTTGCAGGGCCTGTGTGTAAGCCGCTGATTATCTGACTTTTAGTGGGTGGATAACAGTGGAAAACAAACACGCTCTGCAGCATTCACGCGCCAGCAGAAGCATCTGTGTGTGCGCGCGCGCACAACAGCCTCCATCTCTCCGCTGCAACCGGCTCTTTAGTGATTTTTTTGTTTAGTGTTTCGACATTAATTGCTTTTATAGTGATCGTGTTGTTGTAAATATGTAATTTGATATTTAGTTAATTATTTATATCAAGTTCATTTTATTCACTGAACTCTGTGTGATTGCACACTAGGCTCAGTTGCTTGCACGTAATTGCAAAATACAAAGAGTTTTTTATAATGACCTAATTGCAGTCATCAAGTTATACAGCCTGAGGTGCCATCAAAACAAAGAGGGTCAAAATGACAAGAATGGCACCAGTTCTATTTCATTCTATTACAGCCAGAGCTGTAAGACTTTGGTTAATAACATCAGAAAATAATTTAAGTAAATTACAGTAAACAACAAAATAAATGTAATAACTGAAATGTGCATGCAATATTTGCATTCACATTTTATTTGGATGCTGCTGTACATTTAATGGTTTGTATGTGTTTGTTTTTGGCAAGTATGGCAACTGCTACACCTTAATGTTTTTGTAATGTACATGCGCTCCAAGTCAGACATCCATTTAATTTGTAATCAGAAATAATAAAGTGCCACTTTTCAAATGTAACAAGCAGCTATTATATACAAGACATGGTGACATCTTCTCTGGTGTCACTTGATGGGAAAAAGGTTAAGATGTAAGCAATGCTAGCAGGGAGGGATGTGAAACTAGGGTGGGGGCTAATGGTCCCGGAGCAGCTGCTCCATAACGGCAGCAAAACGGAGCTCTACAGAGGGTCATGCTTAGAGAATCTGGGGCTTTGGCAAGGCGCCTGGATTCCCAAATGAGTGCCATTCGGCTTGGGGCTTGGGGGAATGCCACTTGTTGACTGGCCTAGTAAGGAGGGGCTTCACGTTAAGTGTGTTACAGTGTGGCATTTAGAGACAAAGGCAGACTGGATTGTTTTCGTTCCCCTGTTGTTTCCACTGCTTAATATCAAAATTTAATTAACCCACACAAGCTGTCTACCAGTCTTAACTCTTTATGCACCAAGGCTTTGTTGCTGGTTTACACTTCATTCACATGAAATGGTTGAAGCTTTGGTCATGATAGATGCAACCCTGTTTCAGAAGCAGAAAAGCAGTAGATGTGTTTGTTATGAGTTTGTGAAGAGCGTCATAGTTCCTTTGCCAGTAGATATTATTTCAAACATTGAGTGCACATGAACGTGCATAGTGAGTGTTTGTTTTCCTAGTGAATATTCAAATATAAATAAATAAATAATTTGTAGATAATTAATTTCGAGTGCTCATCTGTGTGCATCCTGCTCTCAAATCTAATTAATTCTCTTATTAGATCAGTCGAGATCTGTTTAAATTGATTAAAATCCTCTAACTCTTTAGCAAAAACAAGATCTCATTTGAATAGTTTGACTGGCATATGAATTGTGACCCATATTTGATCAGTTTGGAGTCTGTGCTCCACATGAGGTGAGAAAGCTGTGGCCGTTAAAATGCACAAAGCAAGGGTATGTGTTTTGAGAGAAAAAGACAGAACTTAATAGTGTGTGAAATTTAAATTTGAACTTGTCAACTGTACATTTTTGATTTGACGCTTGAAAGTCTTGCACAACATGATACCGCTTTAGCAAATCTGTTCATCTCATGAAAATACGCCAAAGCCTGGTATTCGTCTTCTACATGGAATAGCATTATTCCTGCACTATGAGAGGTTTAAAGGAAGAGTTGAAAATTGTCATCATTCACTCTGATTTCATTCTGATTTAAAGGGATGCACCAGTATTAAAATTATGGCTGATATGCTGATAATTATTTTCTTTATATGGCTGATAATAGAAATGTAATATCTGCCATTTATCAATTATTTATTTTGTCTAAAATAAAAAAATACATTTTAAATGCTGAATTGAATAGAACTTACACATCACATTATTATAATGTACAGTAGGAAAATTCATATTTTTGATTTGCTAAATACTACATTTAACATTATTAAATTATTAACATTTTTAAAGATTAAAGGCACAATATGTAAGATTTTTAAATTAAATTATCCAAAAACCACTAGAACAATGTTATATATTTTGTTGACTTATATTTTGTACAATTACATTATCCCAAATGTTTCCAATAATGTTTAAATCCAGAGAAATAAGCAATTTTAACCAGGACACGGACCATGTCCGTGCGTCGCCTATCAATGACATCATACCCGCGTTACCCTCGGTTTCCGGTTTTATTTTGTAGAAACCATGTAAAAACCAAACGCTTTAATAAATTATGTGTTTTATTAGACAGGTGAGCAACTGTTCATCAACAGAAAACTAATCATGTTATATAGCTCAACACAGTAAGTCTTATTGTTTAAATCTCGTTTTCTTGATTTACAGCGAGTACCATGTTTTACCATGCCTAATATCGATCTAACTTACTGCAGTGTGCATTAAGCCACTACCGAGCGAACACAGAGTAGCACTATAATAACTTTCAACACACAAATGTATCTAATATGATAAAACAGCGCTGCTTTACCCTACATTCACTTGACCAGAAGAAGCGGAATCTGCGACTGCGGCATAATAAAAGTTCCGCTGCTCTCAAGACGTGTGTTGCGCTCGTCTCTCATGATTCCGTTGTGAGAGGCGAATCACGACTACTTCAGAATGTAAAAGGTCTAACCTAGCACAAAAGGAGCTACCAGTGACGTAGGCGTACACTGATATGTCGAACGCACGCGAAACACCAGCACCCGCCATTTTTAAGCGCGGTTTACGTCACTTCAGGTCCTAGGGGAACATTAGTTCTTGGGGAACCACACTGGTGGCAAAAGCCCCTATTATTATACCATGCATATGTTGACTTTTTTTTTAAAATTATTATTTAAAGATGAAACCAAACCAATATATAGTTGACATTTGAGGTTTAATGCTCTAGAAAAACAATAAAAAATTGTGTTTTCTGTTTGTTTTTTTTATTTTTATACAAAAATATGGCATGCAGTTGCTTCAAACAATGGTATAAAGCTATTCAATACATTCAATGTAAATTGTGATAATCGTAATTAATAATCGCAATTACAATTTCAAGGGAATAATCGACAATTATGATTTTTGTCATAATCGTGCAGCCCTAAGTTTCGCTGCTCTCGAGACATGTATCACGCTCGTCCTTCATTAGCAATCGCTCCAGCAGCCTCGTTTCTGCTCGCACAGCACTCGGCCCTGCTCTGCTTCGTACTACAGTAACGTTAATAATCTCATCCATGAATATGATTTCTGCCCGAGTCCCGTCCCGATTCTTTTCCACCGGCTGTAGACGTGAAGACAACACCTCCCATGATTATGCGAAATCAAGGGGTCATCAGGCTATGCCTTTGTTTTGAATAAGCGACCTCTAGTGGCGAAAATTTACATAGTGTGCCTTTAAGTCAGCGTTAGATAACAGCAAAATGTAAAACTAAGGTAAATTATATTCACAATTACCACAAATACTCAATAATATCCAGTAAATAAATAATAAAATCTATAATATTGGCTGATAACTTACTGTGCGTCCCTAGTTTTTCTCACAAATCTATTATTTGTCTTCAGAAGATTTGGAATATTGTGCATAAGCCATATAGATCATGTTTGTGAAACGTTTTATGGTGCATCTGTATCCTTTTTTGAAGCTTGAAAGCTCCAGTCTTAAGTCATTGTTTTTGCATAGAATAGAGCAGCCAGCACATTCTTCAAACGTTCTCCCTTTGTGTTCTACGGAAGAAAGAAATCTAAAATGATGTAAATGATGATAGTTGGCCCATAAATAAAAATATTATCAATTCAATAGAGTTTATTAAGATAACCACACTTAACTAGTGATGAAATCCTCAGTTTTGTATGTTGTTTTAATGTTTTATAATACCGTTTTTAGCCCTTATCAGCGGAGTTACTTGAATTGTTATTGAAGCAGGTAATCCATCTATTTTATTTTTAACTTCATTGTAGCATGTAAACTCCCAGATGCTCAAAGCTCAGCATGATAGCCGTTTTCTCTCTCTTCAGTCAAACTAATCGTGTTACGGTAAGATAATGATCTGTATTGCACGCCGTTCACTGTTAGATCATGCTCTCCTCTGGTGCATGCGGTGATTTGCGTTGTCTTGGCCTCTGTTTGCCCTCTCTGTAGCGTGAGGTTTAGTGTACTGCAGCTTTAGTCACAGCAAATAGAAAAGTCTACGGCTGCTGTGCAGATGAGACGTGCAAGAGGAGAAGCTGCTCGTCTTTGCATTAGTGTGGTCACGGATGGTGGCTTGTTGTGCTAAGGGGGAAATGGCAGAGTGAGGGGGATTTATTTATTTTTTTGTCAGCAGCACAAAAATCTTCTAAAACAAACAAGCCTGCAGATCAGCGAATATGATTTCCTGATCCAAAACATTGTTCAGGTGTTTGTATTGACCAATGTATAAATTACAAGCAGTTTAAATAGAGCCTAATGCTGTGTGATTACAAGCAAACAAGCCTCACAGTAGGGGTCTATAGCATTAACCACCCCCGTAGGTGTAAATAGGGCTTCATTGACGGGAGCCGCGTTGAGAGACTGTTAACACAGTTAAGCCTGAAGAAACTCAAATATGTTTTCCTCTGCAGAGCACCTGTAACGGTGGTCAGCGGGATGGGCCCACGCAGGGCCAGAATGGGGGTGTGCAGAGAGGAGAGGCGCCCTCCCTCAGCCCGGAGTGCATAGAGGAGCCACGGGTGCTGGAGCACAAGCGAACGGGCCGGGCGCTGGAGCCGGAGAAGGATCACACCCGCTCCATTTCTCTGCTGGAACAGAAACGCAAAGTGGTCTCTTCCAGCATCGACGTACCACAAGCCAGGTAAGGCTACAGGATGAGCACCCCCTACAGGCATTGTTGAGAACTGAAGGGATTACGTATGACATTGTTTACTTAATTTTTTGTTTGTATGCACTAAATAACAAGGGCTGGACTGTAGTGCTGGCGAGATGTTGGTTTCACGTTATTTATAAGTTGCATCAGTCTCCATAGAAACTAACATCAGAATCCCAAAGGACATAAATTCATAAAATGTATTTTTTCATAAATGGATTGATCTTATCTTTTTATAATTATAGATATTTTTTTCAGTAAAAATGTTTACACCATACATTTAATTTCATTTTCAGAAGTTATTGAGTCTAAGAATTAAGTATTTTCCTCCAATATTATATTATATTATATTATATTATTTAAACATTTTATATAGTTTTGATCTAAATCCATATAAGCATTAACAATACCATACCATACCAAAACCATAGCATAAGAATATGGAAGTCATTTAGTCAGATTTTGTCGTGAATAGGACATTCAAAAGAACAGCATTTATTTAATTTAAAACATAACTGTTGTAATATTAAATGTCTTTACTTTCACGTTTGCTCAATTTAATGTCCTTGCTCAATAAAAGTATTAATTTCTTTAAAAAAAGACTCATCAAACTTTTGAACAGTATTATATCAAAGTGATGATACTATTACTGTAATATTGTACTTTTACAGTACGTCTTTGTCCTTTAAAGGGGTCATGACATGGATTTTTTTTATTTTAATATGTTCCTTGAGGTTCACTTATAATTAGAGATGCACCGATACTAAATTTCTCTGCCGATACAGATAGCCGATTATTCAGAATAATATCGGCCGATGCCGATACTGATCGTTTGATTTTTCTTAAGGAAAAAAATCTTTCCCAAATAATGCTGCAGACTATACAGCGAACCCTCTCATTTGGTACACTATAATATTAGAGGTTACAATTAACAAGAGGGGTATTATATTCAGCTTCTATTTATTTTCAGAAATAATAATAACACTCAAATGAAAACTGAAATGTTTGTATACAACTCATTTGCACAAAAGGTAGTTTTCATAAGCACTTGTCTTCATGGCAGATTTATTCATATAATGAACAGTAAATAAGCTCCTCTCTTTTTTTTTTTTTTTTTTTTTTTAGCTAACTAAGGAACTGTGAACAACTAGAAAACATTTCTGAGGTAAATGTGACGTTATGTGACATTGTTCACAAGCTATTGTATTGACGTTGAAACACAGATTAAGTGATTATATGAGACATGATACATTCCTGTAAGTTGTACTGTATCTTTTAACATACCTTTTGATGTTCATGCATGTTTTTCGAGATATAACGTATTAATGCGGAAGAAAAGACTCATGCTCCACACTGCAGCTTGAACTGAGGCGCTACAGCACTCTGATGTCACATCACATTTAAGAGCATCAAAACACCATGTATTGTTTGAATTTCGTGATAAAATAGAATTTGAAAACTGAGACTTTGTTTCTTATCAGAAGTAACAAAGCACAAAGCTCTTTGTGATTATTGGATGGAAGGCGCTACAAATAATGTTTGATGTAGAAAAAAAAAGAAAAAAAACGCAGACCTGGTAACCCTGGCTTGAACTATGGGATTAATAGGGTCAAATAGAGCCTGCTTTAACGTCGCTATTTTTTTAACTGTTAATGCATTATTGTCACGTTAACTAAATTCAACACAAGAGATTTTCTTCATACACAGTATGAGGTTGCAGTCTGAACACGTTTTCCTGCAGGATAAAATTGGCCCTGATCATCGGCTGTTTTTAAGCAATCGGCCAATGGCCAATAGTGATAATAATAGCTTTTATTGACCGATACACAGGTGCATCTCTATTTATAATGTTAATAAAGTTTTTTGCACAAAAAACAAATATATATGCGAAAAAATGTTTATTTTCAACCTTCATTCTCACCCTCTGTCTGAAGTGATCTGTTTTTTTAGGGGCAGCACCTTTAAGGCGTGTCAGGAAACGGACTCTGTTGTGATCCTTGCATAGGAAACAGTATTAGGGATGTGCGCAACGACTAATTTCATTAATGTTTAAATGGAAATTTTGCAGTCGACTGAAATGATTTTGATTTCCGCTCCAGATATACACTTTTTAAAATAATATATTAATTTTAAATTGTAACATTAACATGACGGTAATTTAAACATATCCTTTGTAAAAATATAAAGCAAAACATTAAATGTGCAAAAAAATAAATGTAAACGACTAGTATTTCCAAGTCGATTAGAAGTAGCCGTATCGTTTAATCTAAACTGTATCAATGCCCACTCGCTGTTGCATGTGAAGAATGTGATTTGAAAACATTATCCATATAAAACTGTCACTTACAGACAAAGCATTATGAAATTATTTACTTACGGTTTGCGATGTAGCTGCTGTCAGGTCCAGTACAGTTCTGGCTGCTTCATATTTCATCAAAAGTTTCTTTGCAAACTCTCCATTACACTGTGCCTCGTTTACAAAACGAAATGCTCTGAACAAACATACAATTTTCTGAGGTGATCTGGGACAACATTAAAATAAACCATCCACTTGTTTCTGATGCTGGGATCCTTCTGAAGTCTGTACAGAGACACAAACGAGCTGTTTAAACTGGACGTGCCAAAGTGAACATTCTTTCACTCATCCATCTGTCCTGTTGTCGACAGACTCAAGTGTGTGGACTTGGAGTATGTCAGAATCTGAATCTTTATACTGTATCCAGTGTAGACAGCATCAGTGATTATAATGGGTTCTATTTGCTTTTGACGTGACGTGCCGCTCACATCCAGTATAGGTAAATGTCAGCCGTTAAGTGACTGAATGCCAGTGGGCGGGGCCTAGGGTGCGAAGATGTGTAACTATTTGTTAATGTCTTGCTTTAGAGGCAGTCATATGCAAATGAATTTGCCTGTGAGGTCACAGGTCTCCCACTATCATAAGAGCCTTTTTGGAGCTTGATTAAATAAATGCTTTGTTTATAATGAGGACGTTTTAAGCTATGAAACTTGCAGGAGGTTTTTAATGGTTCAAAGATCAAAGGCATCAAATGTCAAAAGATCAAGGCAAATTTGATCTCTCATGTCTCATGTCTCATGTCTCTCATATGCTAGTTATGTTTATTTAGCACTCTAAGCGAAGCACAGACCACCAGTATATTGAGACAGGCTTGTTTGTGGTTTGTAAATCTTGTGGTTTGAATGCTTTACAGCATTTGTACTTTCTTTTCTGACACCTCTAGCATGGAGCAAGCTGTAGAACTACAAAAACATACTTAACAGCTGTTTTCCTTTTGTTTGTCACATGTAATTTGTAACATAACTCTTCACACACTGTTTTAGTGTGACTTTTTACTTTTTAAATACCAAAAATCAATTGACTTACAGCTTTGTGTAAAGCACAACATGAAGCATTTGCTGTCCAATAGACCTATTACTACACTCAGACCTGATATCGACTTATTTGTTGACGAATTATTGATCTCCTTGCTCAATTTACATTCTATTCATCCATACAGGAAAAAAATGTCTTATATTTTATGGGTGGCAAAGATGTTTATTATTATGTCTGCATTAGTTGGCCTTGCATGTTTGATTTGCTGTAGGTTGACTACTGATTTATCTGTGTGTTATATTGATTAGCTTAGTGGTGCTCCATTTATGAAACTCATTATATTTAATGCTTATAGAAAACTGTGATTAATCCTCCATGTACAACATATGATGTAGTTTGTCTTGCTGCATCTCCATTCTGACAGATTATCAGTTGTGCTATGGTCATATAGGCCAACAAATAGTTTTCTGAACATATTATATATAAAAGAGAGATATTTACTGTAATAAATTATCAGTTAAAACTGGCTATAATTCCACTATCTATGGAAGCTTATTTCCACCACTAAATAAAAAAATAAAAAAGGTAATTGCGACTTTGTATCTCACAATTCTGATTTTTTTTTTCTTTTTTTCTTGCAATTGTGAGTTTGCATCTCACAATTCTGAGAAAAAAAGTCAGAATTGTTATGACTGGAGTAATGCTGAAAATTCAGCTTTGCCATCACATGAATAAATTACATTTGAAAACATATTTAAATAGAAAAAAGTTATTTTAAATTACAATAATATTTCACAATACTACAGTTTTTACTGTATTTTTGATCAAATAAATGCAGCCTTGGTCAGCATAAGAGACTTCTTTCAAAAACATTAAAGAATCTTACTGACCCTAAACTTTAATTAGTTGTGTATCACGCACCTCTAAGCTAAGCAATTAATCATGACCATATCCTGGCTAAAATCATACCAATTTTTAGATTTGTGTGCTTGAATTGATTCAGTCTCACAGTGCGTGTAACCATGTTTGCTCATACATTTTCTTTTCTGTGTTTCTTTTGGACAACTCAAACCTCAAAGGATGTGTATGTTAAGCTCTGAGGTCTATTAGTCATGACTTTGGACAAGAAGCAGCCGCAAGTTTAAATATCTCAAAATAATTATGGTGCCTTTTTGTTGGCAGGGCTGGTCAGTTTAGACAAACTCAGACAAAGTTCTGGATAGTGTGCTTTGGCTTTTTTGCATTTCTTAGCTCCAAGATAGTTGATCGATCCCTCAAGCCAAAGTAACATGAGGATTAGCTTCACTATGTTATTGTGTCAAAATCAATATAGAGAGCCTTGCGACAAATGATTTTATAGAGCGCTGGAGAAGACCATTAGATCCCATGGTCCAAGAGTGTATTGTATGAAATCATGTGAGCACCAAGCACTTAAATTGATGAACACAAAGAGGGCCCTTTGACAAAAGAAAACATCAGATATTGGTTCAGCAGCTTCCTTTAAATTCAGGAGTAGGTACTTGTGTGATTACTCTGAAATTGTGATTCATTGCTTTGAAACAGTCATTGGGTCTACCTAAATGGGAACTGGTGACACATAAGCAAGAGAATGGAGCGTTGTGAGAAAGGTGATCTGGGTGGGTACATACTTGATTGTGATTGGAGACCAGGCCTCACGCTCTTGAAGTTGTGATTGCAAATAACAGTGACCTAGATGCAGTAACCCAGTTTGATATCACAGGGCTGGAACTAGTAAGTAGCCACTTGGTTTCTTTTCAATCAGCGTTCAATGGAGAGTGTGGTGGAGTTTGTTTGGTGACCTGCAGGTCTAGGGGGGGTGAAGGGGGCCACACGTTTCCCACCTCACGTCAGCTGTTTTATGTTTGTTATTGGATGCCGAATAGCTTAGTTCATCATATTTGTTTACAGAATTACACCACAAGCATTCTGTGTCTTGTATATTAGTTGACCGAACATGATTATTGACCTCCCTATCCCCCGGCTGCTTTGCTAAAAGAGAGGTTTATTAAAAGATTGTGAAACGCTGCTTGAATGTGGAAACCATTATTGGTTCCTCTTTTCACTAGTGTACAACAAGAATCTACAGCAGCTTTATGTTTTTTTTCTTTAGCAGGAAATAACCTTTTTGAACAAGAGCAGTCTGACTGTAAAGTTGCAGCCCTGACAAATAGCCTTCACTAGACTAATTGCAAGCAGGAAATGAATGATGGTGTGTGTGTGCGCGCGCGTGTGTGTGTGTGTGTGCGCGTGCGTGTGTGTGTGTGTGTGTGTGTGTAAGTTCAGAATTGTGTAAAATCAACATTAGTCGCTTTAAAAGAATAGTTTGACCAAAAAAAGAACATTTGGGCATTATTTACTAATCCTTAAAATGATGAACAAAAATATAAAATGACCTTCTATGTTCTGTGAAGCAGAAAATGTGAATTTTTGAAGAATGTCCTGCCTGCTCTTTTCCACTGGTGACTCTAAATATTTTTCAAAGTGATTACACAGTGTTTAAAATATTGATAATATTTTTTAAAATACTACACAACTTGATGGGCTACACGACTGCTATAAAACTAGATGGAATATTATGGCATTTTCAGATGAACGGAATGAATGGGAACTGGTTAAGTTGTTCATTTGAAATCCCACACTTGCCTCACTTGTAGTTGTCTCTGCACAATAAACAGAGTTAAGAGTGTTATAACAATTACATACATACTTTGAACCTTAAAAATAAGAGATTTGTGATCCTGAATCATTGTTTATGGGTCCTGAAATATAGCTCATTCACCTGTGGGAGACAGAGACTGTAGCAGAGACTGTGGTCAGGAAACCACATTGGAGGATTCGCCAAATGAACCTATTGCTCTGAGAGCTCAGTCCATCAAAATAAGCCTTTGCATTATCGTGGTAAAGCTACGGAAATAAATGCAACCAAATTACTAGGTTTCCTATAACGTCTCATACAGCCGTATTGCTTGAAATATGGGTGTGACATTTGTTGTTACTTTTTCAATAAGCTTTTTCCTTCCTATTTTCCCCCCTGTTGATCCAGTGTTGGGATGTGCTGTGTCAAAGTGGTGGGTGAATAAACTGGGGAAGGGGAGTTTTTTTTTTCTCATCACCATGTGTTTCCATCTTGCAGGTCAGGTCTGGCTATACGGAGGATGCAGTAAACTAATACAATTTACGTAATTTGTATAGAAATGCATGATTGCATTGAAAAGAATGACAATGACTACGCAATCCAGATGCACCTGGTTAAACTCAGTAGCAGGTGGTCCGTGACTAACACACATTTTAAGCTAAAAAAGTGGTGCAACTGTTTCCCCCTTAGTGATTTTTCCCCTTAGTTGCTTAAGCCACTAAAAATACATTGTTATTGTGTTTTTCCTTCCTATTTTCCCCCCTCTTGATCCAGTGTTGGGATGTGCTGTGTCAAAGTGGTGGGTGAATAAACTGGGGAAGGGGCTGCTCTGGTCAAACAGTATGCTTTCTCAGCAGAGCATCTTTAGTGGCTGCCAAAGAAAACAAGTTCCTTCAGTAAGCGGATGGTGGTTGGGCTGCAACTTTAGAGAGCATGTGATTACCATCTGAAAAGCACCACTCTTTGCAAAAGCTGGAGTTCTGCGATGCTGGATTCTTTCCAGCACTCTCACAGAAAACAACACAGTGCCTGGTGTTGGTCCTGGGTGTCTTATAAGACTGGACACTGCATGTTTTTCTTTCTTTTTTTTTTTTCAGACTTCCCTGAACTTCACGATGATTAAAATAGTTTTGAAATAGTTCCTATCTGATTGGCTCGACATGCAGCAAGCTACAAAATACATGCCTGATTGTGTGCCATCCTACAAGAATGAGAGAATCCACTGTTGTGGTTGTTTTAGTACAATGAATGAAGGATAAAAACTGCTGTTCCTATAGCATACAATAAAAATAGAATGCCATAATGTGCAGACAGATACATCAGCAGAGCGAGTACAAAGTTTAATGTATATAGCAAATGAAGTTTTAAACAATTTGGAGTGAATTCTTCAGTTTCAAAGTACTTCATTTGATTGTTTGACATATTGTAATACAGTAGAATTAAACAATTAATTTTCTGTAAGACATTAATGAGCATTAAGAGTTTTTTTGGCTATATGGAGGATGCAGTAAACTAATACAATTTACGTAATTTGTATAGAAATGCATGATTGCATTGAAAAGAATGACAATGACTACGCAATCCAGATGCACCTGGTTAAACTCAGTAGCAGGTGGTCCGTGACTAACACACATTTTAAGCTAAAAAAAGTGGTGCAACTGTTTCCCCCTTAGTGATTTTTCCCCTTAGTTGCTTAAGCCACTAAAAATACATTGTTATTGTGTTTTTCGGTTTAAAAATTAAAGAATTAGATGGCAATTTAATGGTAAAATGCATGCAAAAATATGATAGGTTTTGGTTTAATGTAGAGGCAGTGTTAAGCCCAAACTATAAAATCAGTCATCTGAAAATTGTGTTCAAAAAGGCCATCCGTGAATAGTTTCTCTTTCATTGCTAAGCAATAATAGCCTTTTCCATTAGAAGCTTTAAATCACCGGACGCTTACATGTCACGGCTTTGGAAATTGGACCACCTGTGATGGTTTAGAATGAAATGTGCTGGAATTTTTATGCAAATTAGTGGTTTAATTAAAAATTCCCTGAATATCAGTGAGGGGGAATGGCCAAGAATGGATTATATCTTTCAAAGCAATAATACAGGCTGTTAGGTTGTCCTCACTAGCTGATTGGTTACCAACATGAAGGGCTCTGATGTTTGCCGTAGCACGATACCAAACATACCAGATCAGAAATGGCTTCCCATTAACATCCAACCTCCCTAAAGATGCCTGTCTGAAGAGAGTCATTTGTTTAAAAGATCAAAGCATGATTCCATCAGCCTTTCTAGTTACGATAATATGTGTACAAGTGTAATACACAGCATTCAGTTGTGACAATCCCTGATGTGTTGTGTTGCCAGCCTGTCAATTTAAAGCTGTCAACACAAGTCTATTTACATTTATTAATGTTGTAAATAATGAAGTATCGCCTCGTTTTATGAGTTTAAACACTTCTATACTGCAGTCATGGGAGTAGAAACAAATGTTCCAGCTGTGTAACTCTGACAGTCATGTTACTGTAAATCACAATGTAAATCAGTCAGCGGTGTAGGGACTACTTTAAATGTAATTGGAACATAGCTTTTCATTGTGTGCCGCCAATTTGAAGGTGTGTTGAGATTGCCTGTGGCAGTCTCAGCAGTATGATCAAGAAAAAATATCACATCAATACTGAGATCATATGCAGTGCTTTGTTTGAATCGTTGTTGGAGGGTTGTTGGGTTGTCTTATTATTTTAAGAGGCTGCAACTTAGATGAGTGTGAAAGGGTGAATTGATTGCATGTGTGAATTGATGTGTTATGTGCTGTAGCAATAATCAAAATGACTAACATCATAGTTTTGACTTTTTTTGAAAGTCAAATGGACTGTAATTCAGTGTTCGTGGTCAGAGTTTCACAAATAAGGATTCACAATGACACTACGGGGGTTTGTGAGATTTTAATAGAAATGCTGTAGAAGATTTAGTAATGATTTACAATAAGGTCCCATTAGTTAATGTTCGTTGCATTACCTAATAACTCGTTTCCCCCGAGTGGTACGGTTCAGTACAGTTCAGTACGGTACGCAATTTTTGCCGTTTCCATTGTCAGAAGTTGTGAATGGTACCCTAATTCCGAACCGTACCGTACCACTTTTTTGGGACCCTTCCATTGGGGTACCAAGCACAATAGTACCAATAGTACCACAACCAAAAGGGTGGACCTACACTCACTGCAGAACGTTGATTGGTTGACAGAGAATCATCACTTGTGCGTGCTACAAGGTGAATAACAACACAATACTGTTGCAACACAATGTGTATTTTTCGGCTGTTTTTCCTTTTGCAGCCTTCAGCCTTTGCTCAAACAAAGCTGCTGTATGTCCTCCATTGTTGTTTACTGTCATTTTCTTCTTCACGCGAGAATGACGTCGAACACTACTTTCCGGCATACACCACGCCTGTCAAGTAAGGGTACTGTTGGCGGTGGAAACGCAAGCCGGATCAGGGTTTGCCATCCCGAATCATACTGTACTGTACTGAACTGAACCGTACCGCTCGGTGGAAACGAGCCATAACATTGAGAATGAGCAACAAATTTGTTAGTGTTTATTGGTCTTTGTTAACGTTAGTTAATAAAAATACAACTGTTCATGTTAGCTCATGTCTATTAAATAATATTAATACAACTTTTGATTTTAATAATGAATTAGTAAATTTGTTGAAATTAACATTAACTAAGATTAATAAATGCTTTAGAAGAATTTTTCATTGTTAGTTCATGTTAACTAATGTAGTAAATTAAGATTAACGGATGAAACCTTGTGGTAAAGTGTTACCGAAGATTTAAAAAAAAAAAAAAAAGAAAAGAAAAAAAAAGAAAAGAGAACTTTTTAAATTAATTATATTAATAATTGTATTATATTAACTATATATTACATATTTTTTTAAATTGGTTAACACTAACACATTTTTTGACTGATAACATTAGTCAAATGTTTTATATATTTGCCTGAAAAGTATATATTCATATATAATATTACATAATTCTTAATTATATAATTCTTACACTGTAAAAAATTATTTTCATGATTTGTTATCACAACATTTTTTCTTTTGTCAAATCAACTTCAATAATTAATGTAGTTCAGATAACAATATTTTGAGTTTCTGTTGATTAAACCAATTGCCTTCATTGTATTAACTCAATTTTTTAATTTCAATGAACTCAAAATTTTAAGGCAACCAGGTAACTTACTTTAAGTTAAACCAACAATTCTTTTTTACAGTGTATAATGAAATTATATAATTCTTATAATCAAATATTTAAACTAAACTAACTATAAACCTTAATATATAAGCAATTAAAAACAAAAATTGTAAGTCTATAAATGTATTGAGAAAATATTTACACTGAAGATATATAATTTATTTTATTTATTACAAGTTTAACCTTAGATGAAATCACAGTGATTCATTCAAGTAAATAATTTAAGCCACAGGAGTTGGATGGTTAGGTTCAAGTCTAGATATGTCTCTGTTGCTCTGTTTTGTAAAGGTAATTGCCTAGTTTTTATGCATCTCCTCTTGTGGCTACAGAGAGGAACTAATTCAGTTTGAGTTTGGGGCAAAGATTCTCTGGCAGGGGGGCATCATGATGTTGAGTTACTCATGTGTGACCCATTAAAATAAACCTGCGTAAAATGTTCTGCATTTCTAATTATACCTCTCAGTTTTGACAGTGTAGTTGGTAACATAAATTATTGATCTCTGTCGAGCTGAAAGACTTTATTAATTAAAATGGAGATGTACTAATTAAGCTCTCAGCATGGGGGTGTCACTCACCAATTGTGGCACAGTTGAGAGAGAGATGAGAATGAAGGGAGACTCTAGGCTAGAGATGTGACCGTAGCAAAGAGTAATGAGCAGGAAAACAGAAGAACAGAGATTTTTCTTCCACTATTAAAATACATAACTTTTTCCAATCCCAGTTCAATGTGTGGAAGAGCAGGAACATTGTGGCTCTGTGGTGTATTCAAAACGTTGCTCTGTTTAAGAGGTCTGACATTTCACTGTATGGCTCAATGGCTTGAATTTGAGGTAGGACTTCCTGTTTGTCTAAACAATGGACGACAGGGCTACGACAGATCTTGTGGATCACCTTTAAATCTAGCTTAAAATTGAAAAACAAACAAAAAATGGGCTCAAAGTTTAATTTAGGTTCATTTATAAGATTTTGGGCCAGATTTACTGACAGCTTTCACCAGCGCAAACCCTGGTGTTAAAAAACTATTGTCAGGATTTACTAAAGACACGCAGTGAAAAATTAGCACTGAAAAGGTGTGGAGTGGACACAGTTATTTTTGCAGCTGACCTTATTGCATATGCATTTGTAGGAGTTTCCCTTTCAGATGCAAAATTTATGCGAGGAGAGTATTTAAATTAATCATGCAAGGTGATTTACTAAGGTTTGCGCTAGTCAATTTACTGGTATTTGCGCCATTATTTACCGCCCAAAAAAAGCATGTCTTAAACCATACACTAATTTGTGCTGCTCTTGGTAGACTGCGTTGGTCATTATGGAAATGATCCGGCTGCGTCTGTGATATTTAAGTTGCGCGTCGTCAGTAGATCACGCGCAGAACTTTCCACTCCCATCTGCGCTTTTTTTTTTGGAATTTTTTAATTTGCCCTGTTTAGTAAATCTGGCCCTTACTGTTTGTTAATTAAAAGTAAAACTATTACAAATCATTAAAATAAAAATATTAATATTAGATAAAAACATAAACCTTAAACAACAATTAGAAATGTTGCCTTGGCAACTAACTAAAATAAGTTGAAGTACTGAGAGTTCTAAAACACTATACAAGCTAAATAGAAATGGGAATGAATTGCTATTCCTCTGATACAAATACACAGAGGAAGAAAAAAGCTGTATATGATTAATGTGATTATAAAGGATGTTTGCAAAATCTATATCCCTCTCCCACAGGTTTAGAGCTTATAAAGCCAAGATTACTGAGTGTAAACCAAAACAACACTGTATAGATTAGATGATATGACTTTGATTTACTCCCGCATGCTGTTTCCTAATTCCCACCCTTACATAACACATTTTTATATGGAAGGTCTTTACTGACCACAGACATTTGAGTAGGCTAAGACTAACCACTTTAAAGGGCTACTCAAGTTGAGGTTAGCTCATACTATTCTTGGTCTCTTGCTGATCATTCAGCAGTGTGGTGCACTATAGAGGGAGTGTTCCAGATGTTTAAAGAATGTCTGCTGAAACACCATATGTATTACATGTTGCAGAGCTTTTGCACTGAGGTTTCGTTATATTGCCCAAGGGATGGAGTATCATTGTGATCGCTAGCTCTCAGCTTCATCATTCAGACTCAGTAGCCTAATATCATGCCTGTTGCACAGAGGCACAGCAACTTGCACTGTGAAACTAATATAACCTTTTTCCCCCTCCCCAGTCAACAGCATTTTAAAAAATATCAAAAATTAGATTTTGTTATGACTTGCAAGAGCAACTGCAATCAGTTTTTTTTTTTTTTTTTTTTTTTTGGTAGGCATGCCTCAGGATGGTCTGTTAGTTAGGTTATCTGCATATATTTTATTAGCCACTAAAATAATAAAGACAAAAAAGTGAATGAATTTAGAGAATATGCTTATAATAACTGTTGACTGTCAGAAGGCTAAAACTCTCTCCACGAAGCATCTCCAAATTCATCCCCTCCACCGCTACTGCAGTCATCAAAGCAGCACTTTTTAACAAATTATTCAGCTTCAACAATACATTTCAAGACAATTACTGTCAGACTGTTCATGTTATTATGCATAATTCGAGGCTCTCCAATTTTGAGGACTGTGATACTGTAGTTTTCACATTTTTATTTTTTTTTTATTTTTCATTTTTTATCCACTCTTGATCTGATTGTTTTTAAATATGAACAACAGTAGTTTATACCAATACCAGCGATTTAATTTAATGAGTCTTAATCAGTGTTGGGTAAAGCCCTGGGTATACTTCGTTTTTATTTATGCGCACAGTTGAACGCACAGCCTTGCAAGGGATACTTCACTTGACTCGTACACGTACACAGGCAGCCGACGCATGCGCAGTTTTGAGCAATCTCGAACCACGAGTTACAACCCATGTAAATATCTTTGTATTCTTTCATACTAGAGTTGTACAAATGAGGGTACTTTCTAACCTCTTCACACAATCTGTCGTCTATATAGGCCTCCATTGTCGCTGTAGCTTGCATGCGTTCCAGTGTGGTGAGAAATCGAGTCCCCCCGAGTGATCCCATTGGTTCAACAGACTTTTAATGGGATGTATTTTTAGCGCCTGATTATAATTCCTGCAAAATCCTGCGTTAATGACCATTAATATCTTTTAAATTACATGGTTCACATACTAGTATATAACTGAAGCTATAGGTTGTGAAATCAAGCATTTCTCTTTCTTACTGTTTTTTAGTTAGCTTATGTACTAGCATACATCTACCCGATTAGCCTGCTAACTTAGCTTATTAGGTATATTTTTTGCTTCCAATATCCGTTTCCAGTTTATTTTATAATGCAATATATAGGCATTTTTTTTTATATTTCAAGCATGTTGTTTGTGCACTTAATGCAATGAATATATAATAGTGAAATAGGTTATAATTAGTCAAGATACCACGATAACAGCTTTTGATTAGGCACTACTGCCTGGGTCCTAAAGGAGACCCGATTCCTGGGGGGGACTCGTTTTGTCACGACACCGGTCTGTTCTGTTTATGCAGGTTTTCTTTGACTACCTTGTGAATAGACGCCCCCAGGGCACAGTTGCCACCTTGTGGATAAACTAATTACTGCCAAAAATATAAATAATTAAATGCGCACGTGCGACCCGTGTGTACAAAGTATGCGCGGTTACAAAAATCCGGCGGTGACGAAAAAAAATCCGGCGGTTACTTTCGAAATCTCATATCAACCTTGACCAGTTGAACAATACAAGAATAGGCATGAAACTGCTCTTTTAATTATTTCAAATAATAATATAAAATTGCTTAAATTATTCTTGAACTGACCAAAGTATTATTGGGTATTATTGGGAGGTTACATTAAAAACATACATTTTAACATTAAATTCACAATAAATTTTGATGTTAAATCCACTGTTGTTTTATATAGAATTGTTCTATAGAGACGTTTAATGCAATTACATCATAAGTAACAGTAATTAAATTACCAAAAAATTAAGAGTAATCCCTTACTTTACTTTTTCCAAGGGAAAAGTAATTAAATTACAGTAATTAATTATTTAGTAATGCATTACACCCAACGCTCTTAATAACAATTTCAATAAAAATGATATTAAATACACTACTAAAAATGTACACAACTGTTCAGAAGTTTGGGGTCGGTATCGGTAATATTTTTGAATGAAGACTCTTATGTTCACCAAGGCTGCATTTATTTGATGAAAAAAACAGTAAAAACAGTAATACTGTGAAATATTACCATTTAAAATAACTGTTTTCTATTTGAATATATTTTTAAATGTCATTTGTTCCTGTGATGGCAAAGCTGAATTATCAGTATCATTACTCCAGTCTTCAGTGTCATCATTCTAATATGCTGATTTGCTGCTCAAAAAACATTTCTTATTATTGTCAGTGTTGAAAACAGTTGTGCTGCTTAATATTTTTGTTAACATGACACATGATACATTTTTTCAGCTTTCTTTGATGAATAGACAGTTCAAAAGACAGCATTTATTTGAAATAGAAATCTTTTGTAACATTATAAATAAATGTCTTTACTGTCATGCTTGATCAATTTAATGCATCCTTGCTGAAACAAAATTTTACTGATCCAAAACTTGTCAACAGTAGTGTATTAATCTAAAATATTAAATGGAAAACAATAGCCTGTAGCTTTCAATTATCTTAATATTATTATTATTTTTTAAATATTTTTTTAAATTTTAGTATTGACTTGGTGCCAAAGTACTTTTGCAAACAATACTTCAATACGAGTGAAATAATTTGATCGTAAGCTCTTCCCAAGAGCTGCTGGTGCTGATCTTCACATTTTGTGCTCTGAGAGCACCGCTCGGATCCCTTTTTCTCTGAGTTCCTTTTTTCTCTTTGTGGCTATGACAACAGGTAAAGTCTCCCTTCAACCCCCCCCCCCCTCTCAAGAAACATGTGGGCCATGTTGTGTTTTTCTTGCCTACAAAGACTTCCCAGTCTCCTCTGAATGCCTGTGGCTGGAGCTGTGTGCTGGAGTAAACAATAAGGCGGTCACGTGAGGGGCAGCAGCAGCGGCTCTGCAGCATCTGTGGGAGCGGCTGCGCTCCTCTTACAGGCGCTGAACTTTGCTCCGTTTGGAAGGACGGCGATCGGTCCTGCCAAACCCGAGAGGCTGCTCCTCCTCTCTGCACTCAAGGGCTTGTGTACGTTTTGAAGTCTCTTGTGTAACTCGAGGAACTGTGAAAGCGAGAGGTTACAGCTTTGGCACTACCTCACAGCACGTAGTGACAGGAAACACTGCACAAATGACTCGACCAACTCCCCCCCCTTTTATTCTTTGTCTCAGTCGTTCTTTACGCATACCCTGTTGCTTGTTGCTTTACAGCTGTCTGCCTATTGGGATCTACAAAACAACATATTTTAAAAATCAACTATTATCCGATTAATTGGTTATTGGCCATTTTTAACACTTTAGTGATTGGTATTGGCAAAATCCACTATCGGTCGACCTAGTCTGAATGTTAACTCAATTAGCCTGTCGAATAATCACTAGTTGGGTTAATTATTTCTTTAAAGTGCTGCAGCTACAAAATGTCATGGAAAAAGCTCAGTATCACCTTTGTTTTTCGCCATTTCTTTCTCTCTTTCTTGTTGTATTTTCCAGATTTACACTGAAAATTTACGCTAAAACAAGCCACTGGCATAAAAAGCCACCGTAATGTGTTTCTCCGGTGATAAAATGAGGCTGAAGCCCTCTTGAGACTCCAGTGGCTAACTTAACCCCCCTTTCAACAGCTTGCTGTCATTCCCGGGTAGGGTAGAGCGCTATGTGACGGCCATAAATACAGCAGCGGTTCTCCCGCAGCCACTTAAAAACAACAAGAGCTCCGTCCCTTTTCTCCCTCCGTTCTTCTTTCACTCTTAGGTGCTGAGTGGTAGACCCCTCTCCATCTCACTATCGCTGTCTTTCTCTCTAACCTTCTCTTTTCTGTTTGTACCCTCGCTCTCTCGCTCCCTTGCTCTCCCCCTTTGTCTCTGTGGCTCGTGTTTTTCTGCGGTGTAAGAGAGCTGCTCGTCCACCACTGTGCAGGGCACTGAGCTACACATTTACATAAGGAACAGTAGCCTGGCGCCAGCTCTACCTTAACCAGGGCATCTGCTGCTGTTTACCAAGTGTGCATGCACAGAATCAACATGCCTCAACGAAAACAAAGGAAAATTAGTTTACATGCTGTTACAGTATAACTTGTTTACTGGTTTGGAGATGCACCTGTTTCAATTATGTGCTAAATCACAATGTGGCTGTCATGCATAAATCAAAAAATATAAGCTTGTACAGAGCGAAAGACTTTTTACATTTTGTGAATGTAAATAAAGAAGTTGCCAAGGTGTTCCTGTGCAGTTGAAAAGGTCTTCTGAATGTTTTTAGAGATGCACAATATTTTGGTACCATATCAGATATTTTTTGTATACTCATTTCTCTTATTTTTTCCATCTTACATTCACTTACAGCAAACACTAAAAATGTAAAGGGTTAGTTCACCCCAAGATTCTGTCATTAATTACTAACCCTCATGTCATTTCAAACATGTAAGACTTTTGTTCATCTTCGGAACACAAATAAAGATCTTTTTGATTAAATCTGATGAAGTCTCTCCATAGACTGCCTTTGCAACTTGATCTTTGATGCTTCAAAAAGTTCATAAAGAGATCGGAAAACAAATCCATATGAATTTGATCTCTTGAGACTCATGAGACGTGTTTTTTAAAAGTTTAACTTCTTTTAACTTGATTGCCGCATCTCATACATAAAATATGCTACAAAATATGCGAGCACAACGGTCAAACATGTCCGTCTAGCGCGTATACGTAGAAGACCATTGGAAAAGTTGGTTAGTTTCAACCAAGGTGGGAAATGCAACAAATCTTTCCCATCACTTGAAAAGGTACCGTCTTAGTGACAACAAAGAGAGTATGAAAATGCGGTCCCATGTTAATCTGTGTAGTATAATGCCTGGTTTACAATGTTTACATTGTGCACTTTTTACTCAGATTTCTACCTACAAATCATTTCATACTTGTAAAACCAGTGCATAGTTAATATTTTTCTTTATTTTATCTAAATAAAATATAAAAATATAAATATTAGATGAAAAACAAATGAAAATTAGAAATGTTGCCTTGGCAACTAGTTAAAATAAATAAGTCTAAGTTGAAGTTCTAAAATTACTAAAACTTAAAATAAAATAAATTAAAGCTAAATAGAAATATTTTCCACAAAAACTAATAAAAAAAGACTAAAGCACGTACCAATTACTAAAAATAACAACTAAACTAAAATAACACTGACACAAGGTGATATCATTCATGAGTTCAGAATTCAGAAATCCCTAATCTTACTGTAAATATGAGCAATAGTAACATTTATATACTTTAAGCACGCCTTTCTATTGAATATGTTGTGTTTGTATTGTTGTTCTACAGCTCTGTAGCAGAAGGTTGATGGTTCATGCTCTCTCTATGCATAATGTTGATAAACAGATCACATATTAATGGAAGCGGTGTTCCTTTGAGCTTCTAACCACAGTCAACTTCTCACTCTTAACCATGCACCTGCCATTTTTATTACACCCCTTAGGCGGCTTTGTGTAGAGTCCGCCGAGGAATTAAAGCAGTGGAAACCACAATAACTTCCCTAATAAGTGTCCATAACACGCTCGCAAGCGACAGGGTCTTTGTCCTGGCCTGAGGCAGTTAGGACATGATGTTCAGGGGAAGATGTCTACCCCCACCACACACATGCTTTCTTACCCATCAGCCCCATCTCATGAAGTATGGAGTTTTATGAGGCACTCCAATACCCCCCACACTGTGTAATTGGGAGCGTCTCTGCCGTAGTGATGGCTCCCTTGGGAGATGGGTGATGTGGGTGATGCTGGCGGGGGGAATGAAGGCGGTCACGTGCCGGAGTGAGGGATGGTGGGCATGGGAATCTACGAGAGATAGGGACACTCTGCCTTTGACATTGAAGCATAGACTTTAAAAGGTACATCATTACCCATAAATCAAAGTTTTGTAGGTAGTCGGCGTTTGTTCTGTTGCTTTAAGTCTGTCTAATGTGGAGGGAACTAGGTATGTCTCTCACGGGATGAAGCACAGGTGCTTTGTGGGCTTGCACTCAATAATAATCACATTGTCACTAGTGAATTCCAGTGTGACATTTGTACTATTGACCCCAGCTTTGTGCGTATCACTATTGTTACCACAGACTGCTGCCTTCCTCCAGGGAAGTTCCTACTTTTGAAGGTAGAAGTTGTTCAGAGATATGTTCAAGTGATTTTGGTCATAACACAATTAGACATTTTAGGCTATATATATATATATATATATATATATATATATATATATGGGGACGCCCCTTAGCTGTTCTAAATTCACTGTAAACCATGGCTTCTTGAGGCTTATTGCTTTAATTTAGCAAGGATGTATTAAATTGATTAAAAGTGACAGTAAAGACATATATAATAATACAAAACATTTCTTTTAAATAAATGCTGTTCTTTTGAATTCTCATCAAAGAATCCTGAGGAAAAAAAAAAAAAAAAAAAAAAAAAAATCAGTTTCCACAAAAAAAAATAAGCAGCACAACTGTGTTTAATATTGATAATGTTAATAAGAAATTTTCCTTGAGCAGCAAATATTAGAATGATTTTTGATGGATCATGTGACACTGAAGACTGGAGTAATGCTGCTGAAAATTCAGATTTGCCATCACAGGAATAATTAACATTTAAAATTTATTAAAGAAGAAAAGTAATATTAATTTGTAATAATATTTCACAATATTACAGTTTTTACTGTATTTTTGATCAAATAAATGCAGCCTTTGTAAGAATTTCTTTCAAAAATATTCAAAAAACCTTACTGACCCCAAACTGAATAGTATTGTAATATTTGCTTTATAAATACTTATTTTATTACTTACTCACGCTTACTTTTTTAAATACATTTGTTTTCTTTCCCATTTTTTTCCTCATAAAAAATAGCTATAATGTAACTCATAAATTCATAGTCTTTTGCTAGAAACCTTTGAAATGCGATGCAAATCTTTACTACTTGGCTTGTAGTTTTCAACACATCCTTTCCGATACATCTAACACTACAAGTAAATTTCTTCAGAACCTTATCTATGTTAGCCAGCCAACTAAATAAGGTTATCTTGGTGCAAAATCAGCAAAATTTGCACTAAAGTGCTGTAACTGTTTAGTGAATTTGGCCGTCACAGTTATTATGACTCATTATGTCATTATGGTTCGCTCAGTGGGGGAATTAAGGCATGATTTTCTGTAAATCTGCTTTGAAATAATACTGCACGTATTGTGAATGGTGCTATAGAAATAAAAATTATTCTTTAATTGACTCGGTGCCATAGGACATTTTCGAAGAGGCTAGCAATAGCGAGCTAGCTTTCAAAGCATAACATCTCACCCTCCCTTCAGAGCATCTCCAAAGCCATGCCTCCTCCAAAACACATGAACGCGTACACACACACAGCTGCTCTCGGCAAAGCGTCACAAGAGACGGCGTTAAACTACCTCATGTCTCAAAGCACATAACATTACAATAATAATGAACATAAACAACTTAGAGAGCTTGTACCGTACTGCTGCAGATTCATTTCGGTGTTGATACTGTTGACATGGAAACGCATAATTCCGAGTCTGAGGACGTGAACAGCTCTGGTTAGAACGTCACGGGTTGCCATCTCTTAATTACGGTAGTTATGGTATGAACGCATCATAAGCTCGTTGTTTTGATTCGGTAGGAACTGTAAAAGGTGGCTGCTGTTTGTTTGCGGTGCTCGTGACTGAGGTGATGAAACATGAAATGTGACTGAGCATGAAACGCACTGATGATGTATGATGTCTGCGCGAACAGTGCGTGTGGGTATGTAAAAACATACGTTGACAGGCAGGTAGGACATCGTATTATTTCATTCGGACCGAATATAATGATTGGATGAACATTTTATGGTTTTATGCCTTCCACAGACAATATATATTTATAAAAAAAAATTTAGACCGTTTAACATAGTGATTGCTATCAGGATATGAGGAGACTTTCAACCAGTATAACAAAAAATGTTTCTGTAGAGAATCACCTATTGCACCTTTAACTCAGAAAGTTACCTTAAAGGGACAGTTCAGCCAAAAAAATTGTCATTTACTTGCCTTCATGTCAATCCAAATCACTATAACTTTTCTTTCTTGAAGAACAAAGAAAGATATTTTGTAGAATGTTTCATCTGTTTAAAACAACATTAAACCCCTTTGACTTTCAATGAAGGAACAAAAAAAATAACATGAGGGTGTGTAAATAATGACAGAATTTTCATTTTTGGCTAAACTAGCCCTTTAAAGAAAACCACGAGTTTCCAGCTGGTAATACAACGTTGTAGTGTCCCATCTCATAAATATGATCATTCCAATGTGACTTGAAGACAACATCTGAATCTGGCAGGTAGCCAGCAGGAACACACAGGCATTGATATGAGTTCAGTATTCAGGGAATAGAACAGGACCAAATGTGATCAGCAGTCATTGTTGCCGCTGTAGACTTTATAAAGACTCCTTTTTCACGTGGTTGCCTCCTCCTTTCACAATCACCTCGCTCTTTTTCCTGACAAAAGGGCCGGCTAAATGAATTGCTTGCAGCAGCAACAAGCTCTGTATTCCCATCGCTCATTAGGTCAGACAGAAACATCAATTCTCCGAGTCCATCAAAGCAGTTGCTATGCCTGCTGCACGACGCGGCTCTTAAAAATCCCAGCGCTGGCTTTGTGAATGCAGTTCAGGTACTCCGTCATGGCGCCTCTCAGCTGGGGGAGGTGACGCAAAGTCTACGGTTGTTCTTTTGCTGGTTCCTTTTGTGGGTCATATCTTTGTGTGAACTGTACTGTTGGATGTAGACTGAAATGTAGGGCGCCGATGCCATGTCTCATACATGCACACGACCATATTTCACATTCATTTCTCCTGAGGCGGGACGATGTTTGAGTTTGAAGTATATAGGTTAATATACATCACTGATTCCCAACCTGGGATAACTAAGCTGGTTCCAGGGGATACTTGGAACGATATAGCTTTTTTGTTTTGTTTAACCTATAAAACAGGAACATTTAATTGATTAATACAAGAAATCATGATATGTGACCCATATTTATCATTATTCCATTTATTTAGATATTTAAGTGACTTTAATATTATTAATGATAGGCCTGATGCAGTTATTACATAATCTCCTAATCACCATTATTTAATCTAATCACTTTTATAATTTCATGATTAATGTGTGAACTCCTCTGGTGTGTGCGCACTGTCTGCAGTGGACCGACACTTCAGTGCTTAGGTATTTTCATCAGGTTTTGCTTTATTGCTATTTGCTATATATATATATATATATATATATATATATATATATATATAGATATATATACACATATATATATACACACACACACATACAAACACACATATACATACACATATATATAAGTAAAATAAAGCAAAACATCTTTAAATAATTCTAAATATTTTAATAAAATAGAATAATAAGCAAATATTGATCATATTCATTATATTAAATATTTAAAATATTATTTATGTCATTCTACCTCTGTGTAATATTTGTTTACAAGGAAATAAAACATTGTTGGATTCCAGGTCTAAAGTGGAAAAAAAAAAAAAAGTTTTAAAGTGAACAAAACAGACAGTTAAATCATCATGAACAATTATTTGAATGACATTTTTATCATCAGCCAAAGTTTCATGATTGTGACAGCCAACTAATGATAATGCTAAATGATATTCAGTAAAAATTAACAATTAAAATTTCTGAGCACATTTCTGTTCTCAAGGGGTTTTTGTGCACATACTACAAGACAAAAAAGGTTGGAAAACACTGATATACACAGTTCAGAACAAAGATATTCACCTGCAACTGCAGCCTGTCTGGCATTTTTCTTTGACGTGCTTGTGAGAAGCTTGTCATATTAAGCATATTTGTCATATATTTTTACCCAACAGCATGAATGACTGGGATTTTTCTCCTATTCTTTCTTTCATGTAGGCTCTTTTACGGTGGCACTGTGTGACTGAGTCAGATAAAGCCTTGTTTTTTCTTTTCCTTCACAAACATGATCTGGTCCTACTGGTGAAAAAGAGCACTATCCTGAGGTCGACGTTAACCCTTATTACCACAACTCTTACACACACAGCCCATGTTTAGCAGGAATGTGGAAACTTCCCTCTTTGTGAGCGTGTTTACCCTCCTCACATCGAGGAACGCTCATGAACACTGCGGGGAACTGTAAAAACTCGACCCAACCATGCGGGGTGGGGGCAGGGGTGGCTATAAATGGCGTATGAGTGGCCAGTGTAGCCAAAACGCCGCACATTTTGTCTGTTCTCTGTTTGCAGATTAGCAAGTAAACAAGGCTGTCCAGTATTATAGGAAATCATTGTTTGACTCCAGCTTTGCGTCTGGCCGCGGGCCAGGTTTCACAGGCACAATGTTTATCCATACTACAGGGAGCTGGGCCGTGTGTGTGAGGTAAGAGGAGGCTGGCTTTGGGCCGGTGCCAACCACTGTGATTTCTGGACCGCCTCGAGCATCCCTGTGTTGACCGACAGTACCCCCCTCGGGCCCCTGAGACCGGCGCAGCCCGCGCATTCAACGTATCCTGTGCGAGCGCTCAGCCTACGGGCGTGAGGAGAGCACTTCTGGAGCCTGGGTGGAGGGGGCGAGATGAAACAAGCGTGGCATTGAGAACAAAGAACGTACGTGTGTTTGTGCCCTCTGTGTCAACGACACGCTCGACCTGTAATGATACAAGTAATAGATGATGAATGGATTACTCTTTGCTTTAATCAAATTAAAAAGAGATAATATGTGTGTATCTATGTCAGGTTGCCAAGGTTAATGTCTCTCGCTCCAGAGCACTTTGCAAGTTTGCCTTCCAAAGAGAGAGAAAGGGGAAGTTTTCCAGAAGCGTTGGGTGGTAGAGCGTGCAGTAGATTCAGTGATTATCAAAACTGGAAACAGCCCTGGACCGGTCCTCTGGGCGGAGCAGACTCAAGAGGTTTTCTAAAGTTTCTATGATAGACAGGGTTCTTTTAGTCAGCCTTTTGACTGTAAGAATGCAGTTTGTTCCTTTTTGCAGCTTATTCTGTCCAAGACCTGTTAACTGACAGGAAGATACTGTCTGAAGTGACAACCAACATTAGTTTTGTTTTATGTGTAGTTTAGGAGTGGCATATAGGTAAAGTAAATCCAGTGATTATTTCCAGTGACTTTTTTTGTGTATTATCTTATTCTTTGTTAGACGCAAAAATTCTAAACATTACATAACCATATAATATCTATTTTTCTATGATCTAATGACTTAAAAATACTTAAAATAAAATTTGGGCCTTGATAGATGCAAAGCAAAAGGTAAGATAATAAATAGCACATCAGCACAACAGCTCCACATTATGGAGCTCCGTTAAATTTTAAAGTAGACTCTAAAGAGTAATGCATTACAAATCTAATTTAAATGGTTGGAAAATAGCTGATATATGCAGTATATGCACTTGACCGCACACCAAATATGTATTGATGTGCTAAATTAATCCAGTAACCATAAACAAAAACGAAATCGCTTTATTATAGTCATTGAAGCTGTCTACATTGGATGCCATCCACGACACAATTCGCAGACTATAGTATAGTTTTCTGCTTGGTGTATATTTTTAAATCACACCACAGGTATAAATGGTATAGCAGAACACATTTGTACCGCCATATAATATATACAGTATAGTCATAGCACCCAGAGCTGCACTGTAATGATACTGCACAGGAAATTGAAAGAAAGCAGCCCATATATGCTGCCGCTATTTTATCTTTTAAAGGTATGTGATGTTGATTGGATCTGCACACGGCCATAGATAAACACGGAGGGCTCGGTCCATAACCGAATCTGATTAGTATCTGACAGTCAGAGGTCACCGTCACAATGCTACATGTTTACAGCAGGTTAACGTTTATAATGCCTCAATGTCTCTCATGCATATTTGTCCCATGTCGCATGCAGATTTTTACGTGGATGGCAGTGATAACAGAACATAGGAGCTCACGACGGGAGGCTTGAGGTGTCTGATTTATTGCCCGTTATTTAGAAGGAAATGAGCGTCATACACTAGTGACTATAATAAACGATGGACGGCCCAGCTCGAACCAACTTCAAAGGAATCTCACTGCTCCCTCCTGTTCTTGCTCAAAACCAAACAGGAAGGGGTTGGCTACAGGGGAGGAGCTGTGTGCTCTGGTTTTTCGGGGAATTCCCCTGATTTCCCCAGTGCTATTTCAGAGTTATAAGCATTTGCTGACACTGAAATGCTCTCTGAATTTTGAATGGAGAGCAATTTGTTTTCGATCGTTTTGGTATGTTGAAGTGGCGCTGTTATTTTGTCAAACATTTTTTGTGCCACTGTTGCAAGGACGAATGGCTTGAATGAGTTCACAGTGATTAAATGCAAGAATACTGATATTGGCTTGGGAAAATGACTGTAATCCAATCAGTTGTTATTATATCCTCTTAAACCGCAGTTATTTTTGAAACTGGAAACATCTTTCCAGTTTTCTGCCACTGTGGGCACAGGGCTCCTCAATGGACTAATTAAACACAAAGGTCCAGATGTCTGAAGGTACGTAGGATAGCCTTTCTCTAGCCACCCGCTCTATCATTTGTCTTGCGAGTTTGGACGGCTACAAAAAAGTTGGCACATCTGTCCATTGAATTGCAACAGATGTCTGCGGACTACCTCCCTATCCTGGCTGGCGGCCATCTCACGCATTTACCCCCATGACCAAAAAAAACCCATTGACGTTTGGCTTCCTGCAAATGAGGGAGGCCACTGGAAGAATTACCGGGTATTAATTACTCTTAAATCTGGGTAATTCATACCCAGGCTTATTTCTACAGCATGGTCATTAATTTATACCTGCCTGATTGAAAATGAGCAGAAGGAGCATGATCATATTGTCCCATTCCCATTGAGAAAACCAAAGAAGTCGACGGAGATGGGAGATAACAAGCCAACATCAAATGAGATACAGCACAGGCTCAGTTCACAGCAGAGCATCTGTTTCTCTGTTCTTTTTCTTTATTTGAGAACAGTAACTCCCATAATGTGTTTTTCCAGCTTCATGGTTGAAGATATTCTAGTGATGATGGGACGAGGCCATGATTAGAGATGTGCAAAATTACATCTTTTCATAATCTACTAGTTGTAAGCCCTGTGTAATTAGGCTGATTTATGGTCATGACAACCAGAGGACATGCAGCAGAACTTATTATTGATGTAACGATACCCTCATGTCACGATTTGATACTTCAAGACATATGGTAAAAGGTTAACTAAAAATTAACTGTTGATTTAAATGCTAAATTTGGTATTACATTGGGGGTGGAAATGAATAGGCTTGGACTTAGTGCTGGTAATCCAATACACAGGGCAGTGTTGATACCAAAATAAAAATATTCATGATTCTGAAGCTGAAAATACAGAAAAATATGAATATGCTTGCTCTCTTGTCATTGACCATATATATTTAAAATAATTTAGGCCATTTTTTACTAGTAAAAAGTAGAGTTGTCAAAAGTACAGACTTCGGTACCAATCGGTATTGAAATTTTAAAAATGTGACGCTTTGAGCGCTGTTCAGCGGATTCGTAAACACCTCTGATTGGCCATTGTGTTGACGCGCTCATCAGATTTGATGGTATGTGATTGGCTACAATGATCAATGCATGGGAGCATTTGAAAGCACACAGAAGTGTTTGAATTTGAAAGCAGGCGTCTATCAGCGGACTGGTCCACTATAGATGCGTGTTTTCAAACTCTCCCGTGTGTATCTGTGTATGCGCTTGGTGAAGAGCGTCATTGATGTCTATTGATCATTGAAGCCAATCACAGACAAATCCGATGTGCGTATCAACACAATGGCCAATCAGAGATGTTTACGAATCAGCTCAGCGTTCAAAGCGTCACATTTTTAAAATTTCAGTACTGACTTGGTACCGAAGTTGGTACTTTTGTCAAATCTAGTAAATAGACATTTGGTATTTTTTACTGGTACTAGACATTTGGCATTTTTAGGACCCACAAATATTCCCCCATTGCATTATTATACATTATATTCAACATTATAGTAGTTCAATGTAGTACTGACACTAAAACTCTGTAAACTTTTTTTTCTCACACAGTAATTTTCATTTTGGGTGAATTATACACAATACATATTGTCACTTTCTACAATACATATTGCTGCATTTTTGTATTGCGAAATCATTGTGATTTAATCTTGATTTCCAACCTGTCTTTAGAAAGCAAAATAAACATCAAATAATAAAAAATATTATTTTAATTAATTAAGCAATTAATTTAATTTAACACATTAAGGTAGTATATTGAATCTGATAACCCTAAAAATATATTTTGTAGTGTTCTTTTTCTTCTCTCAAATTTTCAGTAGATCCCCAAGTACCCCCTTTTGGCCTTTTAGGGGGTCCTCTGCCCCCAGTTGAACTCCCTAATGGACTAGTTGATGGATGACCAGTTGATCATCCCGACCCATCCCTAGCCATGATGTATCTATTTGCAAATGTTGTTTTTGAAATCACCATGCTATATGAATCAGCCCTTATGTAGAATGGGTCATGATGTGAACTGCGTGGATGAGCACACCGATGTGTAACTAAAGACGGCACTTAGGGTGCTTTAACACTGGCAGTTTAGTTCGAAATGGGACACGGTTCGCATGTAAAATTGGTAATGTGAAAGCTGTCATGTGGTCTCTGGAGCGCACCGGGCTACCAAAACCCGAGACTACTTGTAGGAGACCGCAGCAAACGTGCCTAGTGTGAAAGCCCCCTTAGTCTACTGTCAAATACATGTTTTGCAGCTGTATGTATTGCTCACCTTCTCGTTTAATTACTATTCATAAATGTGTGGCCTGCTTCACTCCCATGGCTTGATAAGGACACTAATGACTCATGTGATTTGGGACTTCAGAGATCCTTTTTTTTTTTTTTTTCAAGAGTGGCAATATATCACATGTTAATTACACAGGATCTAATGCATTTCTTGAAATTTACAATATTCCATCGGATGAGAGATATTAAAGCTCTTAATTAGCCGTCATCCTGGAGTACCAGCGTGGCATTATCTGGAAAGCTCCATCACTCCCAACGTGCTCTCCCAAGGTGACCAGGAAGTAGCTGTAATAGTGGGGTCCTGGGAAAAGCGGCATCGATGGCAGCCTACCGTGATTTATCCAAAAGCCGTAATGACATCATTCTCGCCGCATGAGAAACATAAATTAGGCCTATCTCTAATGGAGGTCCCGGGCTTCTCTGTCAGCCAGAGGTCTCTCTCTCGTTCTCTGTCTCTCTCCCTCTTATGAGATTTCATGCTGTGCCTTTGGCAGGGCAGCTCAGGTTTTCCCAGAAGAGAATGTGCTTCTCTGAGCTGACAGGTGAGAAGATTTATTACTCCTTCCACACGTCAATGCATTCATCATCCATCCTTCAATCACAGGCATAAAATACCCGTCTGAGATTTTAAAGATGTCCTTTGCTATATGAAACACTGACATGTCTTTCACGCAGCCCTTTTTTGTTGTTTAAAAACCTGTAAACGGAGTAAGATCAGCCGGTCCGTTCCCAAAGTGGAAACGGGTTGCGTTGAGATATCATCATTCGCCATCATGCTATCGTAAAGAGACATGTTACACTGCATCTGTGAGTGATGAGAGTCATCTGTCAGGACAGATGTTCCTGTTCTGTCCATCATAGGAACACTGTGCGGTGCAGCTTTGGAGATCCCACAACAATGAACGCAGCATCTGGCGTGAAAGCTCGGAGCAACGTGTATGTAATAGCATTTTTGTGGCCTGAATCAAGGAGGTCTGTAATACCTAACCATTAAGGCTCCAATATATTCAAGGCGCAGTCCTTTTTCGTTCTTCTCTTAAAGGTAAAAACAAGTTTGAAATACCTGAGCAGCGGTATACTCATAGCAAACATCCCAACGTTTAGAAGAATATGTAAATATGTGCTGCACACATTCCTCTCAATAACAAAATTAACACACAACAAAAATGACAGCAGTGAGAAAACAGCAGTTATGAAAGCATCTGATCAAAGTGATGTGGATATGTTTGCACTAGCTCTGCAATTAGGCACTCCAGTCAAGTCACGTCACATTTATTTATATAGCTCTTGTACAATAGATTGCTTTAAATCAAGCATTCACTTTGCATTCATATTCACATTACAACTTCAATTTCCACTATAAACGGCTCTCTAGTGTGTTCATGTTTTTACTCGCGTCTGACCTTGATGGACTGAACAGAAGAAATTTTCTGGATAAGATTTCCACGTCAAAGGCAGTGGCACCCCAGAGCACACCTACTAGGGATGTGACAGTGAGGAAATTTGCCCACCGGTTAATCGACGTGTGACAACACCGGTAAAACCAAATCATCTGCCATTGTCTTGTCAGTCAGGACTCAGGAGTGAGGCAAAATGGGTGAGGTGGGGAGAAATCTGACTCCTGCTGCTGATCTGTTCTGCAACAATTCTGAATTGAGCAGACTCGTTCAGTTTTTAATTATAATGTCTGTTCTCTAACTTAACTAAATGACTTCTATTACTATAAAAAATCTATACAACGGTGGGGGGAGGTGCCATGGTGGGCAAGTGATGTAACCGGTGTTGCGGCATAACACAATTGTCCCACAGTTATTGTCCTGCTCTCATGACGGTGCACGTCATCATAGAAGAGATGTTTTTGAGAGAGGAAGGGGAAGTTAATTTTTTTGATTAAAGATTGCAAGGGCACATTTAAAGGGTCAGTTCACCCAAAAATAAAAATTCTGTCATTTATTACTCACCCTCGTGTCATTCCACATCCGTAAGACCTTTGTTCATCTTCGGAACACAAATTAAGATCTTTTTGATGAAGTCTGAGAGGTTCCTGTCCCTCCATAGAGATCCAACGCAACTACCACTCCAAGGTCCAGAAAGGTAGGAAAGACAACATTAAAGTACTCCATGTGACTCCAGTGGTTTAACCTCAATTTTATGAAGCAACGTAAGAGTGCTTTGTTTGTACAAAAAAAACCATAATTTACCACTTTATTTACAAAATAATATTATCCAAAGCGTGTTCACGCATCAATGTCAGCTCTCTTGTGAACACTCGCACATGTGCGTTGAGTTGAACCCAACACGCATGCATTGTGAAGCTCTCGTGAACGCGCGTTGCAGATCTGTATTTTTGTAAATAAAGTGGTAAATTGTTTTTTCGAACAAACAAAGCACTCGCGTCGCTTCATAAAACTGAGGTTAAACCACTGGAGTCACATGGAGTACTTTAATAATGTCATTCCTACTTTTCTTGACCTTGAAAGTGAAAGTGAAAGTGCACTGGATCTCTATGGAGGGACAGAAACCTCTCAGACTTCATCAAAGATCTTAATTTGTGTTCCGAAGATAAACGAATGTCTTACAGATGTGGAACGACATGAGGGTGAGTAATTAATGACAGAATTTTCATTTTTGGGTGAACTAACCCTTTAAGAAAATGATGATGTGCACAGATAAATCAATTATAATAAACACTGCAATATTCCATAAAAATAAGAATTGCCAATTTCATGGTGAGTTTAAGTTATGTTTCTTGTTCTTACAGGAAATCTGAGGAGGAGGTGGACATGGACAAAGTGACGGCTGCCATGGTGTTGACCAGCCTGTCCACTAGTCCTCTGGTGCGGAGCCCTCCTGTAAAAGTTAGCGGTAAGTAACAATTAACAACTACACCGTGATCTCAGTCCTCATGAAGTCATTTTCACACTGTCTGCTTTGAGCTGCAGAAACAGCTTGCTTTTCACTAAGCTATTTCCTGTTTTCTCTGTCACATGCGCATGAAAAACTGTCACATGAGACAGTAGTGCATTAGTTCAGGCATCATGAGACTAGCTTTTGCTGTCTTAAAGCTCTCATCTACTAATAACTTAAAGGGGCCATATTCTACACTTCTGTAGCATTGTTTATTCCCTGAAGTTGTATTTAATGTTAGTAAAGGTGTCTTGCACCAAAATACGCATAAATAAATTTAAATTTATACCTTCTCTTTGACCTTTCACTGTCTTTGATACTGTACTTTTTAAGTGTTATATATTTATTAGTTTATTGCTTGGAAAAAAGGCCTTTTGTGCTGACATGCCATAACAAATTAAGACTTCTATATGTAAATGACCTCTGTTATGATTGGCTAACATCTTGCATATGATGTGCTGGAGTGGGTACAAAAAAAATCAACAACATTTTACCGAGTTATTTTACCTCTCATTACTGTATCAATATTTTCACCAAATAATTATTTTTAGTTTATTTTTCACATAAATACGGGGGAAAGAGACTTGGAATAAGCTAACAATATAATTAAACAAATAAATAAACAAAGTCCCAGAGAAACAAGTAAAAGATCACAATATATCACAGATCACAGTTTTAAAAATATTATAAAGTAAATATAAAGGACCACATTATTATGGTGACCCATATGTTTATATAATATCTTATTAGCAGTTTCCTGCCGATTCCCAGTGTGAAAGTGTTTAGTTTCTTTATATTATTGTACTTTATTTTTGTTTTCATTAAAATTTTAAAGTTTAATAATTTTATGTGCTTTTGTCATTTTCATTAGTTTTAGTTTTTTTTATATATATATATATATATATATATATATATATAGTTAGTTATCAAGGCAACATTTCTAATTTTCATTTACATTTTTCGTCTATTATTTATATTTAATAGTTAATAGTTTATTTAAAAGTTTTTAATGTAAGAGAAGTACCATGTTTTTACTGTATGTGCCACGTTACAACTTGATATATAGATCTATATTTATAATAAATTTATATATATATAATATATGTAATTAATGAAGTAATACTTTGTTTATTGCGTTTAAATGTGAATATGTCTATAAAAGATTGTAAGAGAATCACAATGCTGAAAAAGCATCTTCAGTAAAAACGTTTGGATTTTAAATCAAAATAATGAATAAATGGATAACTAATAGTTGTATTTGTGGTACACAGCCGCAGATCAGCTGCGCACTGCAAACGCGTCTTATGTGAAAGCACATTGAGCCCGTGCTGCTTCTGGACTGCATACATACTTTTATATAAAAGGACTGCATACCATGATGAAGATGTTTTATAACTTTTGAATGCCTTTAATGGAGTACTATAATTGTGGCTTTTATGTAATATAATTAGGACTTTAACTTTCTGTTATGACAGTGTGCTAAAGCACTACTGCCCACTGAGAGTTTCATAAACTAACATGACGTTAATGTCTTTTCACTCCTCATTACACTTAATTGAAAGTTTAGTGTATTATAAAGCAGTATATATGTCGGGATGATGGTTATTATTATTGCTCTTAATGTGTCTTTATGCCCTCACCATACAGAGGGTCTAAATGGCTCCTGGAAGGACGGAGGTTTCACTCCATCCAGCTACAGCAGCAGCGGATACTGGAGCTGGAGTGCGCCCAGTGACCAGTCCAACCCGTCCACGCCATCTCCGCCCTTGTCCGCTGACAGCTTCAAACCCTTTCGAATGCCCAGCCTCAGCGGCCCGCCAGATGACAACATTGATGAGCATGATGGCAACAGCTTGCTGTTCGACGAACCCATCCCCCGCAAACGCAAGGTGAGCTGCTGTCATCTCACCTTCACTTATGGAGATTTGATCGGGCGTAACTTGGTTAAACGCTACTATAGGAAGAATGGATAAAGGAAGATAATAGATTTACAATGAGCAGCACAAAAATCCACAGCCACCCTGCCGCCTGTGTCCCTGGCACGGTTTGTGATCCATGAAGTGAAATTCAAATGCAATTTAGAATGAGACAAAGACCCTTATGTGAGTGCTGAATACTTCATGTTTATACTAGAGGTCGATTTGCATATTCATCGGCACCAAAAATGGCTTTTGCAAATATTGAATAGCTGCAAAAATAAGTGCCAGTATTATAGTTTTATTTTTAATTATTACTGGTGTAAATGCAGTTAAAATGAGGAGAAAGAAAGTTAGAGGTGATTACAGTGTATTGAGTATCATTTAAACTGTTGGTGCTTTATTTTATTTTATGTATAGTGCGATTTCGTATATTTTGGACTTTAGACTAAGGAAATTTTTTGACATTTAGCATATTGATTTAAAACAACAACAACAACTATTGGCCGATTCAAATCAGGCCAATCAGAAATCAGGTTTTTTAACTCTTAAGTTATGGGTGCCTACAAAATCTAGCATCAGTCAACCACTAGTTAATACCATTATGCCTAATTTATTTAGGGCTTTTAGTTAATGTGTGTGATTCAAGTGGAATCTAAATTGTATGGGGAACATTCCAATGTGATAAATTACAAAAATATTAATAAAAAAAAAGTAACAACAGGGCCCAAAACACATTTCAATTGCTATTTATTTAACAGATAGAATACAACAACCTTGTACAAACTGGGAAAAGAACCGGCTCATAAGAGTCTGGATGTGTTTTTGATTCACTAAAAATAACTGGTTTAAAAGAGTCCTTTTGTATGTAAATGATCCTAAAGTAAAAGGTAGTAACTGGGATTTTAAGAATCAATATTGAGATTGTTCAAATGAAGATCATGAATGGAAAAAGCCCTAATCAAAGAGCTGCAGCAAACCAGCAAAAAAAAACATGATCACTACATTGTGTTCAGTGCATTTCCCAGTGTATTTCAATGCAGTTTCAGAAATATGCAGTTTGAGAGATAAATAATGATTAAATTAGTTTTTCTGACTGAGAGCCCTTGTACTTTGTATTTTATTCCTGTATGTGACATGACTCCTGAATTTAGAGGAAGACGTGTTAAAGTGATTTACATCTAGTCTCATATTAGCATTGCAGACAGATTATTTAAGAAGTCATGGGCACATTTTTCTTTACTTTTAATAACACGCTGTCCTCTCTGGGATGTGGCTCATTGGAGGTGCCATTACTAGACATGATGATGCTGTGTAGAGAGGCAATTTACTTGTCTTTACGAAGATAAGTTACCAATGCACTAGGCTGCTCACAGGCACTAATCTACTTTATCTTCCAGTTCGTCAGACTCATGTCAGGTGCATCCCAGATTCTGTCAGTCTTCCCTCATTTGTGGGAATGAATAGACCTCCTTCATCTCAGTTATTGTCTCTCCAGCTCAGGATTTTAGGACAACAGCAGCACCAGTGTTTGTCAGTGCCTTGTTTTCATTATCACTGCTATTATCCTTGCATTTCATGGACATAAATATATGACATTTTTTACATTTTGTATTATAAGAACTTAAATTTATTTTATTTCAGCTATTTGCCAAAGAAACGTTTCTCATTTTCATTTAGTTTAACTTTATGTACTAAAATAACAAAAAATAAATCTGGAATAAAAACTAAATGGATATATATATATATATATATATATATAATATAGATTATTATATATAGATTATTATATAATTTTTATAAAAAATTATAGTTTATTATTAATAAACTATAATAGTATCTCGATACTAAATTACAAATTTCAAATTTTGTAGCTATATATCTGTTTTATTTTTGAAAATATCAACATATAGTCATATTTACAGCCCTTACAAAACACTGTGAGAATACCATGGTGCAGTCATGGTTCTCATATCAGATGGCAATACTGTGGTATTGAATGATTGCTGTTTTATATATTAACATATATTTACATGGTCACTCCAAGATACATTAAAAATACCTTGAAACAATAGTGTTACCATTAAAAAAACTGTGGTAGTACTATTATACAGAGTATACTAAATATTTACCATATTCATGTACAATAGTACGTACAACCTTTACAAAAATGACTTTCTGACAGTACCATGGTACAGTGATGGTATCATGTGGTAATATCATGGTACTCTTCATGTCTCATTTCAGATGGTACTCCAAAGTACTTCCAAAAAAACACGGTAATAAATGTTAAAAAAAAAAAACAATGGTACTGTTTGGCACTTTTTGTGTGCTGATAGGTGGTATTTTAGCAAATATTATGTCCATAAAACATGGTAATACCGTAGTACTTTCATAAATACTATTTTGTTGTTACTGAATGATTACCATATTTATGTATTACCTTGGTACCATGTCCTAAAAACCTTGGTAGAACCATGGTACATTTTAAGTAATAATTTCACACCAATTCCTACAAATAAATCTAATTAATCATGCTGTTGATGAAGAAGTGAAATTCCTTTTAGATTAATTTCTAAGAATTGCTGTGAAATCATGAGCTGCCTCCAGACACATCAATCAGTCATATCTCAATGTCTTTCCTGGCAGAGTCTTTCCTAAACGAAGAAAAATGGCAAAGCTTTCTGCTTTGACCTTCAGCTGCCTTCTAGAGAGTTGACTTCAACACGAGGACACCAGCCAGTTTGAACTGTTGTTAATTAGTAGCTGGTTTATAGCACTGGGAATTGCAGCGCTGTTGTCATCCAGGGACATGGTGAACCGATTATGCGGGAATGAGCTGCTTTGTTTGCCAGACCAACACAATGGCCATCTAGAGAAAATTAAATTAGTGTCATGACAATGGTAAACAAACTACCGCACGCCACCCGGCATAAAAGCATATGTCGAGAGATCGAAGTATTAAGACTTTCATCTTCACTTATGCTCACTTGTGCTTTCAACTCGAGCGCAGTTTTGACACGGGAGCTGCAGCTCTCAAATGACAATTGTGTAATTAGTGCAGACACATTGTGTGAAAAATGACATGAGCTTTGAAAGACTGTGCTATAGTGTCACTCTCAATGCCGACCAATTACCAGCCTCAGAATAGAGCAAGAGAGACGTCTAAGGTGGGCGTCCTGCTGAGGCTCTGGGTTCTGCTCTCACCCCTTGCATCCCCCCCGTGTCAGTCTTTTGTGAGCATCTGAATGCTGGGTACAAGTGGTCTGCCAATTGATGTGGATTAGTGTACTCACTGTGCACCTGTGTCCTTTACAGAACTCCATGAAGGTGATGTTCAAGTGTCTGTGGAAGAACTGTGGGAAGGTCTTGAGCACAGCCGCCGGGATCCAGAGGCACATTCGAACCGTCCACCTGGGGTAAGACACCTGTGGTATCACGAAAAATTGTGTCTTATTCACTAACCACCCACAATACCTTTTAAACAGGTGTTAAATGCACTGAACTAGCACTTTGTCATATTTAAATGAAGTCATTGTTATTATTTTCGGCACAATTATGCCTCGTTTTATGTCAGTTAGGCTTGTCATAGATCGTGCCTTAATTGCCTTGTGCAGTAACGGTAATACAAATTGTTAATGAGAAGGGTATTTGGTACATTACCATTCAAACGTTTGGGGTCACTTAGATTTTTGATCATTTTTGATCAAAAGTGATAGTGAAGACATTTATAATCATTTCAAATAAATGCTTTTCATCAAAGAATCCTGAAAAAATGTTCATGTTTCCACAAAAATATTAATTAGCACAACTGTTTTGAACACTGATAATAATATAATATGAAATGGTTCTTGAGCACCAAATCAGCATATTAGAATGATTTCTGAAGGATCATGTGACTGAAGACTGGAGTAATGATGCTGAAAATTCAGCTTTGCCATCACAGGACATGTGTAAAAGTCCATAAAGTGTTGGAAATTTTTTTTAATTCTGGCAGATTTTGTCACATTCGGTGCATTTTCTGGTGTATTCGCCCTGATAATTAACACTTTAAATGTCTAGGTTTTACATTTATTACCAACAAACAAACCAAAAATGTCATTTTCAAAATGTTTCATGTACACTTAGACAGAAACGCATTCACATTTTTATACTGTTACACCATCTCTTGGCTGACATCCATCACAGTGTACTCTGGATAGCCTATAGTGAGAGATAAGAGACAACAGGCTTCTCCTGATTCAATGTCAAAACATGAGACTAATTCCAGCAGGATTATCACCACGCTTACACTACTACTGCTGGGCACAAAGTAATGACAGCAAAGACCAGATGATTGTGAAGGAAGGTTTATGTTTCTCTAGGCTAAAGTCTAATTAAACCACACTTATGTCAGTACTGCTATGAGATACCAGGAGGATTTCTGAGATCTCATTTTCAGAAGTATGATTCAGTGGAAGGACATGAGAAACTGACAGTTCTATGCATCAAGTAACAGTTGAAACATTCAACATATAAAGTTTTGTACAATATACCATACCATACTATACTACACCGCTGTTCAAATGTTTGGGGTCAGTAAGATTATTTTTAATAAATACTTTTAAGGATGCATTAAATTGATCTAAAGTGACAGTAAAGACAATTATAATGTTATAATACAGTTACATCAGATTTATATTTCAAATAAATGCTGATTTTTAACTTTCATCAAAGGATCCTGAAAAAAATGTATCACAGCATCAACAACATTAAGCAACACACCTGTTTTCAACATTGATAATAATAAGAAATGTTTCTTAAGCACCAAATCAGCATGTTAGAATGATTTCTGAAGGATCATGTGACATTATACTATGCAATGCATATTACATACATTGCATTACACTGTAATCTACAACACTACACAATAAAATACCATAACACGGATCGTAGTTGATCTGTGATCTGTAAGGACCAGGCCCCACGGTTGGGCACGCATGTAATTTATGGATTAGTTGCAATCTTTATCCTTTATAGAGTAAAAGCTTATCACTTGCATGTCTTGCCAATTTAAAGCGATTTTAAACCATTCAAGTACAAGAAAAGGTGCAAGAGAACTTAATTTGTTAATTGCACGCTGTTTTCTATGCACATACACTCAAAATGTGCACACAGAGAGCCACGTTTCAGACAGCGCGCGAACACAGAATTGAGTTCTCTTTCACGTCTCCTTGCGTTTGAACTGACACATACTCACAAAATGATCTCAAAATACCCATCTCGGCAAGTATTCTTGAAGTGAACATCAAGTTAACGTATATAGCTTTAATGATTAATCTATATTTAATTTGTACAGTGAACACTATGCAGTGTTATTTTATACTTAATTATTACATTTCTGTACCTAAATACTACTGTTAGACCTTGCTTTTATTTGTAACTTTGTTCTATTGTATTTGTGTATTTGTTCTTATTTATTACTGACATTTGTCTTGTTCACTTGTCTTTAGTAATGTTTGAACAGTTTTTTTTTTTTTTTTTGCTGACCCGAAAAATGATCACATTTGTGACTAAAAAAACTATATGATCCGAACCGTGAGTTTTGGTTGCATCCCTAATACTGTAGGACCTTTATGTGTAATGTTGTCCAGTTACGTAAAGTATAAAGTAGTTGAAAAATGTTTACTATTATAGTGTCAAAATGACAGAGTAAAATTAATTCACATTAAATCAACTTTGAAGCCAATACTGTGATTTGCTTTTATAGGGCTGTACAGTATGATGGAAAAGTATAGTGCTGTATAGTATAGAAACTTATAAAAAGTTATATTAGTGGTGCACATTAGAAATGTTAAAGCAAGTCATAGTGTTGATATTACAATGTTTCAATGATCTGTCTCTCCTCAGGAGGAATTGTGACTCAGAGTGCAGTGACGGTGAGGAGGATTTCTATTACACTGAGATTAAGCTGAACACAGACTCTGTGGCGGACGGTTTGAGCAGTCTGTCTCCTGTGTCCCCGTCTGTGCTGTCTCCCCCGCCGGGTTTGGACCAGAGACAGCCGGATGGCACTAACGGGGCAAAGAGTGACAACAGCACCACCACCCCTCTCAGTCGCTCTGCTCCCAGCACACTCTACCTAGTCCACACAGACCACGCCTACCAGGTACAGCCCATCCAATCACAATGAGTTTATGCACATTTACATAACATTACATCACTTGAGAGATCCACTCTGATGCAGTACACAACCTCTAGACAGAAGTAAAATGAATATGACCTAGTAGTTTAATGCAATTACAGAAAGAAAGAAAAACATTTAATATTGGATAGCCTCAATATGATTGAAGACAGAGATTCAACAGGCCAAGCTGTGCATAAAGATGCCCCTCAATCACAATATGGAGGATGAAAAGGTCACAACGCATGAAGAGAATTATGATGGACGGGGATTGAGAACCACTGAACTAAACGCTGAAACTGAAAACCAAAGTGCAAAACAAAATAATAAAAACCCTGTTATATAATAACCCTGTTAAACAATGTACATCTGCTGAACTGTTACATAGCTTTAAAGGATTAGTTCACCCAAAAATGAAATTTCTGTCATTAAGGTTGAACCACTGTAGTCACGTTGACTATTTTAATAATGTCTTTACTACTTTACTGGACCTTGAATGTGGTAATTTCGTTGCTTTCTATGGGAAGAAAAACCTCTCGGATTTCATCAAAAATATCTTAATTTGTGTTCCGAAGATGATCGAAGGTCCTACGGGGTTGCAACGACATGAGGGTGAGTAATTAATGACAGAAATTTCATTTTTGAGTGAACTAACCCTTTAAATGACCAATAATATGGTTACCAATAAAGAAAAGCCCACTGCTTGAATGCTAGATGTTTATTATATACAAAAGCCCAGTCATAATCCCGGGCCCGGAGAGACTCTATATCAGTGTGACTGTCACTCCACAGGCCACAGCCCCTGTTACCATCCCCTCCACCAGCTCCACTGGCTTCACCCCCTCCAGCAGCAGTTTCAGTATCTCCTGGCAGTCCCCACCTGTCACTTTCACTGGCACCACTGTGAGTAAACATACACACACACACTCCTGTGCCCATCACACACATGCACACACTGAACTCCAGTGTGCCTTGCGTTAGACTGTCCCCTTATACACACTGATTGTCTCTCATAATCACCCACTGATCTACCACAGTTTGGCCCCTCATTTGATTGACAGTGATGTCAGGTGACTCAAATATGCAAACACATCTCTGAGATATAAGTCAGTCTGACAAACATCTCATCACTGATAGATAACCAAATACTGAAACTCTCACAAAACAAGCTAAACAGACACCATTTTATACTCCGTGTTTCTTTTTATGACAGGAAATGGATGAATGATGTCTTTGGCCTTGTGTGAAGGATTTTAACTCTCTCTCTCTCTGACTGCAGGCCTCTCCCACTCACAGCCGGACGCAGGGCTTTGGGGAGCAGCGCTCTCAGACCATTGCAGTGCTCTCGTCTCCCCCAAGAGCTGCAGGCTCACTCAGGTACAGTCTTAAATACACATTAGTTCATTAAGAGTCATACACCTGAAGTAATGAATATTGTACTTTAAAATGGCTGTGTAAAATAGTTAGACGTGATGAATGCTGGAGGTGTGGCACCCGTAAGGGACATTCTTACACGTTTTATGAGTGTCCAAATCTAGTCGCACATCATAAAATCTGAAAGTAGTGTAGAAAACTACAATTAACAATAAGTTCTGTTCTCTGTGATGCCAGAAGTAAATCTGAAAATTAATATCCATTTTTCGCACTGTACATTATCATCTTGTGATGTCTAAATTCACTTGATTTTAGTTTTTAGTGTTTTAATTTAGACAAATTATCCTCCAGAATGTGAATATCTTCACATTTTTATTTTATTTTGTTTTTACATTGATTGTATCCTGTTTGTTTATAATTATAATCATATAAACCAGTAAAATATAAATAACAAAAAATAAACGAATAATAATTTTATGATTAAAATGATGTACTCTCACATGAGATGAAAACTCCAGTCATATCATTGACATTAAAAATTTTTATTCTGTATTATATATAATAATACTATATTATTTGAGGTCACGTGACCCATGTCTTACTATTTCACAGTTAAAGGATTAGTTCATTTTAAAATGAAAATTACCCCAAGATTTACGCACCCTCAAGTCATCCTAGACTTTCTTCTTTCTAATGAACACAATCAGAGTTATATTAATAAATATCCTGACGCATCCAAGCTTTATAATGGCAGTGAACGTGCCCAATGAGTATGAAGCTCAAGAAAGCGCATCCGTTTTTCTTACACAAACGCATCACTTCGCTCCAGAAGGCTATTATTAACCCCCCGGAGCCGTGTGGAGTATGTTTATGATGGATGGATGCACTTTCTTCAGCTTCATACTCATGGTCTCGTTCACTGCTATTATAAAGCTTGGATGCATCAGTATATTTATTAATATAACTCCGATTGTTTTCATCAGAAAGAAGAAAGTCATATACACCTAGGATGGCTTGAGGGTGAGTAAATCTTGGAGTAATTTTCATTTTAAAGTGAACTAATCCCCAAGCTTCAGATGAACTTGCCTTGATCTCTTGATTTTGTTTGTTGGAACAATTTTTGTGAAACTGTGTTTGTCTTTTATGTGCTGTGCAGTAGGAAGTCACGAGGCGAGGGGAAGAAGTGTCGTAAGGTGTACGGCATGGAAAACAGAGACATGTGGTGCACGGCCTGCCGCTGGAAGAAAGCCTGCCAGAGATTTGTTGACTGAAACAGCTGAGACGGCTGAGACACGAAAACAGGGTGGGCTTCCTTTGCATGCATAGCATAATGAAAAACGTCCTTTCTCTTTGTTACTGACCACAGACCCACCCTGCCTCACCTTAAACTCAAGTGGACCTCGGGGGTCAAACCCTTATGCATTCCCTCCCAAACCAACGGACGCACTCTCAATCTTTGAAGATTCTCAACTCTCCCTTCAAGGCGAGTTGCTTTACACTGCAAAAAAAAGAAGACGGAAAAAAAAAAAAGAAGACTTGTGATCCATCTCATTTTGTTTGTGTTCGATATACTGCTTAAAACATTCTTGTCAGTTCCTAAAGGACCAGTTAGGGCAAGACCAGCCTATGTCGAAACTCTTTTTAAAAGAGAAGAAAGCTCTCTTTCAGACTGTGTGAGAGTGCTATAAAACAGAACCGGAGAAAGTGTTTCTTTTTCCATGGGCACTTTTTCCACATTTCTCCTGCCCATTTTACTACAGGTTAAGGGTTGGACAGCCAGAAAACCCTGTCTTCTCAAGAATGTACCACCACAGGGGTTTGTTTTGGGATGTTGACTGGACAGCTCTCTTGAGTTCATCAATGCAAAAAAAAAAAGTATGGGAAGAGAAGGACTTTCAGCTCCCCCTTTCAGCCGTGTTGTCACAAGCAATTGCACCTACAAAGGACGGATTTTATATCTCTGGTTTTATATTTGCGTTTACCAATAGGACATTTCTTTCAGGGATGCGATCAGTAAAAGCAAAACCAGCAGTTAGATTTAACAGCAGAGAACTCAGTGCTTTTTGTCACAGGAATATCTTCTTGCTACCAAAAAGGGTTTTTTACGTGCCATTTTCTTTCCTTTTTTTTTTGCTATGTGTGTAACTGACTTCAACTGAATGAAGACTGCAATCATTTAAACCCAACAGCACAGACTTGCATCAAAGTTAGCAGTCGCAAGAACCAGCCATTCAGGCAACGCAACCTTTCCTTCCCATCGGACTTCATCGGCAGAAATGAACTGCATTCATATTAGAGCCATAAATGAGCCCGCGGTGGTTTCACACCACAGTCTGTTGCCTATAGAGGTTCGACCAACATGCCTGAGTAAAGAGTATGAAAACTCTACAAAGTGGTTAATTTTACCTCTGAAAGGTGAAGAGCTCTTTACCTCTCACCTTTTTCCTGACCTCACAGGTTTAAGTAGGAAGTAATAAAAATAGCAAATGCCACATCTACTCCAGCACAGGATCTCATGCTGGAAGCACTCAGATGTGGAGGTGTTATTCTTCTGTACTTGGTACAGTATCGTGTAACATGGTAGAACGCTGGTTTCAGCTGGATGGACATCTTTTCACGATGTGCTTCTTTGCAAAAGATGACCAGGATAAAATGAAAATTGTTGAGTCCCACATGATGTTGACATGTTTGGCTTTCAAGGAATACGGCAGCTCAGTTGGCAAACATAATCTGGCACTATATTGGTGGCTCTGATACAGTCTAACATGACATTGTCTACATGCGTAACATCAACACAAGCTAGTTAACTCATCATATGCATGCAAACAGTGTTAATTGTGATCAGCACAATTGTCTGTTTCTGTTTTGTTCATGGTTCCCCTCAATTACATGGTTCCCCCCAATTACATGGTTCCCCTCTCACTTACTAACGATATGTGTATATAGATAAGGTATACAGTATTCATTTCTCCAAAACGAAATGTTTTACTCCCAGAGTAACACTTGGTTTTATTGGTAGAATATGAAGTAAGGCTTTGTTCACACTTCACAAAACTCTGATTTGGTTTCAAATCCAATTTCAAAATAGATCTATTTATCTACATTGGTTAATTTAGGAATGATGTAACCATCAGGATGATGGCAGGAGACTCAAAAACATCTTAAAGTTGGTAGACCAATTGGAAAAGCTACTTGAAATATGATTTGTTTGTTTACACTGAGATGCATTCTGATTCAAACTGATTTCACACCTGATATGGATGTAGTTTAGATCTACAAAAACAAAATCTAATTTTTGCTGCTTATCTGAATAAATCCATAGATTAGGCTAAATAAAAAACAACATTTTGAATGTAAATCTATAATTAAAATCAATATACATTTAAATATTTAAATAGCATCTCCAAAACAAAAACAAATTTAAGATGCCATTGGTTTAGTGTGCTTTGAGTCTTGTTCATGTTTATCAAACAAGATATATATGACTGTTTTTGCATTTTGATCTATAATTTTCCTATTTTCCCCACGTTCTGTTGACACGATTCAACAGATCTTGCAAGGAAAAGGTCTCAAGGGTCTTGCATCTTTCCGTATGACTGGAGGCAACCTGTTTGTGAAAGCACAGCTATACTGAAGCCACACACCAGCACCCAAGGGCTCTAGCACTCCAATTCTACTCCAATGCCCATCAAAACACTTTGTGATCTTATGCCAGAGTTGAAGATGAGTTTCAATAATTAATAGCTGCATATTTTGGCCCCTCAGCTGGTGTGAGGAACATCTCAGAGGCTGCTGCTTGTCCCTCCATTCCCTTTCTGGTGCTATCATAGACCAAAGGGTCTGAGAGATCTCATGGGCGTTTTACGTAAAAGGGCAAGCCGATGTCTCCAACTGTTTACACTCGGTATATACTTGTGGAAACTCTTTTCATCATGTTTCCTACAAATGAGACTGAGGTCATTTTTAGGAGCGAGTTTTGGTAATATATTTCTAGATGCTCTTGCCTCGGATAAACTGTTGTGTGAAGTTATTGTACGTAACATCACGGTGCATTTAATTTCTAATGATGTTTCACACACCTGTCACCATGGTGCTTCGGCTGCGATTTTGTTAGCTAGGCCACGGCGCATTACTCGTGTTCATCAGGGGTGCTAGTTTCCTTGTGCACTGGCCTTTGTTTTGTTGTACAGCATGAAATTTAACAGACACACGGTGCATATCAAGCTGCAACGAGTAGGTTGTGTTTTCACTATTTTCTTTGTTAATGGCCAACTTCGTTCACAAGTTAAACAATATATAATGTACCTACAATACATATATAAGCTACCTGGTAAACAGTATTTAGGATGCTGCTCATGAATACCTACTTGGGTCCATGTCTCATAGTAATGCAGTACCAAGCTATTATTGTTCAGATCCAGTGGGACACCAAGGTGTTAGCTATCTTTAACCTATAAGTAGTCTTTTCTGGTTCTGTGTAAACATACCGTATAGGACAGGTAATAACCAAGATAACTAATAATACTGTTATATTACTCAAAATGTGTAAATGTTTTGATCCATATTCTAAGCTACTTTAACACACCGGTGTACAGATTCTAGGGAACAGAATAAGATGCTTCCTGAACTTTCACCAGGTCCAGAGTTTAACATGCTAGCTAGTCGCTTTTAAAAGAGGCAGAAAAGTCTCGCCATCTCTTTTCCCACACATCGAAAATGGGATGTTAATCGGATACCCATATGGCTTTTGTTGGTATTAGTGTTGGATCTGTGCAGGTGTTTAGGGTGGGTGTGTGTATCCTATGTCAGACTTACCCAATCTGACTGTCTTTGCGTAGACTGAATCGTTTGTGTAACTCCAAACCGCCACTCAGCTATAGCCAGATGGCAGATGGGCCACTCAGTAGTCTACTTACATAACTTGCATGTTTGTGTCGAACCGCAAACAGCAAGAACGAGTAGAGGCTGTAGAAAGTGCCGAGACTGAGTCTGCAAAAAAAAAAAAAAAAGAAAAAAAGGCTGTAGTCAAAAGGAACATTCCAGACTGCACATTTAAATCTTTTTGTTATGAAACGGTGTCATCATGATAGAACTTGCTCACTCTTATAGGGATTATAATCTCAGCTGTCATTGGACAGTATTGGCATTCTGCAATGCATAGTACCGACAAAATAGCTGCCAGGTCCCCGTGGTGCATGATCAGGTCATGTCTATCCTAGTTCAGGGGGTCGAGAGGGGGCTTGAGAGGTTTTGTTTTTGTTTTCTGTGGAGGGGGACAGTCCCTCTGATCGCTTTCAGGAATGTATTTGTATGAGGATATATAGGAGTCTGACTGTGCCTTGGTGAGGTCTGATATTGTGCATGGAGATGCACAGAAAAGCAAAGGAATGTTTCTGGTGTCGGCTTGTCTGAGTTCATCATTTCGTCTGGATTTAAACGTGTGGGAGTGGAGGCCCCTTTTTTTTAATGATTTAAGGACTAGCTCTTGCTTTTTTCTGCTCAAAGAGTCTTTTGATGAATTTGAAGCTTGGGGGTGGGGTCGTCTTTTCCCGGCTGTGCTTTGTAAACGATTTTTAGCTACAATATTGTAGTTGTTTTTGTCTTGTTGTTTTCATCTTCGGTTTTGGGAACGCAGTGGGAAACATTTAATCAACATTTCAAGCAGGGGTTTGTTGAATACGGCTGCGTTTTTAAAGATCGGGGAACGTTTTTCTTACAAGATGCTTAAACAGTGAGATCATCCATTATTGTCAGAGACTAAAACTCCAGGCTAACAGATAGGACCATGCACAGAAGATCTTAGGGTTATGAATCACAAGCTTGGTCGGATTCAGATACCGATTTTTGCTTTCCATCGTCATTCAAAGTAGGGCTGCTTGATTTGGGGGAAAAAATTGAATTGTGATTTTTTTTTTTTTTGTTGTTTTTTACCCTAATAAAAATTATGATTTGCAATTTAAAATGAGATTTAAAAAAAAAACTTGTTTGTAGGGCTGCACAATTTGGCCACAATATTGTAATTTATATATCAATATAACATATGACTTATTATTATTATTATTATTATTATTATTAACACTGTAAAATTGCATTTTCAGTATTATTATTATTATTATTATTGAATTAAAATAATAAAAAATTAGAAATATTACTAATTTAATATTTTACTGTAAAATCAATATTTAAGAAAAATAATATAATGTTATTTTACAGTACAAATGTATAATAACATTATTATATGGCTGTCTTATTTCTTTATTTTCAAGTGTTAAAGGATTGGTTCACTTTAAAATTAAAATTACCCCATGATTTACTCACCCTCAAGCCATCCTAGGTGTATGTGACTTTCTTCTTTCAAACGAATACAATCGGAGTTATATTAATAATCACCCTGATGCTCCAAAGCTTTATAATGGCAGTGCACGGAAACCACCTGTTTGAAGCTCGAAAAAAAAGTGCATCCATTCATTATAAACGTACTTCACATATCTCCAGGGGGTTAATAAAGGCCTTCTGAAGCAAAGTGATGTGTTTGTGTAAGAAAAATATTCATATTTAACAAGTTATAAAGTAAAATATCTAGCTTCCGCCAGACCGCCTTCCGTGTTCAACTTCCGTATTCAACTATTACAAAAAAGTAAGTTTCATAAGTTGAATACGGAAGGCATAGGAGGCAGCGTAAGTGTTTTGAACTGCAAGAGGCGTTACACTTTCTTCGTAAATTGAATACGACAGGCGGTCTGGTGGAAGCTAGTTATTTTACTTTATAACGTGTTAAATATGGATATCTTTTCTTACACAAATGCATCGCTTCACTTCAGATGGCCTTTATTAACCCCCCGGAGCCGTGTGGAGTACGTTTATGATGGATGGATGCACTTTCTTGAGCTTCAAACTCGCTGGCCCCGTTCACTGCCATTATGAAGCTTAAGAGCATCAGGGTGATTATTAATATAACTCAGATTGTGCTCATCAGAAAGAACAAAGTCATATACACCTAAATACACTAATTTTCATTTTAAAGTGAACTAATCCTTTAAACCATCAATCTTTTATTTTAGCGAAAAACTGCATGGAGCCCTTCTCTTTTGTAGACAACAGACAACATTTTTGAGAAAACGATTGGCGCATGTTGTGATTCCAAATGCACAAGCGACCCAAACTCAGAGCACATGCAGAGATGAGTTTGTGTGGAGCAGCATTTACTGCCAACCGAGCCGCTCTGAGACACTGAAAACACTGGATGGGGAGCTGCTCGCATGTAAACAAACACAGTGCCGCACTTCCCTATGAAACACGCAGCACTTGTATTTATTGAAATCGCAGCCTTTGTGATTTTATTATTGCACTAAGCCATTTCAGTTTTATTTCGATTAATCATGCAGCCCTATTTCAAAGGATCCCAGAGAAAAACACATTTCTAACTCAAGGCTTGGGTTGTGAGAAAGAAAAACAACAATAGCCCATCCAAAAAGGACTGCATGGGAAAGTAGGCTAAGCGCTCTGAATGGATTATCTCACTGCTGACCATTGTCAATCAAGAACCATGTTAACCTCAAGAACTCAAAGACTGTCGCACTGGATTTTTACACTTTTTCAAGTATTTACTTATCTAACTGTATTTTTTAATACTGCATGTGCATGCCGAAGAAAACAAACAAAAAAAAAATATATGATCTGAATTTATGAATGTGTTGTTTGTGATGTTTTATCTGTAAAAACAGGCACAGGGCAGGCAGGCTGCTGTTACTATAGGAATTACTTGCAAAAACCACTTCCTCTGAAAAGGTATTTATTTTCATCATGCGATTTCAGCACCTTTTAACACATTTTCATGGTATGTTCTGCCACAAAGGGCTTCCTTAAAGGGACAGTTAAACACCGATAAATGAATAAATAAACATTAACTTTACCCTCATGTGTTTCCAAACCCATATGATTTTCTATTTTCTATAAAACACAAAGGAGATGTTTTGAATATTTTATTACCAAAATGCAACAGGCCAAGTTTGAATATGCAGATGTGCAATTAATATTATTTTTTGTTTCCTAAACAACTATGACTTCAGAACACTTATATAGCTCAAAAGTCCTTGACTATTTTTAAGGTACTTTTATGTTTTTTGTGTATGGGGGAAAAAAACAGTGTGAACATTCTTCAAAACATCTCCTTTTGTGTTCCACATGAGAAAGTAAGTCATACAGATTTGGAACAACTTGAAGGCGAATAAATGACAATTTTTATTTATTTACTTTTATTTTTTATTTTTTTTGGTGAACTATCCCTTTAAGAGAGAGTGCTCGAAATTGGTTGGCTGAAGCGCTGATAGAAACTGCCACATTCTTCAGTCATTCCACTGCGAAAGCCAAATTTGTGTGGCTTCTTCTTAGACCTGTTCTATACTTAGCAGCATGTGCTCACATCTAGTGAATGGGAGTGGGGGGGATGCCATAAAAACAAACAGATGCTGACAATAAAATAACCAGCTTATGACCACCATAGCAGAGGCTATAATAACAAACGCCTGACGGATACTACATAAGCACTTCGAAATGATCTAAATCAGAGGACCAGTTAATCTCAAGGACCAATGTAGTCAGCCCAAACTGTGCTTTTTTATTTTTAGTTCACACATTCTGTCCCATTGTCTGTTCTTTTGACATTCCTGATTTTACAAGTATTGTTTGATGTTAAGGACGGGCATCTGATGCCCTGTGCACATGATGGAAGTCTACTGTGTAAAGAGAAAAAGGGAAAACTCAGGATGTCTTCATCTTTGCATGCCACTGCTAGCAGGAAGAAAAAAAAAAGATGCAGCAGTTGAGTTGTAAAGCCATAAAGGAAAAGAGGTGTGTTTGGGTGATCCATGCCATTTACCAAAATTATTGTTTTGACCAGTAAGCAATGTCTAGACTATATTCAATAACTGTGTATAATCCATTATTGCACATTGACTATATGTATATTGAAGCTGTTCATTTAAGAAGGTACTTGATGTCTCTATGCCAATGTGAATTATAAAGTCATTGATGGGGACAGATTTTATTGTAGATGCAATAGCTATGAATGTAGCTATGAATAAATGGATGGTTTATTTATATGCTTATAAAAGAAAATGATATTGTTATCCAGAAGAGGGATACCCTTGAAATTGGCGGGTTTTCAAAAAAAAATAATTCAACTGGATTGTACCATATTATTCATATAACTTTGTGACATTAACACTAACGAACTGAGGATTACAGTTGAAATTGTAGCTTCAAAATCAAGAAACCCAAAGATTATGTCTCAAATTTGAAGATATAACACAGCTATAGCAAGTAAATTGTATGAATGTCACTTAAACTTAACGTAAAATTAAAACACATTAAGGGGACCTTCACACAGAATGCATTTTTCCATTCCAGTGCGCTACTTTTTTCCATGTAAACGCGCTAGATGGATGTGTATGACCGCTGCGCTCGCGTCTCGTGTCTTTTGCAGCGTCTTACACATGAGCGCCACGTTTTTAAGACACTGTGTCAAGTTAAAAGAATTTTACACGCAGCGCCACTTATCAGTGCCAGTTCTATAACAGTGGACCAATCAGATGACCCTGGAGGCGGGGCAAGCATTGTGAGATTTTGTTTACAGTAGCAAGTTGGCATGGCAACTGTATAATTTGATGGCTACATGGCGGAGGAGGCACTCATAGTGGCTGTATCCAGATAGCCAGTGCAATTATTTTCTTTTTTCCATGTCAAAAATAGTAGCTATCTGTTCTGCTGTTTGGCTATTTCAGTTATTGCATCACATCTCAAAAGCGCGTCTCGAGACCCTTGCGTTCTGCGCTGCGCTTTTTTTTTTTTTTTTTTTTTTTTTTATAAACCATTCCTGAGCACTGTCTCGCGTTTTTAGATGCAAAGACACGTTCTGTGTGAACGAGCCCTAAGGGAACGCATTTTTCTATTCCACTGCACTACTTTTACATTGTTTTTCATTGTAAACGCGCTAGACGGACGTGTTTGACCATTGCGCTCACGTCTTTTACAGCATCTTGTGAATGATGCGGCATTCTAAAAACACAGCGCTTAAGTTAAAATAAGTAAAAAAGCGCATCTCTAGACCTTGTGTTTTTTCCCGCTTCACTGACCGACACGTTTTTATCGCAAAAATGTGTTCTGTGTGAATGGCCCCTTAAGGTGCTGTCACATTTTTTATTTAGGCTATTAGCGAAATTTTGCGAGCAAAACGTACTATTAACTCAGAGGTCACTTCCAAATATTAGTATATTACTATATTAGTACTATATTAGTAAACGCTGCAAAACCAAGTGTTAACACAACAAATGTGAATCCGATGTGGAATCCCGAACAGGGAAATTTTCGTCTCACACTGTCTACACCGGACGAAAGCAGCGTGACTCGTCAGAAGACAACAGAACCCATTATAATCAGTGATACTGTCTACACTGGATTCCCCGTTCTATTTCTGACATAGTCCAAGTGCTTTGCAATGGTCGGTTTGTTGCATTCAGTGTAGACAGCTTTTAGCTGTTCCGGCGCGACAACTGTTGCGTCTAGTGTAGACACGCGAAATTCCAAATTGCTTGGATTCCTATTGAGATGCCTGCATTTTGCCAAAGGAATTTCACCAAACAAAGCTAAATGTGACTGCACCTTTAAGGTCCATAAAAATAAACTGGTCGTTGCGTTTAAGAACGCAAGAGGCAGCGCAGCGGAACTAAAAAGAACTCCGGGTCTCGAGACTCTTTAAAAAAAAAAAAAAAAAAAGTTTTAAAAACGTGGTGCAACGGTCAACGGCCTAAGTGCAGTAAATGTTTGAATAAAAAACAATTGAAAGTCAGCGACCTTCATCTTTTAACAGTGTTATTTTCTATCCCTCAACGCTGCGTCGCGTTTTTAAACGCAAAACCGCGCTCTGTGTGAACGACCCCTTATTGTATGACTGACTTAATCGTGAGAGCGTTGTTTATGATGTAGATGTCGCCTGAAACACACTGACCTGTATTTGAAGTGATGAGATAAATGAGCGGCTCATCTCAACATTAATAACACTTCATCCTGGGTTTAATACAGACGTCACATACCAGGTCAAGCTGAGTGCGTCGCAGTGACGTGTCGCGCCGCCACTTGTTCCGTCACAACAGGCTCACGTGCGTAATCCCAGCGGGGGTTTGACTACACGGGCTCCTGTTTAACACACTCCCTCAAGCTTTTCATCTCTGTAAGCCCATCGTAATGCAGTGCAGGATTTGACGCGCAGGTTTCAGAGGTTCAGAGGTTTTTCTTAATGATGACGTTTGCTGCTTAAGGCTGTTATCCGGCAACAATTAACTCTAATGGAATGAAAAAAATATGTAGCCCTATTGTTAAACGGTGTCAAGTATCAGCAGAAACGTGGGCCTTAATTAGAGGATATTTTTAAGGCTTCATGCCACTATATTTTGTCATTGTGAGTGTCTAGTCTGTGTTCACTCGGATACAATTATGCAATTTTATGCTTTAGTGCACAGGTTCGCGCAGCAACACCTGACAAATATAACTCGTAATAGACTGAAAGAAATTATTTTTTACACCGCTCGCATTTACGCGCGCTAGTCTCGTCTGTGGATAGGACCATAGATGGAATTGCTATTTCATTATCTGGACTTGATAAAATATCGCAATACATTAACTGAAAGCACTTGCTATATGTACAATGTCTTAGAATGTTTATCTAAATGCATCGTTTGTTTCTTTTCGTTTCCCCAAAGTTAAAGAGATTTTCATCTCCCTCCTCCTGAGGGAGAAAACACTTGGTGACTGTTATTATTATCTATCTCACTTGCTGGCTGTACTAGTTTTTACTCTGAGCTGTGTGTAAATAGAAACTGCCATTGTAATTGTGCTACGGTGACAATGTTCTGGTGCTCGTCAGTGCCGCTGTTGTTGTTTTCTTTGATGTAAAGACCTTTCGAAGGTGCCTGTGTTCATATGAGCTCCTGGTTATTGGTCACGAAAAAATAAAAACGATTTTTTCCCGGCAGCTGTTTACTATACAATGTCTGCTGGTGTGTATTTATTAATCTAAATATAACATGGCCTAATGTGCTTATTTCAGAAACTGGGCTTGATTATAATAGGTTGCAGACTGAATTGTTAGAGTTAATTAGCAGCCTTCGGTCATTCTGTGTTTAGTAACAAAAAAAAAAAAGTACACAAAGCTTTCAAGTTTTTGAGTGTTTGCAGACCCCATGGTAGACGACTAATTAAAATAGCCTTGAGGATATTATGTATGAAATGTAACTATTTGGAAATACTGACTGGGAACATGTTTGAGATGAATAATAGATAGTTCTTAGTATTTATATTAATAACATTTTAACCCCACATACTGTAAAAATGCTAAAAGATATAGATTTGGTGTGTTTATAGACTACTAGTGTGTGAACTCAGTTGCATTTATGTGGACTGTAGGCCAGGCTTGAAAATAGTATGAAAATAAAACAAAACAGTGTCTATTCAAAGATATGACAAACATGTCTGAACTGTCAATTAGTTGCCAACTATCAATTATATATGCGAATCAGTTACAGTACAGCGTAATTTAATACAAAATATTGAGTCTTAAAAAAATTACATGTAGAATCTCGACATATTAAAGTCACCTTGAGAAAGTAAACATTATGGTGCCATCTAGTGCTCTGTAGCGGTAGTACATCTGCTTTGACTTTTCAAAGAATGAATGACTGCTTGACAAAGACTGTGTAATGCGTTTTATTATGCATCAGACATACAAAGCAACAAATGTTTATATTAAAGTAGTTCTAGACATTTAGGATGCTAATTATAAATGAACAGCAAATTCAATTACGACTGCTACCCAAAACAAAAGCCCATTAGGAGACATTCAGTGTAAAGCGACATTCATATTCAAAAGATGTGAATAAAGAGGAAACATACACCTGAGCTACAGTATGATATCAGTGAGGCAGAAGGGGGATACATTAAATCATTTTTGGTCACGCTGGAGATTTCCACCCTCCATCTAGTGAAGTCACAACACAAACACACATAAAACAACTGTTTTAAACATTACCATTGACAATATTTTTCATATTAGTATTTTTTAAATATAGGATATGACTACCAGAGCTAGACTGATAGATCGAACATGTTGAACTTAAACCTCTGTAAACATCTGTATTCCTATATATTTCTAGCAACAGCATAGCAGCAAGCATAAAACATTTGCTTGTCTATGTATATCAAAGCAAAATGCAAGAATGTAGTACACTCATTAAGAGCAAAGAATGAAATATTAATGTATGACATCTGCTTTGAACGCAACTAGCATGCAGAAGCCCCTGCACCTTAACATATCATAAATGTTACTAAATATCTACAAACTCAATATCAATAAAAAATATACTTTTTTTTTAACCTATAACATCAACTTAATTTTGTAGTTTAAGAACTTGACAGCAGGTACTACAGTGTAAGCGGATCCATTAACTACATTAACAATAGTAGAATTAGTGCTTGGAAATATGTAGTTGCGCTGGATGTAAAGCTAATCATTTTATATTAACACTGCTTTTTGGCTGCGTTACACAGTTTAAAAACAACAGGGAAAAGGTGTCATATAGTCAAGAAGACTATGACGTCTACCCCTCTCATAGTATGTCCTGTCGTCTGAAACTACAGCAGTGGTCCAATTACAAAGCCATCAGAAACACAATCAAAGTGAGATTAAAGGGATAGTTCACCCAAAAATGAATATTCTGTCATCATTTACTCACCCTCAAGTAGTTCCAAACCTGTATGAATTTCTTTCTTCTGCTGAATACAAAAGAAGATCATTTGAAGAATGTCTGTAACCAAACAGTTGATGGACCTCATTGACTTCCATAGTATTTTTCTTTTCCACACTATGGAAGCCATTGGGGACAATCAACTGTTTGGTTACCCATTTTCTTTGAAATATCTTCTTTTGTGTTCAACAGAAGAAAGAAATTCATACAGGTTTGGAATAACTTGAGGGTGAGTAAATGATGACAGAATTTTCATTTTTGGGTGAACTATCCCTTTAAATCTCCCCATCTTTAGCAACTAAAGGCACTGGAATCTCAGTGGTGCCACTATCCTAACACTACAAAAATAAAGTCACAAAGCACGTAAGTATTCTCATTTTATGACACAAACTCTAAAACTAGAATCCAAAGTATAGAAAAAAAATTAATGAAATATTTTGTAATGTCACTACTGTTTGATCATATTTGGTATTAAAGTAATACACATACTATGCAAAAATCTTTTAGTTTCAAGTACACACTTAGAGACAGAACTCATGTTCTGCATTTTTTTGGCATTTGTTTTAAAAAAAAAAAATGAAATGGAAAAATAACTATACACAGAAAGAAATTTGGTTAATTTGGAGGGCGATTTTAAGTAGTTGGATGAAGATGTATACAAATAAGGAAATTCAAATTTTTATAATGACTTCAGGATTTTTTTCTTCAAAAGGGACCTTTGAAGGACAGCCTGAACATACATCTCACATTCTGACACATCTGCTCCAGTGTAGGACTACCACGTCCCGTCTGGAGATGAACCAGACTCCGGTAGACAAAAGTGGCCACAAAGCAAAGCTCACTGTAACTATGCAAAAGTACCGCTGTGAAGTGGAAGGAGAACAGGAGGTAAAAAGAAAGAAGCGTTTGAGGGTGGATCCTCAGTGCGTTTGTTGATCTGGTGGAAACGTTCCCTCCGGCTGTTTAACCACTGGCTCTCCGTCAGGTGTGGAGTCTGAAACCTCTTCAATATCTCCTGTCGATGGTGTCGGGCTTATCTTAGTCTGTAAAGTCAGAAATGAGACTGGGATTTTCGACATTTTCAACTCGCATAGACAGTGGCCCTGTTTACACCTGGTATTAAAGGATTAGTTCACTTTAAAATGAAAATTACCCCAAGTTATACTCACCCTCAAGCCATCCTAGGGGTATATGACTTTCTTCTTTCCGATGAACACAATCGGAGTTATATTAATAAATATCCTGACGCATCCGAGCTTTATAATGGCAGTGAGCGAGATCAACGAGTATGAAGCTGAAGAAAGTGCCTCCATCCACATCCATCTATTATAAATGTACTCCACACGGCTCTGGGGGGTTAATAAAGGCCTTCTGAAGCGAAGCAATGCATTTGTGTAAAAAAAAAAAAAATCCATATTTAACAAGTTATGAAGTAAAACATCTAGCTTCTGCCAGACCACCTTCCGTATTCTACTTACGAAGAAAGTGTAAAACTCTCGCAGTTCAAAAAGCTTATGCTATGTCCTACGTCTTAACTGACGCGACATCAGTTCAGTTTTTTTCGTAATTTGAATACGGAGACGGCCTGGTGGAAGCTAGATATTTTATTATCGCATCGCTTTGCTTCAGAAGGCCTTTATTATCCCACCGGAGCCTTGTGGAGTACGTTTATGATGGATGGATGTGGATGGATGCACTTTCTTCAGCTCATACTCGTCCCGCTCACTGCCATTATAAAGCTCGGATGCGTCAGGATATTTATTAATATATCTCCGATTGTGTTAATCAGAAAGAAGAAAGTCATATACCCCTAGGATGGCTGGAGGGTGAGTAAAGCTTGGGGTAATTTTCATTTGAAAGTGAACTAATCCTTTAAGATGCGTTTTGGTCGATCAGATCACAAGTAGACGAGGGAGACATACCCATTTACACCTGGTCTTATTTGTCCACTTTCAACCACTTCTGTCCTGATTTCTCCAAGGGGAGGGTCTATGGGCGGGTAAACGTATGGGGTTTTTCAGATCTTTCAATCTAATGGACAAAATAAGCTCACGCAATTTACATATGAATGTGCCCGGAGACAACGGAAAAACACGGAGAGCATCAGCTTTCGTTTCTGCTCTGATAGCTGCAAGACCACGCCGAACGCGTTTGAGTGTGTGTTAGAAATCAGGAATGGTGAAAGAACATTGTGCTTGGTATGTTTTTTGTCTTCAAACCAAACTTGGGTCTTCAGCCAACAAAGTTTAAATCCTGTCTGGCTAGCGCGTTTCCCATAATGTTTACAATTAAGGCGGAGAGTAGGCGGTCTTTTCAACACATTCGACTACATAAGCGTCTACATTATGAAAGCAATCCGGCCGAATGCGTTTTCGACTACATCTGGAAGTGGTTGAAAATGGACAAGCTCAAAACATTTTAGACCCCATTTACACCTGTATTTAGCGTTGTCTACTTGTGATCCAATTTACCAAAATGCATCTTTATACCAGGTGTAAAAAGGGTCAGTGTTGATATTATCCTTGTTGCTTCACCTTTAAGGTTTCCACTTTGTCCTCAAATGACTTGAAGGTGGGTGTGTTCCTGCAAGAGATGTGATAATGATGTAAAACAGACTGAATCGTCACACTTCACAATCAATATGGAGCAAAAAGGGTGCCAGTATATCAAATGTTCTGCAGCCTTTCATCCACTATAGCTGTGCTCCAAAACCTAAAGAGCTGTATATGTAGGCAACAGTTTTATGTATCAGACACAATCCTGATAGCTTTCCAAACAGTATGACACAAAATTATGCTGCTTTATAAGATTCATTCAGGCCACAATCTGAGCTAACACCGCATATATATTTTCTATGCACATGCCTATGCTTGCACGTCCAGGGGGGTCCCAATTACAATGAGGAGAAATATATATATATTTAATGATTATTATTTTAATATAATGCTAAACTCTGTAAGATAATTACTTTATAAATTAAAGGCACAATATGTAAGATTTTTGGATTAAAATATCCAAAAACCACTAGAACACTGTTATAATATTTTGTTCACTTGTGTACTTACATTATCCCAAATGTTTAAAAAAAAAAAAAGAAGAGGTTTAAATCCAGAGAAATAAACAATTTTAACCAGGACACAGCCCATGTCTGTGCGTCGCCTATCAATGACATCATACCCGCGTTACCCTCAGTTTCTGGTTGTATTTTTGTAGAAACCATGTAAACAGCAAAGATGCTTTCATATATTGTGTTTTATTAGACAGGTGAGCAACTGTTTGGATACATTCATTGACAGAAAACTGATCATTGTTATATAGCTCAACACAGTAAGTCTTGTTGTTTGAATCTTGTTTTCTTGATTTACCGCGAGTACCATGTTTTGCCATGCCTAATATCGATCTAGCTTACTGCAGTGTGCAACAAGCGTCTCATACTAGCCGCCGAGCGAATGCACAAAGTAGCATTATAACAACTTTCGACACACAAATGTATCTAATGATAAAACAGCGCTGCGTTACCCCACATTCGCTTGACCGGAAGAAAAGGAAGCGCTCGTCTGCGGCATAATAAAAGTTCCGCTGCTCTCGAGCCATGTGTCGCGCTTGTCTCTTATTAGCAGTCGCTCCAGCGGCCTCATTCCGCTCCAACGGCTTTCAGCCACACCCTGCTTCGTACTACAGTAATGTTAATAAATCTTTAATGCATTAGCTCATCCATGAATATGATTTCTGCCCGAGTCCCATCGGATTCTTTTCCACTGGCTGTAGACGTGAAGACAACACCTCCCATGATTCCGCAAAATCAAGGCATCATCAAACAAGGCTTTTGTTTTGAATAAGCGACCTCTAGTGGCGAAAAATTACATATTGTGCCTTTAATAGAAATTAAAATATCATCACTGTCGGGCAGAAAACTCGCATCTCCATATTCCAACATTTTATTTTTTCTTCATAAAATGATTAGCTACTATTTGGTCACCCATTACGTCTGTCTGTGGGTTTTGCAAATATTTAATGAAATGTATTAAAATGTGTTTTACCACAGAATGCTACAACTGACCAATCAGAATCAAGTATTCTGTGAAATGCAGAGGATTATGTGGGTCTGTCAGAACTGTTCCTTACCTCATCACTGGCATGCTAGCCGAATGTTGTATGGAGCGTATACTATCCATCAGCAGCAAAGAAGAGCAAATAGGAGTTAGCTAAAGCTGTGAGTATTAGACGCATTACAAGAAGGGAAATTATAGTCATGCACCGACACACGTCTATGAGTTTATAATCAGCATGAAAAAACACCTCAGCCCTTCATGCTGTGTGAAATTGAGTAAGAATATAAGGCTTTAATCCATAAGGGGTTTAAGACTTTATTACTGCTATCATTGACTCGGATTCACACCACAGCTGGGACGCCCAGTTTGGAGGAACAGGGTGTGTGAGAGAATTAGCAGGGAATAAACAGGGTTTTAACCATGTCTGCATCACTGTCAGAGGGGATGATATGTTTAGCAGAGAGACAGCCAGAAGAGCGATAGATTTGTGTGGGATACGAGCACATACACTATGAAGAATGCTGAGAAACAATGAGAGATGATGCTGCTTTTTAGACAAAAAGCAGGAGAAAAATCAGAAAACAAGTCTTTGCATAAGGCTGATGGGAAATCATCTTATTGACTATTTCACTCAATCTTTGATGACAAAAATCAATTTAAAAAGCATAATACTTTTTTTAGTTACAGAATTAGTTCACCTAAAAGTGAAAATTGTCATTATTTACTCCAAACTTGATCGTTTTTCGTCTGCTGAACACAAAAATACGGTAATACAGTACAGAAATACGGTAACTGTAATACAGGTCTGGAGTAAATGATGACGTAAAATGATACATTTATGTATTAAAGGGATATTTCACCCAAAAATGAAAATTCTGTCATTAATTACTCATCTTCATGTTGTTCCAAACCCGTAAGACTTTTGTTAATCTTCGGAACACAAATTAAGATATTTTAAAGAAATCTGACAGATTTCTGTCCCTCTATTGACAGTCTACGCAACTACTACTTTGACGCTTCCAAAGTTCAGTTCGGTTGATATTCTGTTTATATTCACTGATCAATGTTTATATGTGAATAAAAGCCTAAATTCAATCTGTTCATCATATAAAGTGATCAAGTCTCTTCAGAAAAGTTTGATTAAACCACTTGATTCATATGGATTAGTTTTACAATCTCTTTATGAACTTTTTGAAGCAACAAAAATGGCAGTTGTGTGGACTGTCAATGGAGGGACAGAAATCTCTCAGATTTTATTTAAAATATCTTCATTTGAGTTTCGAAGATGAATGAAAGTCTTATGAGTCTGGAACGACATGAGGGTGAATAATTGATTACATTTTTTTCCTTTTCGGGTGAACTAACCCTTTAAAGCAAAGGTTTGAGAAGAAACAGTATGCATGCAATGTTGAAACACGCAGGGGAAGAAATGGGAGACTAGCACTACCTCTAAGTACATGCCACACTATAAAACCATTCATCACACTACGAAGAGGTGTAGCAGCCAAAATAACCGGCTTTTGTTTGAAGCCACTGTAAACAGTCTTACCCAAAAGAATTGGAAAATGACTGTAATCTGTAAATGGCAGAGGTGTCATTAGCGAAAACAGTTAACAATGTTGCCAGCGTTGCAGCAAGAGTGTCGTAAGATGGTGAAATTGAGCATATGTCAATTCCTTTGACTTCAGTGTATGATGTGGGTGTCTATGGTTAATGGTTTTATTCTACCTCAATTTTGGTAATTTCACTGTGTGTGGGTGCAAAATTCAGTCCTTTGCCATTTTGTCCAGTAGTGTTATGCTAAAGGCACATGTATGTATAAGTGGTGATCACAATGGCTACGCTCACACAGATGAAGCAGACTGAATACTGTCTGTATGATCCGATAACTGAATTCAGTTGTCTCAAATAATGCCTGTAAACACACTGAGAGATAAATAAAGCACATATCAAAATCTTCAACTGAGTCATTTTAGAGAGAACGGAAGCTCATTTTTGGTTACATGGACTTTCAATGGAGGGACAGAAATCTATAATGTTTCATTAAAAATACAATTTACATGTTGAAGATGAACAAAAGTATTATGGGTTTGTAATGACAGGAGGGTGAGTAATTGATAACAAATTTTTTGGGGGGGTGGGGTGACCTATCCCTTTAAGCCTAAGGATTTAGTTTTGTGGAATTTTAGAAAACTCCTACAACACATCCTCTCAGATATGTGGTCAAAACCTCCACCCAGCATTTAACAGGAGTTTTGTGTCATTCTCTGACCACAAAACCTCCCAAATTTGCTCTCAAAATGCACTTGTGACTCCAAGTAGTTCACCACCTTCACTTATTTTCATAAAATAACTCCAAAGAGGAGTGAAAACCGTTATCTGTTGCTATGTGAACGTAACCAAAGTGGTTTAGAACAGACATTATTAGTAGGTATTAGTGAGTATTCATTCATTAGTTACTAGGTCAAATGGGTACAAGGGATAGTTAAATCAAAGGATGATAACATGGACAAGTACTTCCAATTTCCCTTCTCACCTTACGTCCTCCAGCTTTCTGCTAATGGCTGAGCCCACGCTGGAGAATGCTGTCGTTGCCTTCTGACCCACTTGGGATAGGGTCTCTGAGGTCTTCTTATACCTGTCCAGCACAGATGGGGGCAGATGTGTAGAGAAAATGTTACCAACAGCACAACATAACCATAAAACACAAGATCATGTAATTCTAACAGCTGGAGCGAGCTAGTAAAGTCAAGCATGTTCACAACTGTACTTCTTTAATGTTATTCAGTCAAATAGCAAGTGTGAATGCACAGCAGAAGCATTGACAGATGGTGCCGCTCCTCCGCAGCAGTACGAGAGGCGGCGGGCAGCACGCAGATGCCTGAGGCGAGTGAGGGCACGTACGCAGTGGAGGTGGTGACTTCCTGCCAGCCCCTGGTTAGGTTCTGTTTAAACTCGTTGAGTGGAGTGATGCCCAGCTTCCTCTTGATCTCCGCCACCTGCTTCTCCTTGGCCGCTAGCACCTGAGAAAGAGTCTGGATCTCATCTTCCACCTGTAGGGAAACAGGATAGAAGTATTCATCATGGAAAATATGGTTAAATAAAAGTGTGGCGAGACTCAAAAAATTCAAATCACTGATATAGTTTATCCATCAGAGATTGGTCCATCTACAAGATATAACATACAGCATGTGTCAAAACAGGGAAGAAAGTAGACATTGTAAAATGAGTTTAGCCTTGAGAATCAACCACACTTGGGCCTGAGAGAATCTCTGCCATTGAATGGCTGCAGAGACGTTGTAGAGACAGGCTGGAATCTGAAATGTAACTCGACTGAAGGATGCCGACCTTAGCTAGTTCACTGCAGAGCTCTGCTTGCTCTTTCTCAGTTAGGGCCATGCAGGGTGAACAGGGTACTGCATCCACTGCATCTTCGCCTACTTCTGGGATGAAGTCTGGCCCCTGGGTCCCTACAAAAACAAAGACATGCACTATGAAATATTTTAAGGTGATGAAGACTACTAATAAAATTGTTGGCCTAAGAAAAGGCTGCATTTTTTAACCCCACAAAGGGCAATGAAATGGTGAGACACTTTATGTCACACTGTAAATAAAATTGCAATTACGAGAAAAAAGTTGCTATTATGAGAAATTAAATCACACTATAAAGATCTAAAGATACAATCATTTGAAAAAAAAAAAATACAATTATGAAAAAAACTTACAAGAAAGTCACACTGTGAGATAAAATTACAATTACAAGAGAAAAAAAAAAATATCACAATAACGAGAAAAAAAACTCTGATATAGGCCTATTTCTAATTACGTCACAATTATGAGAAAGTCACACTATGATATTTAGTTACAATAATGAGAAAGTCACATTACAAGAAATAAAACCACACTATGAGATTTAAAGTTACAATTATGAGAAAAGTTGCAATTACAGGAAATAAATTACACTGTGATATATGAATTTACAATTATGACAAAGAAGTCACAATTATAATAAATAAAGTCACTGTGAGATATAAAGTTACAATTCCGAGAAAAAAGTTGCAATAAAAAAAAGTCGCAATTACAATAATTAATACTGTGAGATTGTTACAATTATGAAAAAGGTCACAATTACAGGAAATGAAGTTACACTGATACATGAATTTACAATTATAAGGGAAAAAAAAGTCAATTATAATAAATAAAGTCACTGTGATATAAAGTTACGATTCTGAGAAAAAAGTTGCAATTAAGAAAAAAAAGTCGCAATTAAACAAATCATACTGTGAGATACATTTACAATTACAAGAAAAGTCGCAATTACAGGAAATAAAATTACACTGATATATAAAATTTACAATTATGAGAAAAGTCACAATTATAAATACTGTGAGATAAATTTACAATTACGAGAAAAAAAGTTGCAATTACGAAAAAATAAAGTCACATTGTATTCATTTTTCATTTTTTTTTTTTAATATAAAGTTACATTGTCAGTGGCAATCACCTTTTTATTTTTGTATTCTGATGCAGAAATGGGCTTTCTTATAGTGAAATCCTATTAGAAGTTCCGGAAACAAATTCCACTGATCCTTTGTGATATAAATTTTAGCATCAAGTTAGTTCACATCAAGTTGAACTGTCTGAGTGCAAGTCCTGTTAGCTCAGTGGTGAGTGGTAAGAAAGATTCAGGTTCTGATTTAGAGACTGAATCAGACATCAGACCAGTAGGCAAAAGTAAAACAAAGGAAGATGAGGAGGGCAGAGAGAAGTCATGTGTCAAAGAACTTGAAAACTTTATAAGGTGCTTGTCACATGATGGACACCCACCCAAGGGCTCACGCATGTCTGGAAGATGTACTTTGATGCTTCCACTGACAGACAATGCCATGGAAATACAAAATAAATAATAAAACTCCTGGATGACACCATTCAGTGGGCTGATAACTAGTAAGAAAGGCCAAAAATTCAGCAGTGTCAATCAAACTGACGAGAATATGACAGCCCTGAATGAATAGATCTACACTGCACTGTATAGTACACTGTAATGTTATCAGCTGATGTCCTTGTTCTTTAGTCAAATCAGTGTTTTTGTGCTTCCCACGATTATTGGATTAACAGAATAACCTGATAAGACCATTCACTTTGTTAAACACTGATCCCAGAGCTTTGACAGAATCAGCCTTTTCTGTGTTAGTTAGCAAAAAAATAAATAAATGAATAAATAATAATAATAATAATAAATCAAAGCTCAAGTACATTTGATGGACCTAATTGATGGATGGACCTTCAATAAAGTTCAAATCTGAGATTCAAGTCTCAGCTTGCAGCTGGGAGGTTTAAAACGTGTTTTGAGGAAGAAACTCGCTGCATTTAAAGTTGCATCACATGAGGAAGGTGTGCAACTCATTTGTAAGCAGCTTGTTTGGTATTTCTGGAAAAACTGGTAGGCTGGCCTCCCACTTTAACTTACTACAAAGGGAATTAGCAACAAAAGTGAGGAGCTTGAGAAAAGTGAGAAAAAAAATGTGAACTGGTTACTTTCTTACTAATATGAACAGGGTTTTGGCTAAGTGGGAAGGTGAATGTTCCAAAATTAGTAGCAGTAATTAGCAGTTTGAATAAATTGAAGTGTTTTCCCACCTTCTATGTTCACTTTCACAGTGTCTATTTGATACACCATTATCTCTCAAAACACATCTCTTTCTAAACTACATCTGCTGATTGTTATAGTACGCTCTAAGTTACACACTAGTGCACTGACACTGGTGACGCATTCATTCATCATGAAAAAGAAATATTGACAGTGTCATCCAAGTTCAACGGTCGGTTTGAAACAGTTGAATGGTTTACAGGAGGACTCACATGACATCACTTGCATAGTAATTATGACTATAACCAATGCCTGAACTTCATACTGAACTTGAGCAGGGATGAAATCAAGGTTCATCTACAGGGAGTTGTTTTGCAGTATAAACAGGTTCAAACAACGTTTGTGGCTCATTCTTTGCAAAACCGAGAGGCAATATACTACCTATCATACACACTTTCACGCACTCTTTTTCAAGACCATATGATTCAATTTAACAAATTAAAGGTTTTCTTTTATCGTTTCGAAATCTGTTTTTTCATGTGACATATCGGCTTAAAATTTGCCTCATTACCTTGAAGTGGTGGGTAAAACTAGATAAAAATAAATAAATAAAAATCAATGTGGACATTAAAAAGAAAGTAATTCAATTTTTTCCAACCCCTAAGACGAGCTGTGATGAAAGCACTTCAGATTTGTTCAGACATCACTGATTTCATCACCAGCTTTACTGTCACAATTCCCGTTGATACATTTGTGACTCAACATCAACATCTGTCCTCTAGTTGAATTGATTTCTCCACACGTAGATTTCCAGATACACAATAACAAGATTACGAACGGCCGCCATCTCGCGAATCACCAAATAAAAAGAAATATTTCCAGCCCTGTTGTGCCATGATGGTTCACAGGCTTGATCATTGACCTCTCTGTATAATGAGATTGAGGGCCCTGTGTAAACACACTTGTAATTTGTTAACCAAGCTCACTGCTCTTCCATTTAGTGATTAACATCTTAACTGCATTATAGTAACACTGCTGGCCATGGTATAATTTATAGATGCAGTTTTACTGTACGGAACGGTTAAGTGTTTGTCATTTAGTATGTGCCAGTTCAGACCTGTTGTCCTGTTAATTCAATCAATGTTTGTTAAAGGGCCCTGCACTGCAGTTCTGTTTCTTTAAAAGGGCCATATCATGTGGTAGGCAATTTTAATTTTTTACTTACAGTGTTTGATGTAATATGAAAACATATCAGGATGCACAGTATAACAGTAACATCAGTCCATAATAGTTTTTTTTAATCCGTATAGGAAGATTGTGTATTTAATTGTGCATGCTATTTTTACTTTATTTTTACATTTAGATTACCTTTGCCGTCATTAAACAATCACTTAAATGTTAATCGTTAAATATACTAACAATTAAAAACTGTTAAATGTAATATAATATCTATTTTTCATACTGTACATTATAATGTTATGATGCACAAATTCACTTTTGAGACAAATTATTGTCTCAAATGTAGCACCTGTCTCAAATGTGGATGCGTGTAGCACCTACAACTCTGCATATCCTCCTACAGGACCCCAATGTTAGAAATGAGGAGCTGGTTTTATTATTTTTAACAAGGTCCCTGATTTATTCAGTCTGATATTTCCACATTCGAAGGGGATGTGAATGACATATCAAAATGAAAATATCAAAACATACAAAAAAAAAAAGAAAAAAGAAAAAAGAAAGAAAGAAAACCTGGGGGGTATTCCAGAAAGCAAGGTTAACTTACTGTCACATATACCCTGAACTCTCGGTTGATTAACCCAAACCTTGCTTACTTGAGGTATGCTTGTTCCAAAAATGCGTCCGGGAGTAAGTTCAGCCAACCCAGAGTATGTTCCCGGTTAACACAGAAGACATTCTCAACAGAGCGACGAATCGATGATTCATCATGGAAACAGGCGCTAAGAAAAACCGCGCCATTCTACTTCCTTCTTTGTTTGTTTAATGGTGATTTACATAAACTACTTAGTGCACATCGCCACCTATTTGGTGGTTATGCAATCATTTTTTCAATCTTTTCATTTAATAAGAAACCTTTATTCACTGAGAATAAGAATTATATTGTTTGTTTGATGCTAATTATTTAATGAGATATCACATATGTATTTTATTATAGAAATTATAGCATAGAAAACGTCCTGTTATAAAAAGGAAAAAAGCAGATCCATGTGTGAGATGACAATAAAATAAATACATATTACACATTAGAACTGAATAAACATTTAAACGTTACCGCTTTATAATAGTGCTTTATAATATATATATATATATATATATATATATATATATATATATACACACACACACACACACAAACAACTGTAACTATATGACAAATTTAGTTACATTAAAATAACTATATTAATTATATAACACACATCTGAATAGTAGAGATGGCACTTTCTGAGTCTGCACTAGCCTGGTGTATGGGAGTTATTCTGCAAACTGACGCCCACCTGAACAGCATCAGCTCCTGATGGCTGAGCCTCTCCAAAACATCAGCAAATGACAGGAAGAGGGCTCCCCCGTACTTTCAATAACATTCTTTGTCTCCATCTCCGTCACACTGCTTGTTACACTGACTAACACCAGTCCACACCTAAACACACACACACATCCACTCAGCACCTGAACAAACACAGTTACCTCTGAGCGATGGTACAGGTGAGCCAGGGGGAGTGAAACTCTCTTTGGGTGACAGGTAGAGGTAGCTGGTGTTCACTCCCTGCTCAAAGTTGAACGGAGACTTGTACTCCTCGACAGGTTCCTCCATGCTGCCCATGAACAGGAAGCTCCCTGGACACTAAGTGAGTTCATGTGACAGAGTGTGTTAGGATCACTGTGCCGATTGTCTTATCTGCTAGCTACGGTTGCGAGTATAAGTGTTTTGCGGATCCTGCAGCGCTAGCAGGGCAGCTGCTGGCTCACATGATGTCCGGCCCAAGACAACGATGGCAGCACGTTAATAAGTTACCTCTCCAGAGTGATCTAATTCCGTCACGAGCCGACACTCCCAGCTGTAATCTCAACGGTCCTTATAGGGATTGTTGACAATCCTGTAAAAGTGCCAGATTCTCAAGGTCTGAAAAAAGCAATCGCCATCGTCTTTAGCTGTTCCTGTGCTCAGCTGTCTCATGCTCAGCCCCCTCCATCTATCTTATCATCCATGGGAAATGAAGATCCATTTGTCCCCTGGTCACATGACACTGGGGCAAGCCCATGAAAGGAAGCTGTAATCTGTGGTGGCCCAGATTACAGCGCTAATCCATTACAAAGGGCCTCCGCACTGCTTCAGATACACACCAGCTGCACAAACCATTACAGACTGAAATGGATTCAGCCAAGCGCAAGACATTCAGAAGTGCTGATCCCTAAAGGCTAACACACACTCATGGGTCTTCGGCACCATTATACTGCAAAAATATTCGACCATGCTGCATTATATTGTGGAATGCAGATTTTATAGGTCTTATCAAACTGTGGAAGATCATGATTAATATTAACAAAACAATACAGCAAAGGCACGCATATGTATAGTTCTTATAAATATTGGCGTGTATATTGTCTACATACACATATATATATATATACACAGTACTGTGCAAAAGTCTTAGGCACATTAGTATTTTTACACAAAAAACAAAAAAGTTTTAAGCCAGTTATTATCTTTTGCTGTAGTGTGTCAGTAGGAAATATCAGTTTACATTTCCAAACACTCCTTTTGCATTAATTGTAATAATCCAGTGAGATTTTTGTATGCACAATGAGTCAACAACAGCTGGTATGCTCCACACGGAGATTTGATCTCACCATCATCAAGTCCATCTGGGATTACATGAAGGAACAGAAAAAACTGAGACAGACTAAAAGAAACCTTGACACTTGAAGAAACCTGCCTCCAAAGCTACCTGAAAAACTATGTGCAAGTGTACCTAGGACAAAAGCTGTTTTAAACGCGAAGGGTTGTCACACCGAATATTGATTTGATTTAGTTAATAGAAGTTAACTGATAAATAAAATTTATGACATTATTTTTGAAAGCATCGTCACTTTACAGCACTTTAAGTGCCTAAAACTTCTCACAGTACTGTAGCTTTGTTTTTGTTTTTTTCCATGTAATCACAGACAGACTCAATGATGGTGAGATCAGATCTCCGTGTACTGGCTGCTGTTGTCAGACTCCTTCTGCACACAAAAATCTCACTGGATTATTACAATTAATGGCAAAAGAAATGTTTGGAAATCTAAACTGATATTTCCTACTGACACACTACAGCATTTTTTTGGTGAAAAAATAACATGCTAACCAACTAACTTCGTACTAACTTTTGCACAGTACTGTATGTATATAATTTTTTTTTTTTTTTTTTTTTTTTTTTACAAATTACTGCTTATCAAATATAACAGCCTTATTTTTTTTTAAATAAATCAAATAGCAGGCAGATTAATTATCAGAACCACAAAAATATTGATGGCCATCTAAGCAACCATCTTGGCAAAATCTGCAAACCAGTTAACCGAAAACAGAAACAAAACCTATTCACATTTTATTTTAATAAAGTTGTCATGAACCAGAAATTGCGACTAACTTTTCTTTCTCATTTCTTCCTTAAAGACCCCCTGTGGTGAAAATCAAGTTTTTAATGTTGTTTATATGTCTATGTGGTGTTTTTAATATGCTTTAAGACAAAGCATGTGCAAATTCATATGTCAACACCATTGCTGAGTATTTTCTCTTTAAAACTGCAGTGAAAAAAAGACAGTCTCAAACCCGTGGTTTGAAATCACTGGTGTCTGTGACGTCACAAACTACCTTGTAACCAATCACGTCAACGTGCCGGCGGGTAGGGGACTAGTAGGGGAGTCTCAAGAGAAGCCAGGTTATCCCGGTATATTTTTCTGTTGATATGAAAAATCGTGTAGATTTAGCAATATGGCGGGTGTATGATGTATATTACGATGTTATGATGAATATGCCTTTCTCCACTGATGTTCTGAGTTGTTTAAAGTTTTTAAGGATACCGATTGTTAGAAGGCAGCTGTCTGACTCTGACGTGGTGAACAGGAACATGGTTTGTGTAACATTAGCAACACATTATTAGCCATTTGATAACATAGTCAAGCAAAAGGCTAATCATATTAATTACCGTTATGTGTTGTAAAATTACAGTCCGATGTTGTAAAGAGCAATACCATTGTGCAGCGTTTACCTCAGTAAGTTAACTGAGTGGATCTCTGAGCTGGCGTGAGCGAGTGGAGGTGGGGTTAATTTGCATATTCATTGATCTGTGTATAATAAATGAGGCAAGGGTGTAGAGTTACATTCAAGGAATGAAGAAATTTTTTTCACAGGAAAAAATGTTTAAATATGTCATTTTGGTGATCAAAGATAAGTTTTAAGGGATAAAATTATTGACTACAGGGGGACTAAGTATATCCGAGTGAAATGCTTCTTGAACAAGAAAAAATGTAGGAAAGAACTTGATTTTGTCCATTGGGAATTGATAGGCTCATTTGATCGTTGTCATTTGCTAATTGCTGCGATCTCATGTGAGCGACAGATTGTTAGAGAGGATAGATTATTGTCCCACCCTTGCACTGGTGCACACATCATCAGAGATGTCATTGCGAGGGGGAAGGGAAATGAATGTTTTTCATTAAAGATGACAAGGGCACATGAATTAAAAAAAAAGATACATTATATATCCACATATAAATACATTTAAATAATCACTGCAAAATTCCATTAAAAAAAAAAAGAATTGTCAATTTTAATTTCATGGTGACTAAAAATAAAACAAAATAAATAAAATAAATGTCTACTTTAAATATTTTACTATAATAATAATAATAATAATAATAATACTTTTACTATAATAATTGTAATATATATTAATAATATTGATGTAAAAATGTTTATTGTTGTCGTAAATATTGTAATAAGTACATATTTATTGCCATTACTAGAATTTCACTATTAGCACATGTGTAAACACTTTCTACATGGCTCTGTTTGTTTAAACAGCTTGATATAGCAACACGGGCTTAACCAATAATGCAACTCTTAAGTTTAAATCAGATATGCTATTAAATCAACGCTGACCAAAAAAAAAAAAAAAAAAAATCATAAGACATAATAGTCAAATAAAAAACATTCTCAAATCATCGCAATATTCATAATATTGCCAACAAAATCATTGGAATTCCATTTGGTGCCACTAATGGTGCGGAAACACCTGACACAAGCACAACACCCTTCGTTTCCAGTCCAGTTTTCATTTCCTCTGGTTTTAAAATACACACATGCTATGTATGACACACCCTCTATTCAGCTCTGCCCCTGAGGAGCTGGAATTACACATCACTACCAGTCGTGCCAGACTACAGTAGCGGTCTTACGTGGGACGGGTCTGCTCTCTCCAGTAGAGATCAGCAAGAACAGTCAGACAGAGACACAAAGAATCAGGTTATAATGAGAGTCACAGAGACTCTATTCAGCTGTATTCTTCATATGGGCGTACAAGAGCCAAGCAGTGACAAACACACATGTGCGCTTGTATGTGTTTGCGTGTCAATTAACACCCAAACACATTCACCTCGCATGTCTAGGACGACAGAACCTTGACGCCTCCGCACACTACTGTGTGCAGGTTAGTACCCGGATATTTGCCTTTCACCAAAGTCCTTGTTGGCTTCCATCCAGACTAAATTGCACAACAAAAGCCTGCAGATGTTCAAATAGAGACTTGAATGCAATCTGCAACCATTGGCAAAATGTAATTTATGTTCCTTTGGATGCCAAATCACTTTCACACAAAACTAATACAATGAATTTTCATTAACACTTCAGCACATGTTGACAAGTTCAGACAAAGCCTTTTTTTAATGTGCTTTACAGGGGCCTGGTGCATTGTGGGAGAGTTTCAGATCATGTGACAAGCCCCCACAGTAATGTGGTAACCTCAATGTTAGGAGGGCCTGTCTATGACAAAATACAACAAACTGCGGTAATAGAACAGAGAGATTCAATGAAGGAAGATGCTTGACTTACTTCCCAATTAAAAAACAAACGAGAAGTATTTTTTAAAAGAGGAAATAAGCAATAATCACATTTCATTTAGACTAAAGTCTTTGTTAAACAACACAAACTAGTTGTCCAGTAACATTCCCATGACCCCACATGGAGTGTCTGTGATCTTCACAATGCCAATAATAGGATGTACATGGGATCCCATGACCTCATATAGAGTTGGACAAGCCTTTCAATGGGCTCGTGCCTCTTCAACATCAGGAACTGGATCTCGTATGACTTGCATTTAAACTCAGAGAGCTCAAAAACATAAACACCCCAGTAAAGAAACAAAGAGGACATTTGAAGCACCTAATAAACCACAGCTTCTAATCAATTACTGGGTTATTCCAAGCGCATTGCCTCCCGTGATTGAAACAAACGAGAATCATGGGACAGAGTACGACTCTAGCAGTCTGGATAAACATATACGCAGGGGAATAATGGGCGAGAAATGGAGAAGGTTTAACAGCCTATAGGGTGGTAGAAAATAGCAACTTTATTTCTTCAAAGGGTGTAAGAATTGACAAAAGCATGACTAATAAGAAAATGGAGGAAATTTTAGTTAAACACATTACTGACATGGTATGTGAGGGGCATTATTTTCTACTGAAAATACACAATCTTAAAGGAACACTCCACTTTTTTTGAAAATAGGCTCATTTTCCAACTCCCCTAGAGTTAAACAGTTGAGTTTTACCATTTTCGAATCCATTCAGCCGATCTCTGGGTCTGGCGGTACCACTTTTAGCATAGCTTAGCATAGTTCATTGAATCTGATTAGACCATTAGCATCTCGCTCAAAAATGACCAAAGAGTTTTGATATTTGATTATTACGCCGGAATGAGAGTATAGTTCCTAGCCATATCTGCCTAGAAAATCGCAACTTTTCATTTTCCGTTGGACTTAGTACATAATGTAACTACAGAAGAGTCAAGTTTTAAATAGGAAAAATATCGAAACTCTTTGGTCATTTTTGAGCGAGATGCTAATGGTCTAATCAGATTCAATGAACTATGCTAAGCTATGCTAAAAGTGCTACCGCCAGACCCGGAGATCGGCTGAATGGATTCGAAAACGGTAAAACTCAACCATTTAACTCTAGGGAAGTTGGAAAATGAGCCTATTTTCAAAAAAAGTGGAGTGTTCCTTTAAGGTTGGCTGTTCAAAATTGTCTGTGTGGTCACATGACTGGGAGAGGCTCAGTTCAGAGGGATGGAGGTCACAGCAAGGCCTTAAGTTTCTCCCCTCAGTGCAATGTTAGTCCACACCTTTATTAGGCCAAAACTCTCAGTTATATGAAAAATACAATAAATAAGACAAATGACACCTTTGAAATAAGGACAAAACTGTAATTCAGTTTTATGACATGAAAAAGAAGATCTTGCTGATTTAATTACTTTTGGAAATGGTGAGAAAGATGCTCTACTGCTACAATCAAACTATGTCAAACAAAAATGTGATCAAAGGGACGATCTTTCACAGATAACAGTCTATCAGTGAAATAAATGTGTTATTGCACCAAAGAATTGGGTGATTAGTGAGTTTTTTTGTAATATTACAACCACAACACAACAAATTTTACAATTAATGTAAATATATCGCATTGGTTTGGCGGTCTTAAAGAGCCAATATTCAGGCCCACAGACACTCAGAAAAACATAAACCACACTGTTATGTGGATTTTTGCGCTGTGCACAAAACACACACACAAAATCTATATTATGTCATGATTTACTCACCCTCATGTGATTCAAAATGCTTATGACTGACATGAAACACAAAAGAAGGATGTTCTTTCTGTTGTTCTCCATACAGTGAAAGTGGCTAAAGGCTGTCAAGCTCCAAAAAGGCACAATTTTAGGCCAAGTAACATAAACTTACAATATAATAATAGCTTTGTGTGAGGAACAAATCAAAAACTTAAATCGTTATTTTTGGTTGTTTTCTAAATGTGGGTCTATTTTTGTACATGTTGGTCTGTTTCTCCAACAAAGCTATCATATTAAGGCTCCAAAAGACTTGGAATACAGTGCACAAGTCATATGGACACAGCTAAGGGGTTTTTTCATTTTTAAAACCTCAACAATCAACAGCATTAGTCCATTATGGAAAAGAGCATCCAGAACATTCTGTAATATAAAGTTTTTTTGTGTGTTTGACAGAGGGAAGTCATGTAGTGTATTCCAGTCTTCAATGATGACAGAATTTTCAGGTGAACTTTTTGTACATGAACTAGTCCTTTAAATTATTCATTTTATGGCAAAGCTGTGTCAGTTTTGCACTGTGCTGCACTGTGTTCACTATGTCAACAGCGTAGGACACTGGCAAGGAAGAGAAGAAATTGTTCAATAAAGTCGTTATTTTTTGTTTTTTTGTGCACAAAAATTATTCTCGTCGCTTCGTAACATTAAGGTTGAACCAGTGTAGTCACATGGACTAATTTAACGACGTCTTTATTACCTTTCTGGGTCTTGAAAGTGGTAATAATATTGCAGTCTATCGAGGGCCAGAAAGCTCATAGATTTCATAAAAAATATCTTAATTTGTGTTCCGAAGACAAACGAAGATCTTACGGGTTTGGAAAGACATGAGAGTGAGTAATTAATGACAGAATTATAATTTTTGGGTGAACTAACTATGGGGTAGGAATCACAGGGTACCTCACAATACGATACACGGCTCATGATACCAATAATATCACGATACAACAAAAATCAATATATTGCCTAATCCTAATGATACATCACAATATCTGTCTAACTATGAAAATAAAATGCCTGTGAAAAGGTTTAAGTGCAGGTTTTCCAGACTTTGGACTTAAACGTGGCTGGGGCATCTATTATTTTACTCACACTGCTGTCCGCCATCCCGTTAAAAACCTCTTTTTCTTAGGCTAGTTAACTTATGTTCACGTTTCCCCTCATTCGTGTGTTGAGCACCACCTCAAGGAGCCATGAAGTAGCGATGCTGGGAGCAGGGAAATCTATTTAGAGCGCCTTATTTTATTAAATAAATATTGATATTTGGTGCCAGCGTATCGATTCTCGTATCGCACAGAGGACAACGATATATTGCCCTATCGAAATTTTGTCCCACCCCTAGAACTAACCCTTTAATATTTTTGTGGAAACTTTGATGAATAAAAGGTTTAAAGAGCAGCATTTATTTGAAATAGATTTTTTGCAACAATGTAAAAGTCTTTACTGTTACTTCTGACCAATTGAAAAAAAATATTCATTTCTTTAAAAAAAAAAAAAAAAGTACTTTGAACAGTAGTGTAATTTATCTGTGTACACGCTCAGAGCAAGACAGAGAAAAGAATGACAAATATGTAGCTATAAGCCTTAGAGAACAAAGAGTATTTGGAGCAATATCTGAAATATCTTCTTTAAAATTAAATTGGAAAAAAGATTCCTGTGCTACTTCAACTTCGCATGAAAACACGGAAATGACCTGACTCAAGTCATTATGAATCTAACATTCCGCTTTGAGTTCTGATGTTTTCAGTGAACTGACATCAAAAAGATGGAGAAGTAACAGCATAACTGTTATAATATAAAATTGCAGACTGGACTGAGTTACACACTGTAGCACACCAACAAACACCAGGAGTGGAAATTTCCACCAATGAGATCAAAAGAATTCTCTGCTAGCTTTTGTCAGTCAAGTAAACTTTCAACCTTGAGTTGCTGAATGGTCCACCGAACGGATTTGAGCAAAATGTGCAATGACCACATTCATAACAGAACAAACGCACCAACAATGGCTATAGAAGATTTGCTTGCAGCTTCCTCATTCCTCACTGTAGTTCTGTTAGTCTTTCATCTTTTTTATTTTCCTATGTTGCCATGACAGCAAAAAGAGAACAGTGTGCAGATCTACCTGAGCAAACATGAGCAACTGGTGACTGCAGAGGCAAACTATGAATTCAAAACATATGACTTTGACAGTATTAGATCAGATGTCCTAATCCACAGGTTTGCCCATCCCTTTTCTCTTGGGTGAAAGGTTTTCCATTGACTGACTGACTGATGCAACAGAGCTAAATCACTCTGCAAATCATAGACACATTCACTAACTGAGTTCTTGGCACTTGATAGGATTCATAAGATGTCATAACTGAGTCTAGAGTATACCTAGGGTAAACAAACAAAGGTATCTCAGGCTTTATCCTGCACTTTTGCTTGTCACATTGCACAACGGCCCATGGGCACCAGCTGCAGAAAGACATGGGCACGCAGAAAAAAGGAATGAGCAGATGGCTGCCCTGCGTGAGAGAGATGAGGGGAGGGGAACAGAAGATTCAGACAGGAAGGCTCTGGCTCCTGGGGAGGCTGCTCACCGACTCACTGCAGCCCAGGAGGGATGAGAGAGAACAGGCTGCTCAGATCCAAGGAGTTGGGCGGAGACGAGGTGACCGGGATGAAGACACGATGGTCAGGAGGTCAGAAAGGACTATGAAAACAAGCACGATGTGACATTCAGTGACGTCAATGATATTTCCCCAATACGTAAACGTAAATGACTGTTTCTGCCAGGCCTTTGTTATATAGTCAAATAAGACAATGTCTTAAATCTGTTTTTTGCCAAAATGTTAGACTTGTGGTCATCTTCATATGAACTAGATTTGAGAAACACTTGGGTTTGTGTTATAGCATTATATATGGCCCGAGAAGCTGGGAAAGGCTCAAGCATCCCCACGACCCTCCAGAGGAAAAGCGGTATAGAGAATTGATGGCTATATTATATAATATTATATTATGTTATATTATATTATATTATATTATATTATATTTACAGTAAGGCAGTAAAACATTTTGCATTTATATTAATAAGTGTCAATGCTGATCAAAAACAGGATCATAAACAGTAAAATTGGCGCACACACACACACACACACACACACACACAAAAAGTCTTTCCCCAATAATGGATAATGAATGTAATATAATATAATATAATATAATATACTTAATATAGTAACATTTTACAATAAGGTCTCATTTGTTAACATTTGTTAATGTATTAACTAACATGAACTAACAATGAGCAATACATGTTACAGTATTTATTAATCTTTTTTAATGTTAGTTAATAAAAATCCAGCTGTTTATTGTTTGTTCATGCTAGTTCACAGTGCATTAACTAATGTTAACAAATACAACATTTGATTTTAATAATGCATTAGTAAATGTTAAAATAAACATGAACTAAGATTAATACATGCTTTAAAATCATTGTTAATTCTTAGTTCATGTTAACTAAAATAGTTAACTAATGTCAACTAATGAAACCTTATTGTAAAGTGTCACCTATAATATAATATAATATAATATAATATTATAATATGATATGTATTTGTATATATAGATTTGTTTTAAACTTTTTCAGTAAAATATTACATCAAAACATATATAGAGGCCATTCCAGCCTCTAGTCTACTACTACACTAAATACCAAAGACTAGACTAGTCTAAATCAATAGAATGTAGGCCAACGTTTCCTGCCAGACAATAACCTCAACACCAGACATCTGAACACATTTTGAGAACATTTTGAGCTGGAAAAATAGCACATGCCAGAAAAACTATGCTGTCTTAGACTATTTACGCAATGATGCAGTAGCCAAAACAGGAACCAAAGTTGGCCAGATCATATCAGAAAAAATAGACCACATTGCCAAAAACCTTACATTATAATGATCAGGTATGATGCGCGCGCGCGCGCACACACACAGTATGATCCTGATTGACCATAACCACCATAACATAAGTTCTCATTTCTAGGTCCAAAATCTGCATATGAATGACATCACACAAAGGGAATAAGAAACATGAGATGATAAAGAAGAGGAAGAAAACTATCAAATTTGTGACATACCATTAACTGTATTCTATGCTTTATTTTATAATTCCCAAGCCTCATTGTTAACTTAAAGTAGAAACATGGTTTATCTGCAAGACATTAAATACAAACTCAATTAATAGAATTGGCACGATAGAACAGAGATGTAGAAGCATATTTACAGCAGGTGTTTAAAGCTAACATATGGTTCAACGATGCTGAAAGCAAGTTAAGCCCACGCAAGTTAAATAAATAGTCACAAATATCCTTATTTACTAAAAAATAAATAAATAAAAATCAAGTTTTGCAGTTGGATAGTGGGAGATTATGTTCGGACGGTGGTTCCATAAGTTTTTATAGCATTTATAAAAACCATTAATTATTAGATAACGAACTAATTATAATGTGCAAAACTGCTCTAACCAGAATAAAATCGCGGAAATATCTATCCTGACTGATTGTCACATTACCAATATTCATCAAAATTAAAGAAATTAAACAACCACTATTCCATTACCAGCTGTTGGCTGTGCTAACAAGCAAGCTAGCTAACTTCTGAAAGTTTTGTTGCATTTCTAATCTGTGCCGACATGTCATGTCACGTTCTCAAAAGAATTCAGTTACCTTGATCGGCATCCTCCATCCTGTCTTTGCGGATTCTTTATGTTGTGAGTTATTCTGATCCTTGCGGTCCCGCTTTCCCACTTCAATCTTGCAAATTTGCACTCAAAGCAGCCACTGCAACTAGGCTGCTGCTGCTCGAGGTGGGGTGGGGTCGTATGTGACGTCAGGACGCACAGCACGTAGAGATGTAAACAGGCAGAGACGGGCACGAGGTCCCACCTGGCGCGCCCACTTGAGACTAAAAATGCGTTCATTTATTCAAAATTAAATGTTATTTAAATGAACTAAAATAAACTAGACATAACCTATATGTGAAATAACCGTTTTATATTTGCCGTTTATGACAACTCACTAAAAACTATTGGCTAATTTAGATAATAGCTACTTTTTCGCTATATGCAGGTTATAGACTAAAAAAAATATTGTTCTGTGTGTTGACATAAATACTAAGAAATGTGATATACGTATAATTACAATAATAACTAGAATTTATTATATTTTTTTCAATAAACAAATTTCCACAGTAAAATAAAAAAATAGAGACATTTCAATTGCTATTATGCTATTTTAAATTTTTAAAATGTAAATGTACTCTAAAGCCTTGTCTTTTCTCTTTATAGAAAAGAAAAGAAAAGAAAAGAAAAGATTTCTGGATAACGAGGAAACCATTAATTTTTTCACCTGGCCAGAACTAATATTAAATTGTTTTCCTTTATTTAGTAAATAAGACACATTCCACTTTTCTAATTTGGGAATGATATAATTATCAGCAGAGGAGAAAAGGCCTGCCCTTCATGTTCACAGGGTGGGCTCAAAGTTCCTAATTTACCTAGACTCAGACCAGGCCCGCCCAGATGAGACAGTACGAGGCGCTTATTGCTGGCTTATAAATCGCCAATCATGTTGGTACTGTAGGAAATTACGCCACCCACTGGGTGACAGGATTTAATCCTACAGTATATTTTATGCAATCTATTTTTTATTTTATTTATTTATTTTTTGTGGATGTTTCTTGAAGCCCCACATCATGTAGGCTACGCCTATATGTATAAATACGACTAAAACTAATCGTAAATATAAACTGTAAAAACGTTTACATCATTATGTTGTTTAAGAAGATCTCCGTTTCCATCCATTTAACTTGTCAATATAATATCCGTAGTTTCAACTAAAGTAAATGTGTTTCAACTCGATTTCCTTCATCATTAGACTATAAAATAATTCAAAGTGATGGAAAAAGTGCAATGAACTTCACTGTGGGATGTACCTTGGTCCACTTTGATTTAGCCTACTTAAAAAGGCAAATTTTACTTAATGAAGCAATTAATTTATGCAGCCGCGTAATTAAACTTGACGCTTAATTTTTTTAATTTACTTATTTACAGTGTATAGCAAAAAACGTGCGCGTGTGTAAAGACAAATTAAAAGACAATTCGATAAAACACAGTGACCGTAAATCAATGAAACTATTTTGCCTTTAATTCAAGCTCACTAATTTAATATAACCTATTTTAACGGTGTTAAAGTTTCTAGATTTCACGGAATTCATAAAAATGTATTAAAATAGTGGATCAAAAACAAAATTTACAACGGTGACTCAAGAATTTGATATATATATCTAAAAAAAAAAACCCCATCAGTCAATCTCCGTCACTACCTGGAAAATACACCTATGCACGCGCTCATTAGAACTCCAACCAGCCCACCTGTCCCGATCATCACGACTCGCGCGACAAACATGGAGCGACGTCTTTAATGTCAAGCACAGGGGAGGGCGTGAAAGGGATACAAGGACTTATTGGTTCGAGACGTGTAGCTCTATAGATGAAAAAGCATGCGGAAAATGGGTGCAGTCATCGACACAAAAGACCCCTGGCTGTTCGTCGTCACCCCCATCTTCCTTTAACACGAGCCCCCCCTCCTCCCTCTGACCGAGATGCATTGTGGGGGAAGTCGTTGCCATTCGACCTCTGCGGGGCCTGCGCGGACGCAGACAGAACCCTGAAATTCATTATGCCTTTAAAACCCCTATTTATTTCCGCATAACCTACATACTCTCACCAGGAGGCCGGAGCGCAGAAAAACGGCTCATTTCATGCGGAATACTTTATTTAAGAGAGCTGCGATCGGATTTTTGTTTTGTTGAGAAAGTATAGATTGTAATTTATTTCAAGAAAATGTCCGGAGAGCGAAGCCGCAGGTCGCTGGCTTTCCGAGGAGGTGGATTAGCCGTCACCGGTGCCAGTGCCGTCGGAGGAGGCAGCAACGGCAACAGCTGTGAGGCCCCGGCCTGTCAAGACCGACATTTAAACGGGAACAGGCCGGATCAAGAGGACGATAGGGATTTGGGGGCGAAAGGACCATCGCCGGGGAAAGTCGAGGGCGGGGGGTCCGTCAGCGACAGCACGGAGCCGGAGGAGGACGAGGACCCGGAAGGGGGCAGTTGGACAGCGGGGAAACATCATGACAGAGGCGCTTTAAACAGCGTAATGGTGAAAACCGAGAGCTGTAAGTGGGCGACCGGCAACGGGGTGAACCGAGAGGACGGTAGCACGGGAGAGGCGGAGGAAGCGACCGCTAAAAAGCCGCTGCTGGAGATGAGACCTCAGACGCTGCTCTTGCAGAAACACTCGCTCTTCCAAGACTCCTGGCTGCAGGAGTTTCCCTGGCTCAAATTCAGCCAGGAAACAGGACTCATGTCTTGCTCCTGGTGCCATAACATCGCCACCAACAACAGCGACGAGCTGGTAAAAGGCAGCCGGAATTACAAGCGGGCCTTGCTGCTGAGACATCACCTGTCCTCGGAGCACGGCAGGAATGACCCGACCAAACAGGTACGTCTACACTGCGATATAATGGAGACGGGGATAGGCGGATATGCGACGAAGCCGCGTTGTGCTATTCGGTTTTTAGTTAACAAATGCCGATGTTTTTCCATGTCTTTTTGGAGCGGGAATGCTCTTTTTGAAGCTGTTTAGCGAGTAGACCTATTAGCTCGCTAAACAGCTTCGGTTAGCCGTAGACTCAGGTCGGAGGTAGCAGGTTAGCATGTGTGAGCTAACTGGATCAGCGCTGTCAGTTAGTGAGATGAGCTGAAAGACCCACGACTAGGTTATTTAAAGCATAAAAATCGATATTTGAAACCTTTTATAAACTGGGCCGCTGATAATAGTTTAATTTTATGTGATAGAAGTTTCTATTTAGGTGGTTTTGTGGAATTTTATATCGGATATTCATTATTAAATAGACCAAAAGTATCATAAATGAGATTGTGGCTCAAAATGTTGTCCTAGTTTGCCTCACTGTTTCCTGCGTTGCACTGTAATTATCAACCCTGGTTGTCATGGTAACTAACCTGATTGCCACAAAGGTCACACAATAGCAAGGGCTTGACCCTGCTACCTTTGGGGAGCCGCACCCCTTCCCAACCCCCTCGCTGTAAAAAGTGACCTCTGGCACATCTCACCCTCCCCTTTTAGGGCACCTAAATTAGAGGCATTGTGTTAGGTGACTCCCCAAGATCCATAGATAGTGTGTGTCACTTGCTGCATTGGGCTGGAGTGAATTATGTCGCCTGTAAAGACAGCAATGCCTGATATGTGCAGGCCACTGCAATGAACAGAATAAGATTAGGGTTGAATAAATCATATCAGCATCTGAGAAACACTTTTTGTATGTATAATGCACTGTAATAGTGAAATATAATTCATATTTGATTTAGGTGCATTTTATATTCCCAATCATGTCGTTTCAGATAAATTGTTATTGATCAATTTTTTTTTTTTATGCATTTCATTCCTAGTCTATTATCAAGCCACAAAATGACAGATTCATATAATAAATCTATATGTTGCCATCCAGGAGATGCCGTGTTCCTGGTTTTTGCAGTAGAATCCCTTAGGATTGCGTTGTATGATAATGTCCGTCTAATCAGGGTGACACAGAGTGTTCCACTAACTCAATTTATACCCCTCACTAATTAGGAAGGAAAGGAGAGATTACTGCCTCCTCCCTAGCAACAGAGGGGTTAAGACGCTACAACAGATCTGAACCCTGTTATGCTTTCCTGTTTGCTCACTTTTAAGTGACCTCTTACAGTCAACCTTTTTACAATACTTTTTTGTTGTGTTCTACATAATATGTGGAGTAAATGTGCTAGGTTACATTTATTACACTGAAATACACATACACGAATACATACACAGCTGTGATTTTATATTTAGTCGTTTATACATATTTTTAATTCAGAATTCGGTGACAATCTCAGACCTGCAACCTGTACGCATTTTGCGTAGCTGGTACGCATTTTGAACTCAAAGTACGCTTGCACGATTTGTGACTCTAAACTATGCAAAAAGCTAATTGTGTTGTGTTCAGTACGCTGCTCAAGCAGGAGGCATCGGCGTAGCCTGCCGAAAAGCAAAAGAGGAAGAGTTTGAGTAATAACTGCACTGCAAAAATATTTGACAACGCCAACATAACTTTATTATCTGAGCTGCATCAGTGGTCTGTGACCGTCTATCAGCGCTCATCAAAGTCAGAATGATTGAAGTGGTCAATCAAATCAATGAACTGTTCACAGAAGCCGAGCGATGAAGTATTAACGGTTAAAGAGTGTGAGGAAAGAAGTAGCTGAACATTTAATATTTTACAACTGTTTCATGATGTAAATGTTAAATGACCTACAGTAATATGCAGGGATGTTTCGTTATTTTTAATTGAAAATATATACGTGGTTTCGTAACGCAATGACTTTGACTTCACAATGAGTGTGTTTTGAGGAAGTTTCTTCCCTTTTGTGACGTATATTTGAGTGAAACAGCTTTTTGAACAAGAAAGAATGAAGGGCGGGACTTGATTTTGTCCATCGGGAATTGATCGTTGTGGTTTGCTATTGCTGTGATCTCGTGTGAGTGACAGATTGATCCCGCCCTCGCGCCAGTAAACGTGTCATCAGAGAAGAGATGTCGTTGTAAGAGGGAGGGGAAGTTATTTTAATAAAGATAATGAAGGCACATGAGTTAACACGCATAACCTCGCACACATAAATCATTGCAATATTCCATAAAAAAAAAAAAAAGAATTCCCATTTTGATATCTTGGTGAATTTGAAATAAAAATATTATTTGAAAATCATTCAAAAGCATTACTTTACAATTTTTGTTCTTTATACGGCTGGGCTGTATGATGAAATATCATGGTTTGCTCTGTCGCAGTATAAAAGTCCACCTAGCACAGGACTGCTTAAAGTTATTTACACAGATTGATAAAGAAATGTTATACTAATATATACTATTTAATATTTAAAAATATATATTTCTGATTTACTTCTGATTTTGTCATTGACCTCTCAGGAAATAGAGTATGATAGCGTACATGGAGATCACGAGATTGTGGATGAATAGTATCTGTCTTAAAGTAGACTAATTGGGCAAAACATTAGGATGTCTGCTGTCTGGGTAAAGAAAGGCTGTTCTGATCAGTCACATCCTCCAATAGCCAATTTCATAATTGTGATCTATTATGTTCCTCAGTGCAGTGACTGTCCGTCATAATGGGCTAAATTTCTTCACTGGTCCATATCAAACTCCCGTAATTCAATTACCCCTAAAGAAGGGTATCTGGGTTGCCTCACTCTCTAGTCTGGACTTCGCCCTCAAAGTATTTGGCCCCTCTTCCCATTATTAGTGAGCTCCAATGAAGGCGAGGGTCTCCACCCATATACTGTCTGCCGCTGTGTGAGATGTGTGTATTGGGAGGCTTGTTGTGTTGTTGGTGCTTGTGGTTGTGCTGGTGGGGGAGAATTCCCAGGAATTTTGTATCGATGAGCCCTGCTCTTTGTTGGGAGGCCCAGATCCTGGCATTCCCCTCCCACACCTTGGGTCAAGCACACTGCTGTATTGTTCATGCATCTGGATGAGGGGACCAGGCGCTGGCCTCAGGGGCTGGGATGGCTCAGGAAGACTATGCGCAAGGAAAACAAAACCGCCGTCCCTGTTGTCTGAGGCACAATGTCCCCCTAACGTGCCACTTGTGTAGTGTATTCTCACTGCAGCCCTAGTAGGTGATAAAGGCATGGCTCGCTCTAGCTGAAGGCTATGTGTTTAAATTTTGGGGAGCTATTGTTGGTTTACGGTGAATGGAACATGTTGGAAGTGTACAATAGAATAATGGGTGTTGGCAACTCATCGCCTGAAGAGCTTTAGATGGCTGTCTGTTCAACTGCAGCACAGGAGAACGGCAGCGGTATTGGTGGTGGTTGTATAATGTTCCTGTTTCGCATCAAAATGAAAGTCTGGGGTGGGAAACCAGAGAGAGAAACCACAGCGAGTTTCGTATACGACAAGTTTTATCAGAAAAGAACCAGTTTCCTAGTTTCTTTGATGTGTCTCATTCTGAATGTTTTTTTTTTGTTTTGTTTTTTATGTACACCATTCAAAAGTTTAGGGTTGGTAAAATTTTAAAAAATGTTTTTGAAAGAATTCTCTTATGCTCACCAAGGCTGCATTTGGTTAAAAATACAGTAAAAACAATAAAATCTTGTAAAATATTATTACAATTAAAAATACGTTTTCTGTTTTAAAATATTTTAAAAGGAACCTATAATGCCCCTTTTACAAGATGTAATATAAGTCTCTGGTGTCCCCAGAATGTGTCTGTGAAGTTTCAGCTCAAAATACCCCGCAGATCATTTATTATAGCTTGTCAAATTTGCCTCTATTTGGGTGTGAGCAAAAACACGCCGTGTCTCTTTAAATGCAAATGAGCTGCTGCTCCCGGCCCGCTTTCCAAAAGAGGGCGGAGCTTTAACAGCTTGCGCTTTGGTTGCTCAACAACAACAAAGCTGGAGAATCTCACGCAGCCAAAATGACGATTGTCAGTAACAGTGTTCTGCCTTACATTGTTTAAACCAGAGTCGGACACTGATGGAGAGACTGAAGTTACAACTTTTAGAATGCAACTAGACGTTTCTGAATGGTTAGTGGATAAATTTATGTAGTTGCTGTCGAGATGATTCAACTCATCGACTAGCATGTGCCGTCATGTTAATCTTTTGTGCAAATCCAGAGTTGAATTGACCCTTGTTTGTGAAGCAGTCCGGCGTAAAATGACAGCATGGCAACAACACTCTATTACAACAACTCTTCCTCTTCTCTAAAGCAGCCCAACATGGCCTCGCCCCCTTTTTGTGTGGTCTCGGGGGCAGGGTTTATGTAAATTTTGGGGTTTGTGATGTCACCAACCTGGGAAGAAGCTCGTTGTAGTCCCTACCAGCCATTTGTTGTAGTCCTTAAAAAGCGATTTCTGTAAAAGAAAATACCTCCCTTTGCATTGAGCTTTGAGCATCGTAACTTTGCACATGTTTTTTTATGCTCAAACAGCAACATTACACCCTAACTAAAGTTAAAAAAGTGAAATCATAATCAAGGACCCCTTTAAAATGTGATGTATTCCTGTGATGGCAAAGCTGAATTATCAGCAGCCACAGTGATACTTTTTTTTTTTTTTTTTTTTCCAGGAATCTTTGATAAATAGAAAGTTCATAAGAACATTTTTTTTTTTTAAATAGAAATCTTTTGTAACATTATAAATGTCTATTATTACTCTCACTTTAGATCAATTTAATGCATCCTTGCTGAATAAAAGTATTAATTTCTCTCAAAAAAAAACTCTTAACTGACCACAAACTTTTGAACATTAGTAAAATGAAGAGCAAACATCTAAGGGTTTCTAATAATATCCAGGCAATTATGAGTGTAAAAAAATAGTCTGAGAAACACAATTAGCATTAACCATATGAGATCACAATTTTGGTATTTATAGATATTGTAAAAGTAATGTGTTTTCCTTTCATTGTACAGTTTGCAAAGTTGAATGGTGTTCAAAAAGAGGAATGCAAATGACCCATTAGCAAAACTGTAGACAATAACAATAACAAACATTCAATTTAGAAAAAGACCACGTCAAATTTCAAACCATCACCACAGACTCAATTTGACAGATTTTAATGGGGGGAACCTTCACAAAGCATCTGTTCTCTTGTAGTGCGTTTACACGTGGCACATCTGGAGAAAGGATGAACTGCGTTGGAGTGTATATGAGAGAACGAAAGGGAGAGAAAGAAATGGAGGTTAATTCTGTACTAGTAACTATGTCCTGACACCCACTTTCGACTGCCACCTCATCTGTCCTCTCACCATTGCTTAGCTTGGCACACAGTCAGGCTCTCTCTGGATAGAGTAGACAGAGGCGAACAATAGTGGGGACATTGTGACACCACAAACAGACGTTCATTCTCGCCTAACACCCCGTTCCTCCACCTCATCCTCATTCTTCAAACCTGCTCTCCACCAGACCCCTCCCAACTCAACAGTGCTGCCATTTGGACTATTACATTTTAAATAGTTTTCAGAAAAATGAAAATTCTCTAATCATTTACTCACCCTCATGTCATTCCAAACCCATATTTGTCAGTGCAACCCAAAAAGAGATTTTGAAGAATTGCCTTATTGGACACAGTTCTCATTCACGCTTGCTGTGTCACTTTTATCTAAGAAATGCACAAAAAGCGGTTTTCAAGCAGGTTACCCAAACACGCCAATGTCTGCCATTGTTCGATAAAACAGATAGTACCATCCCAAACTCAGTCAGTGTTGCTGATCAGAATGCTCAAACAAACAGAGAAATGGAATGAAAGCGCCACTGAGCCACAGTGTTTACACAAAAAAATTACACACTCAAGCTTTAAATTTCAGTCTGCTCCTCACACACGGCTATAATATGACTTCAGAAGACTTGGAATACAGTGCATAATTAATATGGACTACTTTTATGGTGTTTTTCTTTTCTTTTCTTGTCATTTTGGAAGCTTGACAGCTCCTGATCACTATACACCAGGGGTGCAATGGTTCAAATTACTTACGGTTCATTTTTTAATCACGGTTTTAGGGTCACGGTTACGTTACGGTTCGGTATGTGCTATGTTCAGGGAAAATAAGACAACTGTCAAATAAAAATAAAGAAAATAAGAACAAATAATCAAACTACAAGCAACAGCACAAATAAATACAATAGAGCAAAGATTCAAATAAAATAAACAGTTCTTTTCAGGTATCTAACAGTAGTTTTTAGGTACAGAAAATGAATAAAGTAGTCAAATACAAAATAACACCATATTATCTTCACCGTATGTATGAATTAAATAAAGATTAATCATTATTGAAGTTATAAAAGCTATTCAGTCAAGAGCAGTGAGTGATTTCTTTGTCGTGTTGTTTGATTAACATTAAAAACACAGACTGCAGGAATATTAGGCTTCTTTCCCTTAAGACATAATTCTTTGTTACCCCTAAATACATATACTGTTACACATGCGTTGTCTTTCTCGACTGTTATACGTTCACTTAAGACATAACCGACTAGGATACTCGCTAAGATGGGCATGTTGACATAATTTTTGTGTGAATTTGTCTGTTCAAGCGCAAGACTTTGTTCAGACTCAGTCCAAACTCTGTCTGTTTTAGACGTTGCTATTTTCAACAAACCATATTATAGATTCATTGTCGGATTTGAGATGAACCGTGGTGCAAGTGTGTGCCGAATCATGGGTGTAGAACGGTATGGTTCGTTTTTTGTTTTTTTGTTTTTACAGAGAACCATTATACCCCTACTATACACTACTACAGTTCAGAAGTTTGGGTTCAGTAAGATTTTTTTTTTTTTTTAAATAAATACTTTTTATTAAATATGTAATTGTTAAATAAGACATTTATAATGTTACAAAAGATTTATATTTCAAATAAATGAATTTTTTATTTTACATTCTATTCATGAGAGAATCCCCCAAAAAAAAAAGTCAGTTTCCACAGAATCATTGTGAACTGTTGTGAAATATAATTTTAATGGTATTTCACAGTATAAGAGACTTCTTTCAAAAACATTTAAAAAATCTTACCGACCACAAACTTTGTTTCATTATATAGCAAAGAACAGCTTGAACATTTTCCAAATGTTATCTTTTGTGTTAAAACGAATCATACAGGTTTACGTGAGAGTGAGTAAATAAGTAAATTTTAATCCAGCTCTGATTTTGTAATTCCAGTTGTATTTTTGTAAGTCTTTTTCAACCTTCATGAGTAGTGTGCTAGGGAATTGTAAGTGTTTTCTTCACAAAGCTGCAGTGTAGCACTAAGCAGCAGTGAACAATGAGCCTGGAGGAAAGGACTGGCATTGTGTGGAGAAATGGGGTTGCGCTCTCTCTCTCTCTCTCTCACTCTGACTACTGGTCGGGCTTGCTGTAGCTGGATCAGGCTACAGTAATAACCCCATCTACTAGGACAAGCCCAGCAGTGTGGAGGAGGGGGCTTAGAAGGCCTCCGCCCTGAGAAACCGATTTAATCTGAATTACTCCAGCAAAAAACCCAGCTGTGTGGTAGGAGGGAAAAAATGTAGGGTGATGTAAATTTCAGCGTGGATTAGGACATCTGCTTTGCAGTCCAGAAATATATTGTGTAGATTTACTCCTATTGGTAGGTACCAGCCGGTTCTCTCTCTCTTAATTGTGAGAGCAGATGATGGAGACTGATGGTGGGATGGGATAATGGACAAATATTTCTCATCTTAAAGAGCATTAGCAAGGGCATAGAGCATGCGTCCTGTGAGCGGGGGTTTTATCAGTGCTATAGTTCCCACACTATTGCAGCTTTCCAGCCTGTTAAACCAGTTCTCTTGTCGGAGTTGTCACTGTACACCTGCCCTCCACCTTGTGTTTACACTGTAGACTAATGCTGATTTTCATTTTTGTTTGTTGTCACTCCACTAGGAGATGGAAAGGCCTGAGGACGTGGAGAGCCCGGAGGTGGAGGACTACAGGAACAAGCCCAACGAGAACTCATACTGCTACCAGCTTTTGCAGGAGCTGGACAAGCAACGCAAGAGCGGCATCCTCTGCGACGTCAACATCATGGTGTGCGGCCAGATGTTCAAGGCACACAAGAACATCCTGGTCGCCGGGAGCCGCTACTTCAAGACCCTCTACTGCCTGACGAAGAGCGAGAGCTGCGACCAAACTACGATCACGCACCTGGATGTGGCGGCCGTGCAGGGCTTTTCCGTCATCCTGGACTTCCTGTACTCTGGCAACCTCTTTCTCACCAGCCAGAATGCCATTGAGGTGATGTCCGTGGCGAGTTACCTTCAGATGACTGAAGTGGTCCAGTCCTGTCGCGCCTTCATCAAAGACGCCCTCAACATAAGCATCAAGCAGGAAGCCCCTGACTCCGTGGTGGTCGATTACAACAAGCGCCGGACAGTGGCGAAAGACTGCCAGGGTGCCGACAAGAAGCCCAGCAACTTCTGGGCAACCAGCATCCTGTCCAAGCTGTCCATCAAGGCCAGTGGACAAGTGAAGGATGAACCCAGCGACGTGGAGGTGTCTGGGGGAGAAGGTTGCGCATTGGGAAGCTCCAGTTGGGGAGGAGAGAACTCGTCAGAGTCCACAGAGATGGAGCCCCAGGGTCCGGGGCCGGTGTTCATCTGGAACGAGCCAAACCCTGGCACTGGGCTGGCCATTAAGAGGGAGGAGCGTCCTGAGCCAGGAAGCAGAAAGCGGAAAAAACAGGCCGCCAAGCGCTTTGTCTACAACATCCCACCTGAGCCGGAAGAGGGTTTCGACGAGGGCATGTTCATCCAACCATCTGCCTCCTACACCAGGGAGGACTTCTCTTACCTCTCAGAGAATGCTGGTACGTTACCCATCATGCCTTTTTCTCCTGTTCAGGCACCTCAATGGCTCTTCAAACCAAGTCCAATTCAAATCATCAGTCACAACAAATTTACGTGTAATTAAACGTAACACACCCAGCAAGTTTACATGAAAAATGTTTTCATTTCCTTGTTTGCTGGAAGTGTCTATTGAGCTCTTACAGGTTGTGGGAGTTTGGTTATTTGAATAATGTTGCCTTCGTATTGTGTAGACTCATCAGCACACTTCAGTGCTGTCATTAGGATTGTCATGTATGACAAAAGTGTTTTTGGCACCTCTCTCTCACACTCACACAAAGGCCAGGATGCATTTCTGTAAAGCCTTTGGTAATGGTATAATCAGTGTTTATCAGAGGCTGAATACACAGCCTTGAGGAAGAGGCCATGCCATGTTCCAAATAGCAAGTTATCATACTACTAGTACTATTTGTGAATTTGATATGCAGAGTACATACTGTGCAAATTTTCAACATGCAAATGGTTTACATTCGACTATTTCGACAGATTTCCAAATAAGTTGATTAGAAAAATGGCTTTTATCAGGGCATGCGATTAGATCTTAGATTATTTACATCAATTTGAATATGGTTACATTAAAAAAAACAGCATGCAGTATACAGTATGCAGTTTTGTGGTGGGCCTGATCAAAGACTGTGTACCAAGACAGTTCACTGATATTGCTATGAATGGGAGAAAGTGCAACAAGCAATTTGGTGGAATATGTCCTGCCTTCTAAATATAGGAGCCAATCACCAATTGGTAAAGTCGTTGCATCACTGCTGCTTCCGTTAAAAGCTCCGGTTCCTATAGAAACAGTCAGTGTATTGAAAATCATGCTTAGGAATGGCCAACCAACCTGAAATGTACACATTTTTTAATGCTATTTGAGCATAAGAAACATTTATTGCTGATTTGAAATGTTATAAATATGTGAGTTTTTATTTTCCATTCAAGTAGATAGGAGTTGGTCTTGAGTGAAATCACTGTCAGGAGGCATTGCAAATGCGGCCACCAAGTGACTTTGGCCTAGTAGAAACAGACCTTGAATCAACCTTTTTTTTTGTTTTACTGTACCATATTATTATATTATATTATATTATATATATAATTTATCAAATGCATTAACTTGCTCTGTCTCTGAAATTACTTAATTTCTGCTGACCTCATTAAGGCTGCTTAAGTTTCAACCATAGACTATAAAACAATGGACGTAGTGTCCATGACGTCACCCGTAGGTTTCTGAAGAGCATTTTTGAAGCCCAAAGTGGGCGGAGTCGGCCGTCGCCATCTTGGCAGTGCGTCACCGCGCGTCATTCCCGGATAACCGAAAATGTGCAAAAGGCATGATGTGACGGCTAACAGACAGCAGACAAACGGCTAGTAGTAACAGCAGCGCAATCCATAGGAATCCACTCCCTTTTGGAGCCTGTCTCTAGAGGCCAGTCGATGAATTGCATTTTAAGTCACTTCTGTGTTGGATTCAAGAGAGAGACCGGAAGTTTGCCGCCTGGTTTCAACCAATGGGTGTCGGCAATGTTCAGGAGGCGTGTAGTTCTTTTGACCTCAACCTCTGGTATGAAATGCCCACTTTTCATGATCCAAACAATTCCCATCCTTCATTTTTCAGTAAAATTGGTTGCATATGTCATTTTATCTTGACTTTAACATAGTTTTTACAGGTCACTCACTGTTACACTGTTGATTTTTCTGTGTAATTGTAAAGGAGTGTTTCAAGATTTCCTGCTAATTCCAGAATTCTTTAAAAAAAAAATCCACATAGCGGATTTTCAAAGCATAAGCTGACATCCTTTCTTTTCAAGCAGGAATATCTCTTATAATTCTAAAGCACATTCTTACACGTGCACACACGCACACGCGTCTCAACCTTCAGCTGTGGCAGGCAGCCAGCCAAGGTCTCACATTATGATTGCTTCTCCTCAGGCCCTGTGTAGCTCAGGGCCGCAAGACCATCTTCCCTTTTTAATTAGAGTGGCCAGTTCGTTTTCTTCTGCCCTTATTAAGGGAGTCAACCCTCCCTCTGCCTCATACCACAAAAACCTGCGTAATCTCCAGTCTGCCGAGCTGTCATGCTTCAAACTCTCTGCCCCCATTAAGCAGAGCAGCGTGTGGTATAGTATCATGTCTTAAGTGACACAGTTCTGAGAAGAGGCTTTCTCTCGCCGTCGTCGACTCCTCTAATGCAGGATAATGAAGTAAAGCGGAGGAAACGTTACCCTGAGGCTTCCTAAACACTCTCAAATACACTTAGCTCATATTCCTGAGGGCACTTAAATGTGCAGAGCTGACGGCTCACACCTGAAAGGCATGTGTGTGTCAGTGTGTTTGCCTACACATGTCTACAAATGCTTACGTACTCATCTGTGTACTTGCGTCCATGTTGACTACCCACTTCCTTTTTTACACATGGGGCTTTTTCTTGTGAAGGGTGTTGCTTATTGCTTAAGCCTGTCAATTTAACGTGTTAAAGGATCAGGGGCCGGTTGCACCAGCTGTGCATAAGTTACAACGTAGCCTAGTTTTGACGTAAATGGGCACAAAGTTACAACTTACGCACTACTAAATATTTTTGTGTTGCACCATTAAACTTAGTTGAAGCGTAACTCTACGTGTACACTAAATATTTAAGGAAGCCTCCTATCAGGAGTAACGGTTGGAATAAAATGGCAGACTGACTGAACTGCATCAATAAGCTCTTGTTTTACCTGACAGACTTCATTCTTTACACATATATGATGCTGCTGACATTTACACTCTTACATTTTAAGAAAGAGAACATTATGTGAAAAGATTACTTTGTTAGCCACTCTTCAACACGAACCCGTCCTAAACAGCGCGCCGCTGTGCGCATCGGTCCCATCACTCCGTGTTGTGCATGTCAAATAAAATCAGTCATAATCAATAAATGTCATTTCTTATGTTTTTTTGTATCAGTATTTATTTATTGATCCTTATTAATTTCGTTTCAAATACAATTTCTGAATGTTATTTACATATAAAAACATTCATGATTAAGTAGTAGGCTATTATATTTAATGGAAACTTATTTTTACTGTTGGCTACGTGAGGCAAAATAAGTCGGAATGAAGGATAAACTGAAATTCACGGAATTTCAACAACTTCTGCTCATGTATTTGAAGGATTACTGAGGGTAAACGTCATATTATGCGACTACGTATTACTTTACGGAGACCTTACGAGCTACTAGCTACGTTCTGCCTTAAGAACAAATGGTGCAACCGAATAAAGTCCAGAGTTAGTTCCAAACTAGCTAGTAGTTACTAAGCCACTAGTGTGGACTTTACGTTCCAATTTAAGAAAGAACTTACGAACGGCTGGTGCAACCCTACCCAGTTCACTTCAGAGTTCAAATTTCCTGTTGAAGGTCCAAATTGCAGTTTCACTGCAGCTTCAAAGGGCTCTACATGATCCCAGCCGATGAATAAGGGTCTTATCTAGCGAAACAATCGGTCATTTTCTAAAAAAAAAAAAATAAATAAAAATGATATACTTTTTAACCACAAATGCTCGTCTTGCACTGCTCTGCGATGCGCCACGCATTACGTAATCACGTTGGAAAGGTCACGCGCGACATAGGCGGTGACTGAGAAATAATTATATATGGTTATTATACCATTGCTAAAACAACATCTAATGGTGGCTTAAGACTTTTGCACAATACTGTATATATCAGTCATACTACAAAACATGTTGCATTTATTATAATTGTATTATAAATATTATGGGTAGCTCCATCCACTGAGAAATCTCATTGAATCAAAACCTCGCGTTTATATATCCACATAGCTTTATATTAGACATCAAATATGTTCTGATTGGCTGTAGTTGTCACGCAGTGTTATTTTAGAATAATTTATATACAATTATAGTATTAATTCATATTTTGAATTATCTTTTAATTTTATATTTTTAGTTTTCATTTAAGTTTTAGTCATTTTTATTCTTTTTTTTTTTTTATATATAAATTTCTATTTTGCCTTAATTTATATCTATTTCAGCTTTAGTAATTTTTGTACTTAAACATTTTATTTCATTTAGTTGCCAACATTTCTATTATAAGTTTTTTTTCATCTAATATCAATATTTTATTTTATTTTATTTCAGCTTTATTTCAATTAACAATTTTTTTTTTTTTTTAATAGTTTTAGTTAACCATAATAACACTGGTGTCATGTAGCATTTTCACTTTCGGTGTGGACAGGCAAATTACATTTTTCGATAAAACTTTTAGTGTTGCACCTGAACGAGCCCTGTCTGTTCTCTCTCACACATCACACAGCAGGATCTGTCACCATAAATGCTTGAGTCCTTTCCAAACAGGACGGTTGAATTGTTAATTTGCGGTAGTGACACACACGCACGCACACACCACCCCCGATTCCCTCTTCTGAGGTGCAGCGCTGCCAGGGGCCGTCCCGCCCTAATCCTGCTAATGCAGCCCAACTATCTCTGCCATTCCAAATATTGACCCAGGCAGAGTGGACCCACTGCAGAGGTACTTACAATGGGATCTGGCGGCTTTGGTCCGCCTGCCTGCTAATCCACAGTGTGTAAGATGATCCACTGTTAGGGCTTCACCCATTTATTTACACATCATATCTCCTTCACACACCCACACAGACACACATTTACAGTTGCTGCCTTACGCAAAGTCAGGATCTTTACAAATAGGTACATATAGTGGTGTGAAATTAACAAGGGCTTATCCCTGATGTGTCACAGTGAGAGCGAACAGTAAGGCCGGAAAGTACGGCAACATCAACACAAATACTAACCAGAATGTTGCAAGCACGAACATCAGTACTCAAAGAGGGGTATTGTTTTCTTCAGATGTGGTTATTTAGTTAATTCTAATGCACTTCTGTACTTGCATTATGTTTCAAATTGTGTTTAGATACATTTGACAAAACTACAATATGTAGTTACTAGCTAGATGAGTTTGTAAACAAACTTTAAAGTTTAATTGAGAAAGCTAGACCAGAAAGTTTGCTTTCATGTACTTGTGTAATTGAGTATATTTTGGGCCTTTTCGAGCCTGTTTCGGTTTCCTTAGGGGGTTGAGGTCAGTCTTAGCAAATAAAGGGTGGGGTCGGATAAAACCTTGAGCCCATTTACCACCAATCTCTCAGTTGTGGCCTAGCAGGTCTCATCCAGCATACTGTAAGATTCCCAGCAAGGAGAGTCTCGCCATTTGCACATCTTGAGCAGTCTCATGACTCAGGCCTGGCCATTGAGATTCCAGGTTAATCGTTAACCATTTTAAGTACCGTCAAGCCCATAGTAACAGATTGAACTTTAATTTTGAGTCTGTCGACACAAACGAACAGCACAGCTGCTGTCGGGCCTCTTTTAGCCCGCAAGGTGGTGTTTAGAGCCTCGATTGAATTCCCAGGTGATCTGGCTCTCATCACCCCCTTGGCAACCTGCTTGACGACCCTTTTGTTTTGCCCATTTTGGCTCAAACAAAGCTGGACCCCCCCCCCCCATCCCACATGTTGTAGTACAGACAGCTCTGGTCTAATTGTCACGAGGTACTATCCCAAGAGAACCCGAGTGTTGGGATGAGTGTTTTCAGCAGCAAAAAGCAGAGATCGCAATTCCGACTATACAGTAGTCTCTTGCAGATAAACAATAAAGAGGAAAGGAATGGTGACCAGAAGGAAAGAGTTCTTGCTTTTTATACAGCTTGTTTATCAGTAGAAAATTGCATTAGACTAATGTAGTTATGGCCTCTGGCATGAGGTTTCCATGGCAACTGGCACACTTTCACAGTGTGTTTTTATTATGTTTTTTCTTTGCGAAGGGTGACACTTGAAGGTGCATACAGACACGTACATGCACTAATTTTCTCTCTCAGCTACATAAAGTTACTTTTTGCATGTCGCAACTGACAATTAGAGCTGAAAATGCAAATGGAGACAATTCTGCTTCTGACGAGACAAACTACATCTGCTACTGCCAAATCTCATGCTGAATTGTTTATCTCAGAAACCGGTGTGAAAAGTGCTGAGAATCTGTTTGTTTGTGTGGTTTCTCCTAGGTGAAGCGCCTGAAAATGCCCTTAATAAGCTGAAGTGTCCCCACTGTAACTACATTGCCAAGCACCGGCGAACACTAAAGAGGCACCTGATCATCCACTCGGGCGTGCGTTCTTTCAGCTGTGACATCTGCGGAAAGCTGTTCACTCGCAGAGAACACGTCAAGAGACATTCCCTGGTAAGACAGAAACATCAAGTCTTGTATGTGGGTGAATCTCACGAAAACATTTCACCTTAACATCTAAAAAATCTAGATCATCACCCTAACAAACAAATTTTTGCATTGTGACACAATTGCCATGACAGAGTACATTTTCCTCCATATTTTGCAACTGATACTGTGAAATATGCATATATGTAAATAACGCAATAAAACATGCCAGACTGTCATACAAAAAAATTAACACATGCAAAGACAAGAGAGAACCAATGAAATATTAGTAACTGATTACATTATAGTCAGTGTATGCTTTTTCCTGTTAGCTTTTTGTTTGTTTTTTTCTATGCATGTTTTTGCATAGTAAATTAAAACCTGTAGCTGTAGTTTGGCTTTTTTTTTATAATAAATAATTTGTGTCAAATACATTTGTCAGATAAATACCCTAATCAAGTTTAGTGTTTTGTTCTTCCCTTATATTTAAATAGTTTATATTTTAAAAATATAAAATTGTTGCCTCATATTTTGATGGTTTCATCAAACTTGTAGGGTAATTAAAAACATATCCCCTTCGGACATCACATTTGGCCAATATTCTGCTTTATTTTATTTATTTATTTATGGGTCATTGACAAATAAAGCTTCAAAAATTTTTTTTTTTTTTTTTTTTTTTTTATAAATATTTTCAAAACTGATGTAATGCATATTTTTGAGTCATGAACAATGCGTTTAAACAAGTTTTGGTTGTTAAATAACATTTCAAAGTAACAATTAATTTTTTGACTTTTTACGTCAGGCAGTACAACCAAATAGTTGTATGTATATATATTGTAGTTGTACCACCTGACATGGAAAGTGTACCAACCTAACCTACCCATACTTGAAATTAGCAGTTTTTACCAGTATTCGAGAGAGAACCTTTTCACTCTGCCACAAGGATCAGTTGGGGTCCTCTAGATGATGCATTATCATGTTTACTTTTATTACCTCAATTTGTAATAAAAGAGCCATGATTGCAGTTGTGCCACCCTGACATTTGAGAATATACAAATTGCTGGACAAAAGTTTTTCAATTATCTCAACAGCTTTTAAACTACTGATATTTTATAAAATTTGTTTATATGAAAGGTTTCAAACCTAAAATGATGTCGCAGTATTTCATTTTTATTTTTTTATTATTAAGACACCATTTTAAATAGTTTTCTTAGTCTGTTCTTTTGTTCGGATAGATGCACCACTTGACATTTTGGGGGTTTAAGATAATGAAACATAAAATAATGTGTTATTTAAATGTACTAAAAATGAATTCAAACTAAATAGGTTTTATACAATAAAGTGATATTTGTCATGAATTTATCAAATTATTTTAAAAGGAAATAATGCACTTGGACACACACATATGCATGTCAGGTCATTGACCAATATATGTTTATAAAATAGTTTAAGATTACTATTATGTATTTTTTTTATATATATTATTTTATGAATAATTCCTATATTTGCATATTTCTTATTTGCATTACAGTAATAAGAATTGGGGACCGGAAATGCTTAATTATAATATTAATGTTCCTAAAAATGTTCCATGCAAAAAATAATGTCTGATTTATTTGACCTCACAGCCATTCTTGATCGGTTTTGTGAAATTCACCCACAGACTAATTTCACTCAGAGTCTCACAATACTCACTAATATAATATCTTGCTTCAGTGACTAATATCCCTGTTCATGACATTCATTTGCAGGTGCACAAAAAGGATAAGAAATACAAATGTATGGTATGCAAGAAGATCTTCATGCTGGCGGCCAGCGTGGGCATACGGCACGGTTCTCGCCGCTATGGCGTGTGCGTGGAGTGTGCAGACTCCCACCAAGGCACGCAGGAGGGTCTGGAGGGCATGCAGGACCTGGAATTCGCACGCGACGAAGACTTTGATGAGGCCGTAGAGGGAGACGAGGACATGGAGGCGGAAGAGGGGGAGCCCAATGAGATTGACCAATCCAACTGCGAGGGTGATGCGGGTGCCATCCCAGAGAAGGACTAATTTAGACATAACCTGGTAGAGAAACAAATCAAAATGCAAAGAAAAAATAGCTGGGAAACAATCAACAATTCCAAAGTGCTATCAAACCTCTTTGTTGCACGTCAAGTTATGTCAAAGAGATATATAGCTTTGTTAGAGAGGGACTCCAATATTTAAAGATTGTTCTATGTGTCAGAGTCTGGGCCGTGTGCCTGTCAGAGAAAGAGGTATAATGATATATAACGAAAAAAATCAGGTTTTTCTGTGATGTATTTTTTTTTTCTTTTGTAGGGGATGAGGGTGTACAGCGTTTTTGAGTTATAATAGGCCAATCATATTAAAAGAAATATTAATTATTTAATTTATGAAGAAAGATATTATGGTCTTATGAAATGATAGAATTAGATTTTTTTTTTTTTTTTTTTTTTTTATGTACGTCTGCTTATTTTCAGTTCATAACTGCGCTTCCTGACAGACCTGATCGTATATTGCTCAGAGGAGGATCTCGACAAAGGAGCATTATAGAAATTCCGCCTACAGGAAGAATTTTTTTTTTTTGTTGTGTGTGTGTATGTGTGTTTCCTTTCTAGTTAAATGTTGTCATGAAATTTTTATGAAATATATAAATATATATATATTTTCCTTTTCCCTGCGCAAATCTTGGAACCAAAAATCTGTTTTGTGACTCTAATTGACCACAGCCATATTTATGATTAAGTTATACAGGGCTGTTAGATCGTGCCAAGCAGAACGCACACCAAGATTTTTTGCAGGACACAAAACTACTGAAAATGCTGAGAGAACATAAAGCAGAGAAATATAAGAAGAAAAAAAAAAACAGAAAAAGAGAAAATTATAAAATATAAGGGGAATATATTATTATTGCTAGCTTTATTTGAATCACAGCATCACAGTAACACTTTATAAAGCATTTTGACATTCACTTAAAGCTTGAATTTTGCCAAATGATGGAAACGTTTGGTGCTGTAACGCTTTTATTTTTATTCTTATTTTTTAAAATACTGGACCTACAAGCTGTATATGATGTTAATAATCGTAAAGCCTACTCAACTCAGTTATACTAATCAGCTTTGTATTTTACACTGTTGTGCTAAGGAGCCTATCAGGTATGCTTTTCTGTTTTTAACGTCTTTTCTATTAAATGCACATACATACATACATACACACACATACATACCATTTGTTGTTGTTAAAACTACTGGCAGTACTTGTATAGATGGAACGACCTGATGTTCTTGAGTTGGTTAGTGGTACTGAGCTTACTTTGAATCACTTGAACGACCTGTGTACCGTTTTTTTGAAGAATGCAGATGGAAAGAGGTGGTTTGCAATAGACTTCGTTTTGGTCCCCCCTTAACATTTGCGATCATTTCGGTTTCGTTTATTTGGACTTTGTCACGTGTCTGCTGAGTGGAAAACACTTTGCTTGTGCTGATGTAGAGCGGAAGGTCTATGAAAACGCATAGACAGGCACTTACTGTTCTACGTTTGATAATTTCTTATTTCCCCAAAGCCGGTCTGGATGGAAATAAATTGAAACTGTTGTGTTTTATTCCATACGGATTTTTTTTTTTTTTTTTTTTTTTTTTGACATTTCATTATTTAATGCTATATGTGTTTATTGACTCCAAAATGCAATCAAGACTGTTAATTTTTATTGTCCTACCAAAATCGTTGTTTAATTGTTAAAGATAATGTATAAGAAATCCAGGTAAATATTTAGCGTAGATCCTTGCTTGTGTATGTCATCAAATTTAAATGTTTTTATTCTAAAATCAATCATTCACTTTACCCTTAGATGCATATATTGTTTTATTTGTCCTTCCTTTTGAGTTTTTTTTGTTCATTCATTGTGTTTTTTATTTCGTTTTAAGCACATATTTTTTAAGAAATATTGTTTGTGGGTTAATTCCTAGGAGCAGGAGTTTCTGTTCATATGCAGTGGATATATTGAAGTGCTATACTGATACAGAAATCGTCTATCTTTCCCTTTACTCGAGATGAAAGTGTATTTTAAAAGCTGTATAGAAGATCCTGTTTGTATTACTTACCTTCAGATCACTGTGGGAGGGATATTATATAAGATATTTAATGAGTTCTGAATTAAATGATGGCAACACCGCTGCAGTTAACCGGTTTAAAACCTCAACTGGCTTTCACTGTTCTCACCGAACTTCTCTCGTTTATGTTCACGTGCACGTTCACCATCATGTCGGTTTATACTTTTTCTTGTTTTGTCTGTGTATCTGTTCAACTCACATTAATGTACTCCTTAGACTTTATGCTGTATATGGACATGACAGAGACAAAAAAGGAAAAAAAAAACACTACAGATGAAGGTTTTTTTCAGCTGTATTTTATAAAAGCTGTTTCAAAGATGTATTTTTCAACTCTCTTACAGTGATGCAAACGGGGCCACTGGCCCACCTCAAACACAAATCAAATCAGGTTATTCTTTTTATGTTTTTTCAAGAATTTAAATGAATACATTTTCCTTCTCTTTCAATTGTACTACTGTTCCTCTATTATAAATTTTAAAATAAAACTTTGATATTTCTCTGTGCTGTACTGTCTTATTGCACCAATCACAGGAAGTTGTGAGGGTAATCTGTCATATTTATATCAAATTTATATATATATATATATATAAAGCTCAAATCTGTAATGTTTAGTACAGTGGCATTACATATAGGCTACAGTTCAAATCTTTTGGGGAAAAAAAAATTACTCATACTTAGTTACACAGTTGTATGGCTATTACATTATTTGTGTTTTTCCTGCTCTCTAATCTCAATTTCCTCTAAACCCACATGAACCAAACATTGCTAAAAAGTTTCTCAATTATGTTATGAAAGATATTGCAGAATGTTTTGTTTATATTCCGTTTGCCCTCGTTTAATAAACAATGAAGTAAACATGGGCAAAAATGTCATACTGTTCATCATATAAATATATATTAATAAATATTTCTTAACTGTGATGTCAAAGAGAGGAAGTTGTAATGGCAAAACCCCAAAAGTATTAGATGTTTTTGAAGAGCCCAGGATGTTCCTCTTTAATATAGAGCAGGACTGGTGATGAGACATGTATGTGATTTCATACTGTCCTCACTTCTGTATCACACTGCGTTGCCATCTAGTGGCCATTTCCGATATCGTACTTTACAGTAAATTTATTTTCATGGTTTGACGATTTATTTATTTACTTACGCACTACTTACTTATTTACTTAATTTAGGATATTCAAGTAATATTTTTGATACAATTTCAGCTGATGGATCATGGTCTATATAGGTTAACAGTTAAGTGTACTTACATTGACTAGTAGGAGGGTGGCAGTAGAGAGTCAGTTGTTGCAATTACATATTTAGTGTTTGTTCGCTGCTAAAAACACACACACACAACACTTGATCTACTGATTTCTGAGATTGTAGTAAGTCTACCGGGTACCTCTATTTATTTTATTACGGTTTTCTTTTAATATTGGTAGCTGTAGCTTTATGTACATGTCGTTAAAACTGTTTGGTGTTATTTCACAGGCTTTATTTTACATTAGCGGTGCACAATGATGACAAGACTGATATGACGATATCGACAGTTTCATACAGTCCCGCTTCTGTCCACTAGATGGCAGACAATTACTTTCTCACCAACGTCTATCCACCAGGAAGTCCGTGGTTGACTGTTGTTGATTTTCTCTTTTATTTTATCAAAATCCTGACAGTCTCTCCCAGTACCTCTAAAACCACCTGTCCTCAATGCAGAACTCAATACATCATAATTATATATCTTAATTGTAAAGCAGTAGTAGTGCTATGTCCTGACGAAAGAGGCTAATTACATTCTTGTCAACAAACATTTATAAAATCAAATAATATCAAGGTCAACCTTCAAACGGACGCTCCTCTTTTCATGTTTGACCTTCTACGATATGTTAAATCAAATGTTAATTACTTCAATGTTTTCTGTGTATCAACCAAGTAGATTAATCTAAGATGATTTCCTGATACATAGTTTTTTCTCTGAAGTGTTTTAAGTTCAAGTGTTTAAGTGTTTTTGAGTTCAGTGTTATACATTTAGTATATATATGTGTGTATATATATATATATATATATATATATATTCTTCATTTGAAAGGTAAATAGATTTTGCGGCCTAAAATTCAATAGTTTTTGAATATATGTGTAAGTGTGTTTGTTTGGCCAAGTTCATTCATCTGAGTGAATGTTTGTGTATATGCGTGTGTGTGTTTGTTTATGCACGGTGTGTGTGTGTGTGTGTGTGTGTGCTGTTCAAACATGCCCCTGGGCAGCCACACACTGGCTCATTCTGCTGGCTGTGTGAGAATGGATGGCTGCTTTTGTGTGGGTGTCTGTCAGTGCTGTTGTGTGGAGCTGGCCCCATTGTGCCCGACCACTGTCCCTTATTGACACAGGACCTTCTTTTTGCCTGTTCCCATGCTCAGACCCTCTGGCTTGGCCCATCAGCGCCTGAAACCGGATCCACTGAGCAGCGTACCGGTTGCGTTCTCTCTCTCTATCTCCTGGTGCTATTGTCTGCTGTCATATTTCATTCTAAAGTGTGGTCGGGCAAATTAAAGAGCAGCAGGTAATGGTGCGGTCACAGCTGCAGTTGTTGACGGTGGCCTGTGGCAGCCGTTTATTGAGGCCAGGAGTGAATGCTTGTGGTCGGTTTCCCTCTCTTTTGTGTCTCCTGTTGCATGCGATTGGTTGTGTCCTCTGTGACGGCATAGTTTCACAGGAGCTGATGAGGTCAGATAGAGGACGGGGCTGAGATTGAGGCAGTTTTGAAGGTATGTGAGGAGATTATTGCCCTGGACCTCCCATGCCGTATGAGGCAGGTGGGGTGGATCGCAGGTGTTAACTTGAAGAACAATCTCAGCTGGAACGCTTGGGCTCAGGGGTGCTGGGGTTTTTGTAACTTCAGGGGTTATGCACTATGCATATTCCTTTGTGTAAAAAAAATAATAATATAAATTCTCCTTCATCTCTTATAGTCTTTAACACCGCTTCACTTCTTCCAATAGTTATGCTTACTCATGCTCAGAATTACCTGTTTGGATTTGTCAGGTAACCTAGAGTAAAAATGTTAGCTTTTTACTTGATCTAACTATTAAATTTAGTTTTGTTGTTGTAACCTAATGTATTTAGGTTGATTTTTAGTGATGTTTAATAATATTTTGACTTGAAAAAAATCTGTTAATTTAGAAAGCACATTTTTTAGGTTAACATTGTTTTCAGTTGAAAATATACTTAATAGAATTTATATAAATTTAATATAATATAATTAAATATGACTGAATCAACTTGATTATATTAGCTTACACCAATTAAAGTCATTTTTAAGGGTTAGAATGGAAAGAAATAGTACTTTATGATGAGAATTGATGTGATTAATTGTCAATGCATCAATCATATTGTTTATGTATGTTGGTATTTATGCAATAATCGATGTAATAGTTACATCACAATATAGATTGTTTGAATGTTATACATTTCCCACTATATTTTTCTGTGACTCACCCCATTATTTATGTATAATTATTAGACTTATAAATATAATGAAACTGCCTGGTGATACTTTACACTGCAGTTTACACAGTAATAAGCAACTTAGAAATTATGAGATATACTAAGTTGTAATTTTGATATAAAAAATAGAAATTATGACAAAAAAGTGAAAATTATGAGATAAAAAGATTTATTTATGGCATAAAAGGTAAAAAAAAAAAAATTACAATTACTGTAAAGAAAATATATTTTTATGTCATAATTTAAAATTTTATGTAATATTTTTAGTTTATTTCCTAATTATGACATGATGTCCTATAATTATGACTATCATTTTGACTATTTTTGTCATAATTATAACTTTTTATGTCATAATTATGATTTAAACAGAAAAAAAGGGATCCGCATCACACCAAACAAATGCAAAGTTCAAGGTTCTTTGAACAAAAAAAGTTTTTACTGAAGTTTTACATGAAAAGTGACAAAATAATAAAGTGCACTAACAAAAATGTGACTGTGCACAAACAAAAAAGAAAAGAAAAAACAAAAAGCAAACATTTCAGTCCATTTAGGACTTTCTTCAGTGCTAAAGATTTCAACAATGATTAAAAACATTTAAAAAATTTGATTTACCAAAGCATATTTTTTTAATGTGGCAGAAATAAGCTTCCATATCACTATGAATGTGTCTTGAGTGAATTTGCCGTGTTCAGCTGCAATATCTCTTTCATGTGACTCTGGGGGAATCAAGAAAGCTGCTATGTTTCATTTCTTTTCCATGGACTATGCTGCTTTTGTGAGAATAGATGTGAGAGATCTGTCCGTTATAGATTCGTTTGGGAGGAATTTCTTGGCCTGCGTCACAAAAGCCGCTTCGGTTCACACGCTGGAAGGATGTTCAGTATTGTGAATCATGGGGGTCAGTTTTGAAGAGCCAGTCGCTCCCCTGCCCTGGCACACTGGGGGCATTAGCATGTGAAAAAGGAGGAAATAAAGTTGTCAAGTTCGCTCAGTCCACACCGCCTCCCCCCTGCACCCCTTTATTTCAGCCCTGTTTTCCCTACTCAACATGAAGTCAAGCACAGGAGTGATGCCTGACACCTCACACACACTTCAGATGACTCTTGTGCCTGCATTGATCACATAAACACATATATAAACACAAATCAGTCTAGTGCCCACAGTGATATAAGACTGTTTGATGCCAAATTGTACCGCCAAATATGGCGATATATGTGTGTGAGTGTGTACCACATTGTCGGGTGAAATAGTGTTGACAGTTTTTTTTACCCATCATAGTGTACTGTTATATGTGTAAACCTGAAGAGAAACATTAAACTATAGCTGTCAAAAGAAAAAAAAATTATTAATCTCATAAATATGGATGAGTCTTAAGAAAGCAAGATGCAATGTTTATAATAAATACTTATGAACTTATTTTATTATAATATTGTTTTTTTTTACTATTTTAATAATAAAACAATTAAATAATTATTAATAAAAATAAATAACTACACACGCACGTGTGTGTGTGTGTGTGTGTGTATATATATAGTCATTTATTTTTATTTATAATTATTTTAATGTTTTTATTATATTATTTAATATATAATAATATATTTATTATTTTTATAATAGATATGTATAATGTAATGTAATTAAACATTTAATAATTATATATATGTAGTCATTTTTATTTATAATTATTTTATTGTTTTTTATTATATTATTTAATATATAATTATATATTTATTATTTTATAATAGATATGTATAATGTAATAAAAATTTAAATATATGTAGTTATTTATTTTTTATTTATATTTTTTTGTTTTTATTATAATTTAATATAATTATATATATTTATTATTATATGTAATATGCATATATATAATGTAATATAATTAAATATTAAATAATAATAACAATTAAATATATGTATTATTTAATATATAATTATGTATTTTTATTTATAATTTTATTGTTTTTATATATATATATAATTTAATATAATTATATATTATATTTATTATATGTAATATGCATATGTATAATGTAATATAATTAAATATTAAATAATAATTAAATATATGTATTATTTAATATATAATTATGTATTTATTATTTATTATATATGTATAATGTAGTATAATTAAATATTAAATAATAATTATATATATAAGTACATAATTAAATATTAAGTAATAATAATAATTACATATATGTATTGTTTAATATATAATTATATATTTATTATTTATTATGTATTATATATGTATAATGTAGTATAATTAAATATTAAATAATTATGTAATTTATTTTTATTTATAATTATTTTGTTTTTATATATATATATATATATATATAAATGTACAATTAGACAAATATTAAATTATATATATATATATATATAATTTAATATTTGTCTAATTGTACATTTTTACAATGTAAAATTTTTTATGAATATTTGTGAGGACTCCTAACTTAAGGTTCCTTGTGGTCCCCGGACCCCAGTTAAAGAAAACTGCTATAAGAAACTAGGAATTACTGGTGTGACCAACTGTATGCACGTGTTTTGATAACACAAGCACACATATGCAGTATAATAAATGTGTCTGCAGTTGGTAGATGCGCGCCATACAGGTGTGTTTATGTCTACAGCCGTGCACGTTAATATGAGTGCGTGTGACAATCCGTCAGAGCGTGTTTGTGTACATAGCACAACTGCGTATGTGAGTGCTCAGCCATGTGTGCACACGTGTGTGAGTGGACGTGTGTGCGCCTGACGAGGTGCTGGTTCCCACAGCTCTGATCTAATTCGGCTGTAACCCAATCTCCGTGTGAGCGCCGCTCGGCCAGCGCTCTCCCTCCCACTGGCGCTGCATTTGTGTGTGTTTGTATGTGTGTGTGTGTGGCAGCCACTTCCCCTGTTAGTCCCCCAGGCCCCTCGGCGCAGCGGCTCGCCCGGATTGGTTTACTATGTCAACTCTGGGAGCCGGCAGCAGCAGCCGCGCTCACATGCCCCGATGCATCCTGTGCGCACACCATCCTGACACCTTATACCTGACATTCAGCAACTGCAGGAACGAGGGAACAGCAGAAGGGAGGAGAGAAGCAGGGAGGCGCGGTGGGTGGGGGGCGTCAGGTTTCGTGACATTTTGCCTGCCGGGACCGTCGGGAGGAGAGAGAGGAGACGAGAGATTGCGTGTTTGCATGTGCATGTGTGTGTCGGTGGAGGTTCACAGACAGAGAAGAAATAAAAACAGATGTGGAGGAGTGTGGGAGAGTGTATGTGTGTTTGTTAGTGTGTGTGTGTGTGTGCGCGTGGAACAAAGGCCTGCTTCACTGAGTTGAATAACAGGAGTCCTTGAAAGAATGCTTGTTAATTATGGACCCCCGGGCCTGTGGGGGGACGGGTGGATGCTGGTGTTGGTGGAGGGGTTTGGTTTGGTGTGCTTGTTGTTGTTGAGCATGCATATGAGCAGTGGAGGATTGTTTTCATAGCAGCTCTGCTAATAATAAGTACAAAACTTATCAGTTTGACTTGCATTCACACTGGTCTTAAAAGAATAGTTCACATGGTTGTGCCAAACCTAAATCATTTGCATTCTTTTGTTGAACCAAAAATGTAGAAAGTTTGAAGAATGTCCAAGCTGCTCATGTCTATGCAGTTGAAGTGCTGCCAAATTCCAAGATCTGCATAAAAGCAGCATATTATCATAAGTTCATACAAACACACACACTTTCATTGGAAAGAGACAAATGTTACCCTTAGTCCAGAGTTTTTACAATTTTCTGATGCCAAGGACCCCTCACCGCATGCAAGGGACCCAAGACTGGTCAAAAGTTTGGGGTCGTTTTTTTTTTGTTTTTTTTTTACAAAGAATTTCTATTTCAAATAAATGCTGTTCTTTCTTGTCACGGTTTCCACAAAAATATTAAGCAGCACAAATGTTTTCAACATTGATAATAATACAAAATATTTCTTGAGCACCAAATCAGCATATTAGAATGATTTCTGAAAAATCATGTGACTGAAGACTGGAGTGCTGAAAATTCAGCTTTGCATCACAGGAATAAATTACATTTGAAAATATATTAAAATAGAAAACTGTTATTTTAAATTTTAATAATATTTCACAATATTACTGTTTTTACTTTGATCAAATAAATGCAGCTTTGGTGAGCATAAGAGACTTCTTTCAAAAACATTAAAACATCTTATCGATCACAAACTTTTGAATGGTAGTGTGTATATACAACATTTTTTTTAAAGAAATATATATATTGAGTTATTTATATACTGAGTTAATTGTTAATGTTTGTCACTGTAGTAAAGTTAAAGCGAATTAATAAAATACTACTGTACTAAATATATATACTGTGTATATACTATATATATATATATATATATATACAGTATATACACACACATATATATATATACAGTATATATATATATATATATATATATATATATATATACAGTCAAACCAAAAATTATTCAGACATTTTTGATATTTTTGATATATTTTTACTAGTGGGTGCAGGACACTATAGTTCATTTATGTAAGTGAGGATAGCAAAATAAAGTACAATAATAAAGTAGCAAAATAACTGTGACATATTATACCCAAAAATTCTTCATACAGTGGACTACCAGTAAAATTCATAAAAATTTGGAACCAAAAATTATTCAGACACTTTGACCTGACCATGTTTTCCTTAAGTGTTATCTGACATAATTAAGATTATTTTTTTCTGACACAGTTTAACTCTAAAATCTTGTCATATTTTATTACCATTTTTTTAAACTATAGTGAATAAACTGTATTAATGAATGAAATGTTCAAGGTGTCTGAATACATTTTGGTTTGACTGTATATCCTTAAGCTTAAAAAAATCCTGAATCAGTGTTTCATGAAAGAAAGTCCAGTTCCTCACACAAAACTATTGTATGGCTCGAAATATAGTGTACAAGTATTATTATAAAAGACTCAAACCCAGGATTTAATTTTTTGAATAATGCAAATTGGAGCTTTCTGAAATGAAGATAGTTTGAGTACATAAGGTTCATACACATTTACATACACATTTACAGCAGTGTTTTAATAGTAAATAATAGATCAATAACAGACTTCTGTAGGTAATAGTTTGGAAAGACATAAATGTGAGGGTTTTTTTTTTTTTTTTTTTTTTTGCTTAACAAACCCTTTAATACAGGACTAAATGATGCAAAAGATTTATGGGTTTCCTATAATTGGTATTATATATTGCTGCTGGCCAGTAACTGTTACAAAATGCGCTCTGTGGTAAATCACTGCCATCAGCGTCTCATCTAGAGTAAAGGCTCAGTTACACACTGCTCACAGATCTGTCAGTCAGACATCTGTGGATCCTGTGCTCTGTCAGGGCTTGTCTGCTTCACTTTACCTTGGGGCACATACACACACACATCTTCTATTACCAGTCACACGTCTTACGACTCACCTCAAATTCTTAACACACACACTCGTTCGTTCCCCAGCCCCATGATAAACAAACTCTCTCGCACATAAACACACAAACCCCCGTCCCCAGCCCCCTCAAAATAAACATTGGGTATTCACCATCACCACCTACCATGTCAAACAAACAACACACTCGTTACGCTTCTCTCACGGTCCTCAACCTCCCACATCATTCATCGAGTCCGAGAAACACTTTTACATTGACATCCTCCATCATAAACCATCAGAAGGCCACTCATTTTTTGACAGAGTTTTGACAGCTTTAATTTTTTTTTGAACATTTTTATATGTGCACTGTGTGTGTATTTGTGTGTTGTGCAGATTGAAAAATAACTCACCGTTTCTCTTTGAGTGCTGAGAACAGGTGACATCAAAATATTAAATATTGATGTACCACATTAGGCAAAAGGGTTACATTTTGTATATGCGCATTAAATCATTTTAATTTACTTTTCATTTAAATGTACATTGATGAGCCAATACATTATGACCACCTGCCTAATATGCTGTTGGTCCTCCACGTGCTGCTAAAACAGCAACGACTCGTCGAGGCATGGACTCTACAAGACCCCTGAAGGTGTCCTGTGGTATCTGGCACCAAGACCTTAGCAGCAGATCCTTCAAGTCCTGTAGGTTGCGAGGTGGAGCCGCCGTGGATCGAACTTGTTGGTCACATTCCACAGATAATCAATTGGATTTAGATCTTAGAAATTTGGAGGCCAGGGCAAGACCTTGAACTTTTCATCATGTTCCTCAAACTATTCCTGAACAATGTGTGCAGTGTGGCAGGGTGCATTATCCTGCTATAAGAGGCCACTTCCACCAGGGAACACCATTGTCATGAAGGGGTGTACCTGGTCTGCAACAATGTTTGGCACGTTTCAAATTTATGTCCACATGAATGGCCGGACCCAGGGTTTCCCAGAAGGACATTGCGTAGACTAGAATATCACACTCCCTCCAGCGGCTTGTTGTCTTCCCACAGTCATCCTGATACCGTCACTTCTCCAGGTAAAGGCGCATACATACACAGCCATCCACATGATGTAAAAGAAAACGGGACTCATTGGACCAGGAGACCTTCTTCCCCTGCTCCAAGGTCCAGTTCCGACGCTCACGTGCCCATTGTAGGCATTTTCAATGGTGGACAGGTGCATTGATGAGCCTTGGGTGCCCAACACCCTGTCGCCGGTTTGTGGTTTGTTCCTCCTCGGACCACTGTTGGTAAATTCTCACCACTGCTTACTGGGAGCAACACACAAGCCTTGCCATTTCAGAGCTCCTCTGACCCAGTCATAGTATCGTCCTAAAAAAAAATTGGTGTAGGATTTAATTTGCATTCACGCCATGTCGTAATTACCGTAATTACGAGATTACGACTTGTAAAAGGTGTTCATGTCCTCAGAAATTGTAATTACAACTTGTATCCTGGGAATTTTCTGAGAGCTCCGACATGTAAACGCATAATTCCGAAGACGTGAACAGCTCCCAGTAGAACGTCACATGTTGTCATCTCTTAATTACGGTAATTACAAAATGGTGTGAAAGCAGCCGTCACATGCAGTTGTGTTAAATTTGAGATGATCAGAATCTAATTGCTGGCATTAATGATTTATTAAACTTTTACACTCAAAAACAAAACAGGAACAGAACAACCAGTAAAGATGCAACGTGAATGGACAATGAACTGAATTAACACAGGGTTTAAATTCCATGGCAAACTAATCAACAAAATGAAACAACAGGTGGAAATCATAATGAAACCATGAAACCATGGGAACGGGTACAAACACAGGAAACCGAACTAAAACACGAGCAAAACCCACCCAAAACAAACACAAGAACAGAACCCATCATAACAGCAGCATTACTTCAAAACAATTTTAATTCAGAGATTGCTAGGAAATTTTACAAATAATTACACAGAAACGCATTGAATTAAACATGAAATTTTAAAGTAAAAACACTGAAATAGTATTTTCTTGTAAAACATACTCAAATAATGTGTTTTATTTACAACTTTGAAAAATAGTTTTACAGTGATGAAAAAAGTTTTAGGTGCATTCACACCATGTTGTAATTACCATAATTACGAGATTCCAACTTGTAAAAAGTGTTCACGTCCTCGTAGAACCCATAATTACAACTTGTATACTGGGAATTTTCTGAGAGCTCCAACTTGTATCACCACTGTACCATCTGACCGCTGCAGATTCGTGTAGGTGTTGGTAGTGTTGCCATAGAAACGCATAATTCCGAACAGCTCAGAGTAGAACGTCACATGTTGTCATCTCCAAATTATGGCAATTATGACATGGCGTGAATGCAGCATTTATTCTACATAATGGAGATCCGCCATGTTGAGATCACATGACCAGCAGAAATACTACTCATTTTATCTCTGGAAAAGCCCTTAGACTGCATTTATTTGATTAAAAATAGAGTAAAAACTCTAATATTGTGAAATATTATTACAGTTGTTTTCTTTTTGAATATATTTTTAAATATAATTTATTTCTGTGATGGCAAAGCTGAATTTTCAGCATCATTACTCCAGTCTTCAGTGTCACATGATCCTTCAGAAATCTGAAGAAAATGCTGATTTGGTGCTCAAGAAACATTTCTTATAATCAATGTTGAAAACAGTTGTGCTGCCTAATATTTTTGTGGGAATCGCGCTAAATTTTTTAGGATTATTTTGATGAATAGAAAGTTCAATAGAACATAAATGATTTGAAATAGAAATCTTATGTGAAATTATAAAAGTCTTTACTGTTACTTCTGATCAATTCAATCAGTCCTTGCTGAATAAAACTATTAATTTCATTCCAAAGTTACTCATTTACATAAGTTACTAATGTGTGTATGTGTGTGTGTGAACATAAGTGTTTATGTGTGTGATGATGGTTGGGTGAGTGGCATCAATGTCACATGCCTTGAGGGAGTCTCGGATGAATTGAAACCAAGTGGTGAAATCAAACCCTGCAGTTCCTCTTTGGCCCTCCGCATGCTGACACATGAACACACATCTCTCTCCCTGTCTGTCTGTCCACCCTTGTCCCCCTTTTCTTTGAATCTGTCTAGTTTGCCCATTCGGCTGGGTTTGTGTCACTGGCCTGTTGCTATTGAAAGCCCCCCTAAGGTCCAGTTCAGCTGCACAATGGCCCCAGCGCTCGCCACGTCCCCTCTCCTCGTGTGCAGAGTGACACAAGACATCACTCAGAGGGCCCTGAACCCTCACAGGGCCATTCAGAGCCCTGGGTTTGATGCTGAGACTCGCATGAGCTCCAGACCAGCGTCTGAATGGGCGGAAAAGTCTAAAAGACATCAAGACTTCTCACCTCTCACTGCTTGAAGGCTGATGGGTCTTGAAAACAATGATGGAAAATGTCTCAGAAAATTGACTCTGATATTAATACATGGCTCTCTGGAGTACTTGATTCTGATTGGTCAATTGCAGCATTCAAATGTATTTTTATATATTAAATATTGTATATGGGTCAATGACAAAAAAACTGAAGTTCCTGTTTTTTGTTTTTTGTATGCTTCTACATGATTGTGATTTGGCAGTTAACTTCAGTTAACTTTTTTGTTGTTGCTGTTTTCCACTTTTTTTTTTTTTTTTCTTTTTTTTTACTTTTGATGGCAGGATGGCACAGTGTAAAGAGCAGTAATGAATTGTGGTTAAAGTGGGAACATGTTACAATCATGACAATGTGACATTTATGAGTCACAATCACCCACTATATTAGATCTTATATGTCATAAAGTAAATTCAGATAAAGACGGCAGAGGTGATGAGGTTTAGCTCGTTTTCTCACAGTGTAGGAGAAAGGAAACATAACTAATGGTCTGTCACAAATGTATCAGAGAGAAAGGTCCTTGTTTCAGGGGCACCGGCTCTTTTCCCAGTGGCTCCTCTGTGCCAGCTGTCTTGGCCGAAGAGCTCTCCGGCTTTCCCAAGCTCTAGCCTGTGGGAAAATCCACACTGGCCAATAATTGATTCCGCCCTGCCAGCTCCATTAGCGCTCAACACGGTCAAGCGGCCAGTGATCTACAGACAGCCTGAACGAGCGAATGAACACACACTCCCCCATCCATCCCTCCCTCATCCCCCTTCTCCCTTTTTAATTTCTCCAGTTCCACCATCACTCTCTCTCTCTTGTGCTGTGATGCGAGTGCACGTCTTGTAAATTTGACCTTCAGCACAATTAGTGCCTGTGTGTGACCACCTGTTTGCAGGCCTGGCCACCTGACCGTCAATCAGGCCCATTCATATGCAGCAGGCCTGCTCATGCCAGCCCAGTGTTCACGCACACAGACACACACGCCGTTAACACTTGCACAGCCTAACACTCAAATCCAAAGCACACACATGAAGGATCAGATGTACTGCACACCATCAACACCCTTGCACTACCTTACTATTAATAACCTACCTAAAAAATAATGCAAATATAAACATACATTTACCTAACTATATACACACACACACACACTGAGTTTCAATGTTTTATGGGGAATTTCCATAGACATAATGATTTTTATACTGTGCAAGCCGAATATTGTATCCTCTAACCCTAAGCCTAGCCCTAAATACAACCCTCACAGAAAACTTTCTGCAATTTTACATTTTCAAAAAAACATAATTCTGTATGATTTAAAAGTTGTTTTCTTCATAGGGACCAAAAAAAATGTCCCCACAAGGTCAAAAACTACTGGTATTACTATCTTTGTGGGGACACAACGTAGGGTTTACTACACACACATATATAAATTATGCAACATAATAATATTAATTCCTTATAGTTAATAGATTAATTATTAAAATTATTAATAAAAAATTAATACCTTTATGTATGAGTTAAACATGACATATAATTCACTACTGTTTATAATATATATATATATATATATATATATATATACACAGTTGCATGAAAAAGTTTGGGAACCACTTGCAGAATCTGTGAAAATGTGAATAATTTTAACAAAATAAGAGAGATCATACAAAATGCATGTTATTTTTTATTTAGTACTGTCCTGAGTAAGATATTTTACATAAAATTTGTTTACATATATACTTCACAAGACAAAAAAAAATAGCTGAATTTAATAAAAATAACCCCGTCCAAAAGTTTGTGAACCAATGGTTCTTAATACTGTGTGGTTACCTGGATGATCTACGACTGTTTTTTTGTTTTGTGATGGTTGTTCATGAGTCCCTTGTTTGTCCTGATCAGTTAAACTGCTCAGTGTTCTTCAGAAAAATCCTCCAGGTTCTGCAGATTCTTCAGTTTTCAAGGATTTTTTGCATATTTGAACCCTTTCAAGAAGTGACTGTATGATTTTGAGATCCTTCTTTTCACACTGAGGAGAATTGAGGGACTCAAACACAACTATTAAAAAAGGTTCAAACATTCACTGATGCTCCAGAAGGAAACACAATGCATTAAGAGTCAGGGGTGAAAACTTTTGAACAGGATGTCCACATTGTTCTTATTTTGTTGAAATATCTTCTTTTTTTTTCTTCTTTTTTTTCATTTAGTACTGCCCTTCGGAAGCAACAGAAGGTACTTGCATGTTTCCCAGAAGACAAATTAAGCACAATTTACCTTGATCTTCAAATTCAAAAAGTTTTCACCCCCCTTAATACATCGTGTTTCCTTCTGGAGCATCAGTGAATGTTTGAACCTTTTTTAATAGTTGTGTTTGAGTCCCTCAATTGTCCTCAGTGTGAAAAGATGGGTCTCAAAATCATACAGTCACTGCTGGAAAGGGTTCAAATATGCAAAAGATACTGGAAAACTGAAGAATCTGCAGAACCAGGAGGATTTTTCTGAAGAACAGAGCTCAGTTTAACTGTTCAGGACAAACAAGGGACTCATGAACAACCAACACAAAACAAAAAAATAGTCATAGATCATCCAGGCAACCACACACAGTATTAAGAATCAAGGGTTCATAAACTTTTGAATGGGGTCATATTTATAAATTCAGCTATTTTTTTGTCTTGTGAACTATATGTAAATATCTTTTATGTAAAATATCTTACTCAGGACAGTACTAAATAAAAAATAACATGCATTATGTATGATCTCTCTTATTTTGTTAAAATTATCCACATTTTCACAGATTCTGCAAGTGGTTCCCAAACTTTTTCATGCAACTGTATAATGCGTGTGTGCGTTCTAAATAATGCATTTTAATATACAGAATTTAATTTGTGATTAAAAAGAGGTTTTGTCAGATTTTGCTCACTTCTCGAGAAAGTTTTGTGAACTAACTATAGCTGTGTAAACCCACACTCACACATGTTTATCTAGCTATCTAAATGGGGACATACCACAGACAGCTACAGTTTTTAAATAAAGCTAATTATGAAAGCTATGCACTAACTCTACTTTAGTCTCAAGTAGCCAGACTTTTGATTATCTGTATAAATTCTGGTCCACCAAACACAAACAATACACTTAAAAAAAGATGGGGTCATCTGACAGATATGCAAAGCATCCCACCACACTTCCTTCTGTGACATTTAAGGGCGAATAAATTGGAAATCAGACATGACTTTGAAAACTAAGTGGTATATACAGTCGTTCTTGTTTACTTACTAAAAGTTTCTCAGAGATTTTATGCCATGGACCTCATAAACATTGGCAAAACAATCAACTAGTGTTTGTTGCGGCATAGAAATGTATCAACATGACTATTTTTGTTTAACTGATGAAAACCTTACACACCCTGTCTTCTGGATTACACAGAAGTTAGCCAATCAGATTGCAACTGACAGTCTCAGCTTAATCATGCTATTTTTGTCTGGAATATGCACCAGACAGTCAGTTCATGGGTGTGCGTCGAGAATAAACCTAACCAAAACTCTTACTAGACTCATATATTATGAACTACTATTCCCTTTTTGGATGTCGCCAAAGTATAGCTAGGTTACATAGACACAAACACAAAGATACATCCTCACACACGTCCCGCTCAGCTTATCTGTCTCCTCACCACACCCTTTTATCTGACAGATCGTGTTCTAGTATTCGGTCTGGCTCCCATTCAGTCCGTGTGTACCCTATGGCGTTCCCCACAGAGCACCAATTTCATCCCATCACAATCATTCCGGCCTTTCATTTACATCAAAGAGGGACGCTCCTGCTCCTTCACTCTCATCTGCCTTTCCGCTTGCTATTTTCATTCCTCACGGCGCTCTTTTGGTGGAGTTCGGTTTAGGGCATCCTGATGCTATTTCAGTTTTGACTTCTTACTGTGATAACTACTGCAATGCAATTACAAAGACAAACTTCACAGAATCATGCGGCATACTGAGTGTTTGAAAACATTAATAGATTCATTAATCATGAATTACTCAAATCATAATAGAGTAATTCAACCAAAAATAAACTAAAAAAGAAATTTACTCATCCTCATGCTGTTGCAAACCTGTACGACTGACTTTCTTCTGTGCAACACAAATGAAGATATTTTGAAGAATGTACTAGTTGCTCATTTCCATTAAATTACAATGCGAGAGAATGGAGCTTTCAAGGAAAAAAGATGAAAAAGCAGCATAATTATCATAAAATATCATAATAGTAGCAGATTAAATGAGTAAATGAGATGAGCTTGAAAACAAGATTAGTGTGATTTGAGAATGAATCATTGGTACTTGTTTTATAATCCGAATCAAATGATTCATTGAAAAGATCTGAAATGAAGGAACTATTTTTTTATTAGAACAATGAAATGCACATGAATCACATGATCGCATCCTTACTAAGCAATTCAGTGATTTCTCTGTTTAAGGTTAAGGCTGATCTGGATTAGAGTGTAAAGAAAGGGGCGGAGGCGAGCGCCCTTATCTCTGACCAGGCCTGTGTGTTTGACCCAGCGCTGACAGCAGCGTAATTGGGGTAATTACACCCCTTTAAACCATGCACCCCATTTCCCCCCCATCAGGCTTGAATGTGCCCCCATTTGTTTGCTATGAAATATTAACTGGAGTCAGCTGCGCACACGAGAGAGTGGTGGGCCCTCCCAGCTCCGGCACTCCCCATGCCACATGTCTGATGAAAGGTACGGCTCTGCCTTTACCAATTAGCACAATAGCAGGTCTCCGTGTTCTCTCACTGCCTGTGCATCTGTGTGTCTCATTTGATCAATGAAGGAGAGAAAACAAGTAGCGTGAGGAAGGAGGGAGATGAAGAGGTCAGAAGACGAGGGGGGAGGATCAGCTAATTCCTGCTCTGAACACTTGCCATGCTCACTCATTTTGACTAATTCCTTTAATACTTAAATGGTTTTAAGGCTGTATTAAAGGAATAAGTCAAATTGTATACTATGAATTTCATTTATTTGTCCATTCATGCACATTTATTTAACAAATCTTATTTCATTAGTGCATTATGTACATAATTATTGTGCCCTCAAAACTAAATTTTTAAATCCTAAAAAATATTTTCGTAATAGATATGTAAATAGTCAGGATGATGCAGATTGTAACATTTTTTTTAGGGAACGCTGCCATATGTATTTTTATGTGTTGTAAAAAAAATATAGAGAGAGAGAGAGAGAGAGAGAGAGAGAAATAATAAATAAAATATTTTAAAAAATTATAAATATTTTTGTATGTTACATATGTGAAATTTTTGTTTGGTGCTTTGAAAAAAAAAAAAATTAGTTGAAAAGTCTAAAAACAATTGACATCTTGCCCCATATAGTGGGACAACCAGCCCCAAAAGGTGAAAATATTTTGTGTGTGTGTGTGTGTGTATATACACACATATATATATATATATATATATATATATATATATAATATTTTGTAAATGTATTTTTTTTCTACCTTTGGAAAAAAATGACTTTAGTATGACTAGTCCCACTTCATATAAATATATGCATATCAGTATGTATAATGTGTTAATAATAAATGAATATATAATATTAATATAATAAATATAATATAATGATTATTAAATGTAATAATGTGATATTAATAATAATAAAATAATATAATAATTAATAAAAAATATAAATAATTAATCAGGACATATACTCTAAAAAATGCCATATTTGGGTCAAATACGGACAAACCCATACGTTGCTTTACATGTTTAAATTAAACTTTTAAACCCAACAGTTGGGTTTGTCTGTATATGACTCAAACATGAGTTGAAACAACCTAGCATTTTTTTTGAGTGTACTTAACTCAAATTTAACCTGATTTCAGAGAATGTGTTCTGACACTATTAAGACACAACTAATTTAGCCTGTAAATGTAAATAAAATAAATAATTACAAATAAAAAAGTGTAAGCAAAATTTGTATGTAAGTTGATTTATATGTATGTTGATGGTTTATTTGCCAGTTCACAGTGGTAATGGTTTTTGGTACTGTAACTTTCCATGTGTGTTTTAATTTGTGTGTGTGTGTGAGGTGAGAAGTGTGTATGTCTCTGTTAGCAGCTGAGAGTGCAGTCTTTCTGCCTGTCTGTGTGTGCAGTGCCACAGCGGGGCTCAGACAGTGCAGAGGGCACACAGCCGGTAACAAACTCCCCACACTGCTGTCAGCCCTGTGACATGGGAACCACCAGGCCTGCGCTCAATCACGTCTCAAACCGCCCATCGCTTGCGGAGGTCCCAGATACCATGAATTCCTCCAACCCCAGCCGCTGTGAGAACCACGCGGAAAAAAACGAGACCAGAATAGCCAATATGGCTCAGGACGTACAGCTACAGGCCATATGAATGCAGTACGGCCAGTCCTTCATGAGGTACAGTGGGCCCATACAGTTATCACTAATGAGTTTTCTCAATGGCTCTCTGACATTTCTGCTCTGCTTTATTACAGCCGCTCTCATGCAGCTCTGCAGAAGGTCGCAGAGATAATGTGTTACAGTGAAGCTGCCGTGTTGTTGATGTGAAGTGCGTGTTTCTCAGGAGAGCCTCACGGCTGGGACGAGGGGTGGCCGACAGCTGAGTGGAACACTTTCCCATGTCGTCAGGGGTCGTGGGATCAGCCCGCAGGCCGTGCGGCAGTTGCTTTGTCCACACAAGGATGGCCTGTTTGTGACTGCCAAACTACGCAGAGGGAGTGAGAAATACAGAGCAAAAGAGAGAGAGAGAGAGAGAGAGTGAAAGAGAAAGATGGAGGCTGCATATGCAGGTTGGTTTTTGTCAAAAAAGATTTGTTTTCTTTTATTATATGAACATTTTAGAATCCGATCTTTTTTGCCATACTTTTAATACTTTGAACTTGATTTTATTGGTTTGCCCTCGTAAAAAGTATAAAAATTTGGAGAATTTGTACACACACACACAAAAATTTAACTGTGTTTAGGACAAATAAAAAGCTAATTTATTGAAATGCTTATTCCCAAAAAACAACTGCCATTTCCACCACCATCATTTCCATGTGGTGCAAATTACACGGTGGTGGAAACCCCTCTTACCAATTCTTGATGAATAAAAAAAACTTTGTTGTTGCTTAATATCCTGTTTCACTCATAAATATGTCAGATTACAGTAAAATGGGTTGCGACAGCCGTTTCATCTTGGCTTTAAATCTTTGTAAATCTGACCTTCCTCATCTCCAGTGTTATGATACCTGAGCTGACATCACTTCTGGCAACTTCTGACATAACTTCTGGCAAGGTTATTTACACTAAACCCAAACTTCAGGAGAACAATACTGTCAAAGTTTCAGGACCCAACATTAGCCCACTCTGTCATTTGTCTATTATTTCTCTTCTGTAACCCGAGTGAGCCGAGAAGATAACTTGTTTTATATGTTAGCAAAATGATCTCGATACATATGCTTCCTTAAAGTTTCGTCGAGGGAGATATATTTACGAACAGAAAACACAAAGTGCTGCTGTTAGAAACTTAGCTTAGCACACCGTTATCTTTGTGTCTCTGCAACTTCTGTCAGCGCAGCGCGTTTTCTCACCTGAGCATGTGGATATTAATGTTTTTCTCAACATGAACATGCGAAACAATATGAACACGATAACTATATACTGACTCGAGTGTATTATGTACGTTCTGTACGATAACTGGCGCTGTCTGCTTTATTAGCGTTTTTCCCGTTCGCGCTGCTTGAGCTTGAATGCTTTTGTTCTTTATATTTTTTGTTTACACATTGTTTAATGCTTTGAACTAAAAGAAAACCTTAAGATATAATGTAAGCTTGTTCTGTATATTGCCTAATCGTAAGCTTGAACAGAAATGGTTACAAAATCATGATGAATTAAAAAAAAAAAGTATTTCTCGTTTAACGTCATTTAAATAAACAAATATTCGAATATTCGTTTTTTACGAGCCCAAATATTCGAATACAATATTTTGGCAAAATGCCCACCACTACTTTCAGCATTTCAGAGCTTCAGAGCTGCATAGCATTTCCTCACCTCATCACATTTCATAAATACATTTTTATATACATACTTTAATATGAGCCGAAAAATAGGTCTAATAACATCATATCATGAAGAAACGTACAAGTATGCAAATGCAGACACAAATGCTTAACCATCACAATGCAAGTGCCATGCTCATTATTCAAAGAGTCTGTGCAATTAACCTGCCAGTGAAAAAAATAACCATAGAAGAAGCTAATATTTGACACATTTCAGAATACACTGACAACAGAGCTTGCATAATGTATAGAAATGGTTGCATTCATGTATGTTTTTAGCTTAAATGTGCTGTCACATTAGAGAAATTTCGAGGGCAAAAAAGAGGTTAATTGTGTATTGTTGTCAATGTATGAAGCGCAGTCCACAGAGAAGTCACTTTCAAACCAAACAGCTTTCTGTTGCTCAATGAGGCAAATCCAAGTGAAGGACTTAAAGGTACAGTAGGCATTTTTTTCATGAGCACTTTGTTATTCTGGTTGAAACTCTCTTCACATCCTGATAGCAATCAATAATAGAAGTGGTCTAAATATTAAAACATGTATATCTATATTGTCTATGTATATCTATGATACAGTGTCCTACCTGTCTGTTAACATATATGTATTTCCATACCTCCGCGCACTCTGTTTGCGCAATCACATGTCATCAGCGCGTTCCATAAGCCTATAAGGTGCATACAAACAGCAGCCACCTTTTGCAGTTCCTCCTGAACCAAAACAACAAGCTTATGCTGCGTTCACGCCATGTCGTACCATAATTTAGTGACGGCAACCCGTAACGTTCTACCTGGAGCTGTTTGCGTCCTCTGACTAATTTACCGCCGTCTCTTATGACACTTTGCTGAATCTGCTCTGGCCGTGCGTGACCTGCGCGTTCATGGTTTTGGACGAGGCATGGCTTTGGAGAGCATTCTGAAGGGAGGGTGGGATCTAATACTTTCAAAGCTAGCTTGCTATTGCTAGCCACTGTGAAATTACCTACCCTACCTTTAACCCATGGCGAAATCTGCATGGTGAAAACTTTTGCCCTCACGCAAAACTCCCGATCTTGTGGTCCACCTTATTTTTAACATCAGAGCAGGTGCGGCCATTTGTAACTTGAATGTGCGAGGTTTCCTTTGTCGACAGTTACCTTAGCTGTACAAAAACAGTCCGTTATGCTGCTTGATAATATAAACTGGTATTAGTTATCATACACTCTAAAAAATGCTGGGTTAACAACAACCCAAGTTGGGTTGAAAATGGAAAAACCCAGCGGTTGGGTTAAATGTTTGCCCAATGTGCTGGATAGTTTTATTTAACCCAACTATTGTTTAAAAATTACTATATGGCTGGCTTAAAATGAACCCAAAATAGGTTGGAAATTAAAAATCAGACACATAATTACTAGAGGCAACAATAATAATCAAAAGGTGAACATTTATTAATAAGCAATTTAATAAATGTTTATTGTTTAATTATTATTCATTAAACTTATTAATAAAAGTTATTAAACATTAATAAATGTTAATTTCCAACATAATCTGGGTTCATTTTAAGCAAGCAATACAGTCATTTTTAAACAATAGTTGAGTTAAATAAAAAATTACCCAGCAAGTTGGGCAAACATTTAACCCAATCGCTGGGTTTGTCCATTTTCAACCCAACTTGGGTTGTTTTTAACCCAGCATTTTTTAGAGTGTATTACTTAAATTTATTATCAGAATTATAAACACATTGGTTTGTAGTGCAAATAGTTTTAAAGTTTACTGCACTATGTTATTCTTGTAGTTATTTCCCTATAGCAGCTAATGAACAGGAAGTCTCACACATTCACAGAAAATAGCTTACTTCCATGTTGCGAAATAAGGTGGATTGAAATGACTGAATTTGTGTAAATTCACAGAACTGAGGTAAATGTGACCCCAACTTTTGACTGAACTGCCATCTACACTGAAAGGGCTGTGTGGCAAATAGAGAGCAGTTAACTCCAGCAGTTAACATGAGCTCTTTGAAGGAGATCAATGCTGAGACCGCTGTGTTTTAGATGGGGCCCCATCCTTTACTGTGGCCCCTCTGCGTGTGTGGTGTGGTTAAGGCCTGAGAGTGATGGAAAACAACAAGAATCTCCATGTTATTTCCAATCAACTTTCTGTCTTCTGTCTGTATGTCTGTTTCTTTTTACCCACATTCTTTCTCACTGGTGGTTAGGGTGTGGTCAGGGGGATTCTCAGAGCCCCTCTTTTCTGTCGCCTGCCAGCTTGTCTGGCCCAGTGAGGAACAGCTTGGTTATTCTTGGCTTTCGCAGTTTTGTCGTTGGTCCACAATTTAAAACCACTTCTTTTTTTTTCTTTTTTTTTTTCATCCAAGTTTTCACAAGGATGTTTTCTGAAACCTCACCCACATCAAACAGAACTGTCCAAATTTCCACTTTGTGCTCAGCATGCCATTATTGCGGCTCTGCCAGTGAAGGTTCTTGCAGTCAAAGTTGACATTCCTGTCTATAAGTAGAATGTTTCGTTTTAAATAGTGAGATATCAAGAGGACATCAGTTGCCAGGGTGACGAGAAGTTCTAGAAAAACACAGGTCGCCTTGACATAGATGTAGCGCTCTTGGAGGAATTGTTGGCTATGTATTCTTCTCATTCAGAGCTGCTTTACTGCAAACAATGACTCAAAGGTTTATGTGTCAGGCATTACGAACCATTGTAAGGAGTGAATGAGTCTGTTCCTAGTCTGGCAATCACGCGGTCTGATGCAATGGGAGAGGCAAGTTCTGTCAGGCAGGTCCGGACCTCCCGGCGCCTGGCCCGTCACACTGCCCAGGGGAAAATGGACAACTTGGCTTTGACCGACAAACTGAGCTCTAAGGAGAAGAGAAGCACAGGTTTGGACATCCATGTTTCTCTCACCATCAATAAAAGTTAATAAACCCTTTAGTGGTGCTTCATAAGAATGTATTTAAATATTTCAAAACCACTAAGTATTAGTAGTATGTGCTGATTCTTTTTTAGTGTAAACAATCAGATTGTCACTTGTTATACAACAATATGGGGAAAAGATCCCATAGACAAAGCTGCAGTCCGTAAGTTTTGCCTCTTTGTCGCCATCTCTGTTTGAAACCTGCAATTGCAGTTATTTGCGAAATTATCAACTTTACATGGGTTGTGCATCGGCACGGCTCCTTAGCGCGGATAAATCTAATGTTTTGAGGTGTAGGCTGTGAGTCACCACACCAGTCTGGATATTCACTGTACCTCGGAATTACAGATACTACGTCTTGGAAGTATGTCCAAAATAATAAGTTTCATCGGAAAATGTCATCTGAACAAGTAACATGTCTGCCACTTTTGTTCTAGCCAACCCGTTCAAAACACAGAGTTGCCACCTTTCAAAAGCCCTGCCGGTATTTATTCTTGTTTTCGCATGGGCCCGGTCGCATTCTCTTTTTTTGCTGTAGCCACTTTTGCTTTTTACTACTGGCGATTCACCAGTTGCCAATGATGATGGTTGTTTTTAACTTTCTTGATTACAATCCGCCATCAAAATGACAAGTTTAATTATTCCAGCTGTTGTAAAAAGAGGTTACAAATGACCGCCACCTGCAGCATCTGGGACTCCTTCTTCATGTATACATACGTGACGTAATGACACAAAGGCTCATATTTCCCGCGGAAACCTACCAGTACCACTCAAATTAAAAACCATTATTACAAGCTTAATGTTGTGAATCGGGCTAAGGTAAGGAGATAGTTCTGACACTGGCTGGTTATGTACTTGCTCAGTAATTGATTTTGGATCATTTTTAACAAAAAAAGTTACGGACTGCAGCTTTAAGGAGGGAGAAGAGCCATATCTAGAGACCAGAATATAATAGACATTGTTCAGAAAATTAGCAATAACCAGTTTTTTTGGTGTTTCTAAGTCAAATCTGCTTAATTTTTGAAATGTGAATACAAAAAATCACACATAATCCAACACACACACTTGCAATGCAATTCATAACTATTTTATGTTTTGCTGAATTGGTGTCTAATTCATATGAATTTGTACAATATCATGATCTGCTTATGTCTCACTGACAGTTACATGAGGTGTGAACATTCATGATTGTTTTTTTCCTCTCAAAAAAATTGTGTCCATTTGAATTACATTGTACAAATTCATACAAAACAATTTTCTCATTACATCTGGGTTGTAAATCCAGTATTTGCAAATCCAATCCATTTATGGATTCACATTTGAATGTAAGGAAGTAGAATTGAGGGTGTACTCGCACGGTTGCCTTGAACCGAGCCCGAGCGCGATTGTCCCCCCTCCCCCACTGGCCTGCACTCATATTGCACTCTACGTTCCATGCCGGCGCACGCTTACATCATATACGAGGCAACTTTTTGAATGGAAGAAAACAGGAAGAAATGCACTTTTGCGCTAATATATTTATCATTTATGCCGCGCAACGATTTTCACTTGCACGTATCAGAGGATTATTACAAAGGCAGCTGATAATGGATGAATTTGCAGCTTTACTCGCAAACTACAATTCCTGTTCATCAATAAGGTGAGAAGCAGACCCGTTATAAACCCAAATACACTCAAATTAATTACATGAATTGATAAGTGTATTATCAAAGTAGTAATAATGATGACAGTTGTGCACACAAAAGTAGTAGCTGTTCCGTGCTCCGGCGCGATTAGCGCTCACACTGCATGCGAACCGCACTCGAGCCCAACCAAACCGTGCTCTGGCCCACCTCTTCCAAGCGGGCCAGGGACGGCTAAACGAACCGCGCCCGGGCACGGAACGGAGCTATCATACTTGTCAAACGAACCGTGCTTTGGGGGTCAAATGCGCTCGGGCACAGTTCAGAGCGCCTAGTGTGAGTACACCCTAAAATTTCAAGAATATAACAAATTTTTAACTACAAAACCATACACTTTTAGACCTTAACCACCAACAGCACTTATCAGCTGCCTAGCAACACCCTAGCAACCTTCTAAAACTACTTTGTCTTAGCAACCAAATAGCAACAACCTTGTCAACCCTAGTACCCTAAATTTTGCACAAACAAGTGCAATTCACATGATCTTAAGAACATGTAAATCAACTAAAACAACAACTTTTTTTCTTTTTTTTATCCATCCTGTCCTCTCTCACTGCTGTGGCCCACAGAGGAAGTTCTCACCAGGGTTTTGAGGCTCACTCGGTCATGCTGAGGTGCCAAGAAGAACATCTGTGTGGATATGCTGACTACCAAAAGCTGGATGGATTCATCTTCTCCCTACACTTAAGAGGGTGGGACAGCTTTGCATCTGGCTTTCCCATGTACACACAATAACTACTGTAATTAATCATTTAATCATTTGTGTTGATTAATCCATTATCATCAAATCAGCAGTGCCATAGCTTTTAAATATAATTTACATCTGTGGATGTTCAAATATAGTGTGCAAACGCGCACCTAGTTTGATATCACTGATGCTATTGGTTATCCAGTAAAGGAAGTGAACTCTTCCTTTAAGACATCAAAGGACATCACACATTTTGACATAGTTTATGTCAGAAGATCTGCTAACTTTTCTAATGTCTCTCAAACATCCAACCTGAGCCCCGGCTGAGCTGATATTTGAATTCATTTCACTTTACAGTGATTACAATGATGTACAGTCCCCTTAACTATTGACACACAGTATGTGCTGAACTCCAGTGATCTCTTTCTTGTTTTTCCTGTGTCTTCTGAGTATTACCGCACAGCTCAACCATGTGTTAGAACAGCTGGATCCTGCTGTGGCCAACGGCTGCTCTCCTTTATTACGGCAGGGGAAGTGACATCAGTAGCCCAAGACAACAATAAAGGAGACGAAATCACAACAGCCGACTTGTGGGACACATCAGTACTCTGATTTTTTTTCCCTCTGAACTCCAAACACACCCAGCAGTTGCAGCTTCAGAGGATGTCATTAATCCAAGAACATATGCATTTGGAAAATATGATGTGTTTCGCGTCTAGCAATGACGTTCATAGACGTGCTCAAGAGAGGTAATAAAGCAAACATTTGTCAACAATAAATGCTAAAAGAAGAACAGGCTTTTCCCACTAATGAGAAGCCTAACTGAGAAATACCTTTATAATATTATATTTACCTTTATATTATTATTATAAAAGTAAAAAGGGATTAAATTGATCCACTGAAATGAACTTGGGACCAGTGTTAGGGAGTAACTTACAACATTTTTCAACAGTAGTTCAGCTATTTTCACATTAGTGTGGCTTTTCCAGGAAAGAAGCTCATTTATCCATTGACTCACAGTTTGCGCAATCTAAATGCTACATCGCTCTTTGATGTCTAAGCTGAGGGAATCAATCAAACGTGCTCACTTCTGTGTCCTCTGTCTCTCATTCAGCAAGTAGAAATGTCAGATTCATTCTAGTGAATCGATTCTTCCCAAATGGTCCTTTCTCTCAGATGTAGTGTAGGAAGGTTTAAATCGCTCTAGTGAATCGGTTCATCTCAAACGCCCTCAAATGTAGTGTAGGAATGTCCAGTTCATAGTGAATTGGTTCATCCCAAACAGTCCTTTTTCTCATATAGCATCAGAAAGTCTAAATCATTCCAGCGAATTGGTTCATCCCTCTCTCTCATATGTTGCATAGGAAAGACCAGGGCTGCGAATCAGTAGTTCGGAACGTGTATCAAACTGCCAAAGTCACGTGAACCATTAAAATTTTGAAATGTTTCGAAACACTTATGACGTAACAAAGCCTCGTTTACTGAAATTACATGACTTTGCCAGTTTGATACACGCTCCGAACCACTGATTCGAAACAAAAGATTCATAAAGCTTCGAAGCTTCATGAAGCAGTGTTTTGAAATCGCCCATCACTAGATATTGTTGAATAAAGTTGTTATTTTGTTTTTAAAAGTATTCTCGTCCCTTCATAACATTACGGTTGAACCACTGTAGTCACATAAACTGTTTTAAATATGTCTTTAGTGGCTTTCTGGGCATTTGAAAGTGTTAATTAACTTGCTGTCAATGCAGGCCTCACTGAGCCATCGGATTTTATCAAAAATATTTTAATTTGTGTTCCGAAGATGAACGAAGGTCTTATGGGTGTGAAACAATATGAGGGTGAGTAATTAATGACAGAATTTTCATTTTTGGGTGAACTAACCCTTTAAGTTTGATACTCCCACGCTGAGTTTTGTCATTCATTTAAAACCCCTTGTTTCTGAATGAGCAAAAATACAGCTCAAAAATTACACCTTTTTAGGTGCAAGCCATTTAGATTTTTTTTTTTCTTACAACTAATGAAATGACATTCATACATTTTTATTTGTTGTTTAATTGTCCAATATACTTTTAGGGCCTCTCTGTATATAACATTATATCAGATCTGATATTGTAGCAGACTTGTATGAGACTGAGCACATGTGTGAGAGGAAGGCAAGACCTGGCTGACTATCTCACTCAGGGATAGTGCCTCTTTTATGGTGCAGTCTGTGATTGTCCCTAGTTCCTGTTGTTCTATTTGTGACTCCGTGGTCGTCTCAAAGGTTTCCCACCAGATCGGATTGCTGCAGCGCACAGCCTAGACAAAACTCCATTCAGGTCCTTACCAGGCCAGCTTCTCCCTCTCTCACCACCCTCTTTCCTGTAACCCTTCCCCAGTCGGGACCCAGCTGGAGAACAATGCGTCGTTACCTACAGTGCAGTGTGGCTGGGTGAGACAGAAACCAATCCGCCCCAAAACTGCCTGGGAATTGGCTCCTCATGGGACAAAGGAAGCGTGTGTATGTGTGTGTCCATGTGTTTGTGTGTGAGAGAGAGAGGGAGCAGGGGATTGAGTTTGTACTGAAAGTGTTTCTGCGTATTTGTGAAGTAAACACACTGATTTACAATAACACTGTTGCTGTAAAAATTAGAGCTATAGTTAGTTTTTGCAGAACCCCTTTTTAACCAGTTTGTCTCAGGCCTTGTATACACCTGGTATCGATTGGATCACAAGTGGACGAAGCTAAATACAGGTGTACATAGGGTCTAAAATGTTTTGAACTTGTCCACTTTCGACCACTTCCAGACTAGGTAGTCGAAAACGCATTCGACCTGATTGCTTTCGTAGTGTAAACGCTCATGTGGTCAAATGTATTCAAACAGCCACAAAAGACCGCCTATTCTCCGCCTACTGACTGAGTAAACATTAAGGGAAGCCTGCTAGCTAGACGGGATTTCAACTTTGGTGGCTGAAGACCCAAGTTTGGTTTGAAGACGAAAATCGTACACAATGTTCTCACACCATTCTTAAATTCTAACACATATTCACCACGTTCGGCCACATTTGGTCTTGTGGCTGTCAGAATAGAAACGAAAGCTGATGTTCTCCGTGATGTTCTGTCTCTTGTAGACAGAAGTGGTTGAAAGTGGACAAACGAGATGAATTAAAACACCAGGTGTAAACGGGAATGCGTCTCCCTCCAAAATGCATCTTCATATCATGTTTAAACAGGACCTTTAGTGGTGTAGGCAGAATTTATTTTTGGCTGGGCCTGGGCAAAAGTGAGCGGCCATTTTCACATACAGGGTCCTTCACTTTCCTACATATTCCTTGTAGCCAAAAGCAAACTGACTCAATATTCAGGTAATTTCAATAATTTTTCCTTTGTTTTTACTGAAAATAAACCGCAGTAGAACACACGCACAGTACAGTAAAACTACCACGTCCTCGTCACAACTTCTCAAACACGTTTGTGTAACTCCGTAGGGAAAAAGCATGTCCAATGTCAACATAACCTAAATGTATTCATGATAAGCCCAAGCACTAAATACTGTCGCAGATAACAATACTCGAACTATAACGTTAGAACAAAGCTGTGTAGAAAAAATCTCTCACTTCTGTTCAATTACGAATACAAAACAGACGTGAACTTTTATCAGTTGTGAATCAAGTCATACAATTTCGACAAATAACAGCACCTAGAATAGCTATAACCCGTCCACATACATACATAACACAAAAAAATGTCTGATTTTCAAAACAAAATGGCTTACCTGTTACAGAATGAGTGTTGCCGTTACCTGCGGGCTGACGGACGGCTTCTCCCACGTCATTGCGAATTCTTTAAAGTATTTTTTATAGAATTTTGCTTAAACATCGCTGCAAATTATAACCGAATGGGTGAACACGAACTCATTGGCGCGAAATGCTTGAGACAGCCTGGATAACACCTAATTACCTAACACAGATGTCAATCAAACTCATCAAGCATTATCCAAAAACACATTTTATTTATTTTAGGATTTGCGATGTTATAATAATGTTTGTAATTGAAATAAGAAACTTGCCCATTAGGTAAGAACAGTAAATTTAATTTTAAAAAATGAAAGTGGTGTTTGCTTTAGCAAATAATTACCATTATTATTTACAATAGATATTATTTTTCCGTCCCCAAAATTTGACATGTAACAAATAAGTGACTGAAAAAAGGCAAGTAACCACGCAACTTCCTAGCCATGCCCTAGCAACCATCCAGACCTCCCTATAGCAACCATAGAGCAACATATCCTAGCCTTTATTGGCAACAAAATATCATAGAAACATAGGTTGAGCTTTTTTGATTTGGTGAAGTGTACTGAGGGTTTTCTCATAGGGGCCCCAACTATATCTCTGCCCCATAAGGGTAATAAATCTGTCTTGTTTTAGGGATGTTTTTGGTATTTTTTTTATGAAAAAGAAGACAATAATAATAAGGTGATTATCTAGCAGTGATTATCTTGCAAATTGTTTCTTCATGTCTGCTTCATGTGTTCATTAACAAAGAAGTGCCATAAAGTTTTTTGGACATGGTAGCACTTTTTACATGTACACTCTCACAAAGGCTACATTTGATTAAAAACACAGTAATTTTGTGAAATATTACTATATTAATATATAATAATAACTGCTATATAATAATTCATCTTTGATAGCACAGGAATGAAATACATTTTGAAATATTTTAAAATATAATTTAAAATATTTCAAAATGTATTTCATTCCTGTGCTATCAAAGATGAATTTTCAGCAGCCATACTCCAGTCTTCAGTGTCACATGATAATATATATAATATATATTTTTTTTTTTTTTTTCAGAATTCTTTGATGAATAGAAAGGTCAAAAGAACAGTGTTTATTTGAATAAAAATCTTTGTTAACAATGTAAAAGTCTTTACTGTCACTTTTGCTCAGTTTAATGAATCCTTGCTGAATAAAAATATTTTTCTTGGTATTGAAGTAATTTTACTGACCTTAAACTTTTACTAGTTTTCTTTAAAGCACATTGGAGTAGCATGTTAATACCATGGTATATGAATATTATCATTATTTATTATCATGATATTCTATATCATCTGATACCATCACTGTACAGTACTTCCATAGTACTTTTGTAATGTTTGACAGAGTGAGAGGGCTCTATCCTCCCACCCCAGTTTGCTGGTAGAGTCGTGCAGTTGATAACACCTGGCTTTACTTCAGTGTCGACAGGTTTCTCTCTGCCAGGGAAACTGTGCTTCCTTGTCCTTTCCTCAGCTCAAGAAAATAAACTGCATACTGTGCAGGTTAAACAAAGTTAGGGAATGTGCAGGAACTGTGTAAGCTGTTTTCACATGGCATTATGGAGCAGCCCGATATAATACGTTCCATAAATAAGCAACACAATGGCATGAAAATAATTTCTGTGAAAGAAAAATGTTTGCTTTCTCCTTTTTACTTGAGCTTACGTTTCTTGGATAGAAAAAGTGAAGTATAATTACTTAAGTCCAGTCAGCTTATGCTTGGTTATTTTTCTCAGCCTTGTTGAAGGGTCACCACAAAGGCAGATGCCCACTTCCTGTTAGGGCAGCATAGCACTTCTGCTTGAAGCAACAAACCACGGGTGACAGATTCAGAAGAGGTCCTCGGTATGTGCTGACTTCAGTTGTGTGCTAGAAACTACTAGCTTGTTTAGAATATGATTTTTAGTGTAATGCCTGCCTGTGAAAAAAGTCACAATGCTATATTGCTATGTAGTTACTAGCATGTTCTCAGTGGTTTCTAGCACACGTCTAAAAACTTAGTATGTGCTTAGTAGCCTACATCCTCAACAAGACACTTGATTTAAATTATCATTCATGTCTGTATTCAAACAGTGCTGGAAGTTATGCGCTAAAATGTAATACTTTGGTTTAGGGTTTTTGTTTAAATCTCTAACCCAACATATTAGCAATATTAACGATACAGCCTTAGCAAACACTTTTTAGGGGGAGAGCACTGTGGCATGATATACATTTACACACACTTGGTATGCACACGCAAGCATATATGCACAGTTGCACAGACACCCATCCCAGCCTTCTCTGATCAGAGCTGCCCCAGGGCAGGGGTTGGGGGTGGGCCGTGTGTGTGTTTTGTAAGTACAGGATTGGGAGTGTGGTGGCTACACGTCCTCGGTTGTAATCCATGACCCCCTCCCGCTGTCCCTCTCCTGGCCTGGGAAGCAGCAGAGGGGGGGTCTCACACATGGGGTCATCGTGCACAGACAGCTGCGGGGCTGGCGGTAAGCAGCCGTTACTGCAGCCCTGTCTCAGCCTGAGCCACACAAGCTGTCTAACAGATACATAGCTAGAGGGGGGTCACGGGGGGAGGGGCCCAGACACACTGCAGATATCACTGCATGTGTGTGTACATTTGCATCTACCTATCTATCTATCTATCTATCTATCTATATATCTATCTATCTATGTATCTTTCTATCTATCTATCAATCAATCAGGGCTGCACGATTCATTGTGATTAATTCACACACGATTTGGCAAAGGCTGCGATTATTTTATGCGCAGCTTGTCAGAGCTCTGTGATCAGTAAATGTTTCTCCATCTGAAAGCCAGAGGGCGCTCTTGCGCAGAAACTGCAAATATGCCCTGCCGCAGAAGAAGATAACACGCGTTATATTGCTGTAGCTGAATAAACAGAAGATTGAAACATTTTGATTGATTAAACATGACTAATAAACACACGACTACCTTATTCTGTGTAAGAAGCCACATCATCTCACAGAAGGATGCTCAACTGTCGTTATGAAGTTTGGAGTAAAAACATGTTATTAAATGTTGTCTTGTTGGACAAGATGTTAATAAATGCTTCTCATGTCTGGAAAGATGTTTGACGCATGTTGCTTTTTCAAATGTACATTATAAGCGACTCAAACTCGCAGTGCTTTCAGATGGATTAGCATTTGGAGCCATACTTCATTGACAAGCTGCGCATAAAAAAATCGCACTAAGAATCGCGTTTAAGCGATAATCGTGTTTAAGTTCAATGTTATTTTTTGTATCGTGCTATAAATCGTGCAGCCCTACTATCTATCTATCTATCTGTCTGTCTGTCTACTCAGCTAACAAAAATGTTTTGCTAATGTTCCCAGTAAGTTATGCAAACGTTATTTGTGAATGTTCCTTGAACGTTTAAACCATCCATTTTTTTTCAATGTTTAAAAAGTTTTTTCTTGGTTATGCGAACTTTATGGAATATTCCATTTTATCTTTTTGCAAATTTTATGGAAATGTTACTTTTGAATGTTTGCTAAACATTCTGAAACTATAGTTGTAAGGTTAGACTAACATCCAACTAAAATGTTTCAGAAAAAAAGTTCCATGAACGATGTATAACTTTGAACGAATGTTCTATTAACGTTACTGGAATAATGTAGTCCACTTTAGACATTCTACTAACTATAAGTAACTTTGCATATGCATATCAACTACCATTCATTAGAATATTAGTAGACTTTTTGCTTGATATCTGCTGATATCAAGCAAAAATGTCCCCTAGCAGACATTCTACTGACTATAAGTAACTTTGCTAGTACATGTCAACTTATTATACTAACCCTAACCCTAAACCTAATCTAACAGTCTACTAATACTCTAATGAGAGATACTTGACATGTAGTTGCAAATTAATGAGAGTTAGTTGACATGTACTTGTAAAGTTACTTATAGTTAGTAAAATGTCTAGTGGACTATCGAAATAAAGTGTAGCCATTTATTTTTATTTGAATTATATTTAATTACTTGTTAACATTCAAATTTAAGTTACAATTCTGCATCCTGTTTGCTGTCCTGTCAAGCAAGTACAGTTGAGTTTCTGTTTATGTTGGCTGATCAATGTTTATATGTGAATAAAAGCTTAAATTAAATCTGTTCATCATAAAAAGCGATCATGTTTCTTCAGCAAATTTGAGCTAAACCACTCAATTCCTATGGATTAGTTTTACGATCTCTTTATGAAGTTTTTGAAGCGTCAAAGTGGTAGTTGCGTAGACTGTCAGTGGAGGGACAGAATCGCTCAGATTTCATTAAAAATTTGTGTTCCGAAGATGAACGAAAGTCTTACGGGTTTGGAACGACATGAGGGTGAGTAATTAATGACAGAATTTTCATTTTTGGGTGAACAAACCCTTTAAGGACTTCTTTTATGATACTTCTTTTATGATTCAGAGCTTAACTAAACTTTCCACGGAAAAAAATAAAGTCAAACAGGTTTGGAACGCCATGAGGCCGAGTACATAATGACAGAATTTTCATTTTTGGATGAACAAACCCTTTAAACTCAAACATTTCAGCCCATGACATATATCTGTACCCGGTGTCATGTGAAAACTCAACGTGATGTAAAAATAGCACATTTCCAGAGTTCCCACAACTCTACTTTCAGTCATAACAAGGGCCGAGAGTGGCCAATGTTTCATCTTGCATACTCAGTATTACAGGAACGTCTGAGCCGAGGTTTCAGAGGCTAGTGGGAGAGGTGAGAGTGAAACCCCAGTGTTTGTGTTACTGAAGCAGTGGGACCTTTAGAAAACAGACTGTCAGAGCTGAGCAGTGGCAGTGGAGCAGCCTGTCACGTTAATGACTGCATAAACACTAATCAGACTATCTAAATCTTACCTTCACGACCTCTATACGTTCACATGTCACTCAAAACTCCTCACATAACCGATTAGCCTAACAAAGAGTGTGAGTTTTAGCAAAAGGTAAATTTAGGCCAAGGCTTCTCACTTTCACAAACTGAATCTTATACTGAAACAACACTCTGTAGTGTTAGTAAAGAAAGTTACCTGGTTTGTGCTATTTCCAATGGCCAAGTGAAATGTATTGTATTGCAAACTAAGACATTAAACCTGTCTATACCTGTCAAATGCAATAAAACCACAATTAGCAGAGTAAGATCACATTACTTGGGAAACTGAAGTATATAGGGTAAATCTCAGAGCTTTAAGATGTCAAGCACTTAGTCTGTGACCACTGACAGTCCCGTGATGTTTATGAGACAAGTGTGACCCTGCAGCTGCTGTCAGTGATCACACTCACAGCTCTGCAAGACTGAAACACATCAGGTCAAACACTTGCACTGTTAAATAAGCAGACTTGTGTGTGTATGTGTGTGTTGAAGAAATCTGGAGAAAGCATAGACTGTATTGACAACACCTGCCCAGTTACTTTAAAGAGGTGAAAGCCAGAAAATGGCGTCTGTATGGGTGAATCTCACACACACACAAAAAGAAGTCCAGGTCATATTTCACTCTTCTTCTTCTTCTTCTTCTAAAGTAAGTGATACAAAAAGAAACTAACAGTGCAAGAGATTAGTTGCCAGGAACAGCGCTCAAATATACAGTGGTTATTGTACAAAAATACGTAATCGCAGAATGCTGCAATAATCAGACTCAAGTATTCCAGAAAGCCAAATAATAAATATGTTTACTTACTTTATCCTAGGCTGGGATTTCATTATTATTTCTTCTCCTTTTTTTTTTCCATTTCATTATTTTTCACTTTTATCATTATTTTTTGCATTGTTTTTATTTTTTATGGTTCACAGTAATGAAAATGAGGTTGTTTATTTATGGTCATTAAAATATGTTTGATAGGAATGTGGTTAATAGGTATGTACTCAATTGTATGGAAGCTTGTTTCCGCCATTGCATAAAAAATAAAAAAGGTAATTGTGACTTTTTATCTCACAATTCTGACTTTTTTCTCAGAATTGCGTGATATAAACTCACAATTGCGAGTTATAGTCAGAATCGTGTAATATAAACTCAAAATTCTCACAATTCTGACTTTATAACATTCAATTGTGAGTTATAAAGTCAGAATTGCAAGATATAAACTCAAAATTACGAGTTATAAAGTCAGAATTGCATGATATAAAATTGCAATTGTGTTATTTTTTCCTCAGAATTGGACTATAACTCGCAATTGTGAGTTTATATCTCACAATTCTGAGAAAAGAAGTCAGAATTGCGAGTTTATATCTCGTAATTGTGAGAAAAAAGTCAGAATTGGAAGAAAAGTCAGAATTGCGAGTTGATATGTCGCAAATGTGAGTTTATAACTCGCAGTTCTGACTATTTCTCAGTCAGTCTTTTTTTCCTCAGAATTGGACTTTATAACTCACAATTGCGAGTTTATATCACAATTCTGAGAAAAGAAGTCAGAATTGCAAGTTTATATCTCGCAATTGCTAGAAAAAAGTCAGAATTGGGAGAAAAAAGTCAGAATTGCGAGTTTATAACGTGTAATTGTGAGTTTATAACTCGCAATTCTGACTTTATTTCTCGCAATTGTGAGTTTATATCTCACAATTTTGACATAACTCGTAATTGCAAGTTATCTGGCAATGGTGAGAAAAAAAAAGTCAGAATTGTGAGATAAAAAGTCGCAATTACCTTTTTTATTTTTTAAAAAAGTGGTGGAAACAAGCTCCCATACAATGGAAAGCATTATTATTTATTATTATTATTAAAAATAATGCAAAAATTTGAATAGTCCTGGGCTTCTTTAAGCAAGAAATTCTCTTGGCTTCTGTCCTGTGTGCGATTACTCCTCCCCATCATACTTTCCCCTGTCAGGTTTCACTCCCTCTGTAGTTCCAGACAGACAGAGACGGGTGGTGGGCCGGTCCGCTGCATGGGGCTTTTTCCGGTTGCGTCTGCTGCCCTGCTGCTGGCCCTGAGAGATTGATTTCACGGCTCAGGCAGGCCCTAGAGATCCCAACTCATACTGCTGTCAAACAGCCTGCCCTCTGACCCCCTGCATTACGCAGGTCACGGGGCGGCGCTCTCCCAGGCTGCCCGCACAAAGGCAAATATGCTGCCATTTTGTCAGGCCAAAGGTCAACTACTCGCATGTTTTGATCACTGGTGACTTTATCAAATTAGAAACTACATAAGTGAGAAGTACTCTGGCTGTGTGTGTGTGTGCGGGTGTGTTTGTGTGTGTCTGCTAGCATGGATACATGTGTCTGAATATGTCTGTTGAAACCTGACATCTAAACTGGTGTTTCCCAAGCTTTTTTTTGTCTCGTGTACCCACACAGACCAGTAATGCTGATGTTTCTTTGAAGTAACTTAAAGAGAAACTTTTAGTTTGTATTTTTGTCCACATAATATATACACTACCTTTCAAAAGTTTGGGGTTGGGTTTTTTTAATGTTTTAGAAAGAAGTCTCTTATGCTCACCAAGGCTGCATTTATTTCATCATAAATAAAGTAAAAACAATAATAATGTGAAATATTATTACAATTTCAAATAACTGTTTTCTATTTTAATATATTATAAAATGTAATTTCAGCGTCATTACTCCAGTCTTCAGTGTCATACACTGCAAAACTCAATAAGTTCAGAATACTCAAAACATTTGAGGAAACTTATTACCTCAAAACATTTAAGTAAACAAACTCATTTTTTTAAGTTAGTAGAACTTAAAATTTTTGTGACAAGTGGGGTGGGGCCGAGAGCCGTGGAAGCGGAGCAAGGCCAGTGTGGTGCACAGGTGTCTCTCATTAACAATCACGTCACCGACATCCCTTCGCTCCCACAGTTCTCAGCCTCGCCCCACTCCTCATAATGTTAATTACATACAGTTCATTTACATAAATATCTCATTCAGATCTTGGTTAAATGTTAGATAGCAAATAACACATGCTATTATAACTATCAAAGATACTGTCATTATATACTTGCATGTATATAATCAAACAACATACTGTATATATGGTCTAAAAAGTTTTGCAGCCCATCCTCAACCCTTACTAGGCTCTACTCTTCATCACAATAGTAACCCTTCAAACTAACATAACAGAACCCCCTGTAAATCCCAACATAACACGACATTAAACACTAACCTATGACTTCCTATGTTAATCTTGTGCAAAAACACAAAATAACACTTAATTTCAACTTAATTTATTTATACAGTCTGACGCAAAGCATGTTGAGAATTAGAAATCTGCTGCAACTCAACTCAATCATATTAAGTTCAGCTTACTACAATGAAATTTTGAGTTCACACAACTTTTTTCTATTAAGTACAATGAACTTTCATTATTATTTGAGTGAAACAAACTCATTTCATTTAATTAATTTCACTGAAATCATTCTAATATGCTGATGAGAAACATTTATTATGTTGAAAACAGTTGTGCTGTTTAATATTTTTTTGGAAACCGTGATACTTTTTTCAGGTTCTGTGATTCAGGTTCAAAAGATCAACATTTATTTGAAATAGAAATATTTAGAAAGAAATATTTTGTATCATTATAAATGTCTTTACTGTCAATTTAATGCATCCTTGCTGAATAAAGGTATTTTTGTTTAAATAAAGGTATTTTAAAAAATATTATCTACCCCAAAATTTTGAATGATATTTTAAACGTTCTTTGGTGCATTTTACAATCTGTCAAAGCTTTGCTATTTCTTACTTACACACACACCACTAACTATGCAGACAGGAGATGAAAGCATGAGAGTTCAGAAACCCTTTTCCACCCGGACCACAGTCCCGTGGCTGATGTGTTCATGTGGATGACCACCCACCTTGAGTCCCTCCACGACTTAAAACACCTAATTACGAACAACTGCGTCTTACATGTGCGATCACAGCACGAGCCAATATCAACCTCATATAAACAGCCAAAGAATCCATCAAAAATCTTTCATCACACACCTAAAAATGACATGGTTTAGGATTTAACAGCCATTAATAACTCTAAATCTCAGCCTAGCAAACCAGCTAAGCCATCAAAACAGCCTTATTCCAATTTTTAGGGAAGACAATAAGGGTGAAACCACTTAATGTTGTCTACTAAGTTTGAATACACAGATGTCGGCTGTCACAGGGTGTAGCTGGGATAATGAAAGGCCATTGGAGAAAAGGACACAAATATGGGAGGCGACATCAGATCATCATTACAACACTTCCTCCTCTGTAAAAGCAGTGGTGCGTTTATCACAGATACGTAATTTCACTGGATACGGAAGAGGAAAGGTCTTGCAATGCTCAGGGGTCAAGTTGGATGACTTAAAAAGCATCTTTGCCACTCGGATGAGAGTATAATCCGTCTCTATGTGTGTACATACACAGACACACTCCCACAAACATGCGCAAATGGCACAATGCAAGGTGTCACATGTATCTCAGAGAATTAAGCGCCACTTCCTCTCTCAGTAAGAGAAACAAAGCCGCTCTTCCTCTTCTGAGTGGACTGAATGCATTTCTATTTATAAACAATAACATGTCCCCCTGCTGCTCCTCCTGAGGAGGACAGGATTGTTTAACACATTGTTTCAGGGACCTGAACATCTGTCTGCACAAAACGCACGACGCCACGGCACAGCGTGAGGCAGCGGTGGCCAGACAGTCTGCAGCAATGCGATCAGAGACCTGTTGCCCTCTTTTCTCAAATGCACTGTAGAACATACATGATAAAACAAGGAATACAAGCTCGTTTAGAAACATTGATGCTGATAAATGAGCTGTGATCATCCAAATAGGCTGAGACATAACTCCTAAAAAGCAGCGTGTCCGTTTTAAACCATCGTCTGCCCTCCTTGTGGGTAGACTAGGCTTCTTGGCATGGACATAAAGAGTCTGAAATGAAAACATGGCGACATGGAGACCCACTCGGAGGAGCAAAAACCTCAAGCTTGGAATGAGAAGAGGCTCTGGCATGCTTTGTGGGGGGAAATACTGTTGTGTTGTGGGCCCACACCTTCAAAAGGGAGCACTAATCACAACATGTGATGAGACACAAGAACAAAGACGAACGTCAGTAGAAAATAACAGCGTGGGAAACCTCTGTGAACTTGAGTTACAGCGACAAAAAGAGCCACCCCCATCCCCAAGCTTATAGAAAAACACACATACGCGTACAAACACGGCGGCCCGTGATCCACCCCGCTGCCACCCCTCTCGGAGGAAGTTCATCCATGCCGCCGAGCCGAAGCTGGTAGCAATAACAACATGAAATCAGCCAAAGAGTTTCCTCTCATTCATGTATGCAGAACCGATGACAATTAAGCATGATGTGCATGGGCTGATAAGGATCCAGCTGCGGCGTATCAGCCAGCAGCACACATCAACTTGTTCTGTTATTGATTATTGTTATTGAGCTCTTCTGATGCTCTTGCGACCTCAGTCAATATTGGTCAATGATGGTTTCCATGTTTGCTTCAATATATGATACATTATTTAGTAACCTGGGATTTAGTTCACAGGTGTGCATATTTTTTAATGTTACAGATATTTGTTGTTTGTTGCAAAAATACAGAAGACTTGAATTGAATTTGAAATTAATTTGAACATAGATCAAGATATATAATTCAAATTCGGTGGTTATGTATTATGTGAGTATATATATGTGTGTGTGTGTGTGTGTGTGTGTATGTGTGTATATATATGTATGTATATATAATGTTTTTGATATTTGTATCAATATTTTAGGTTAAAATAAATGGAAACAGAAAATGAGCTTATAAAAGTGCTATGCATAATTATTATACAATAATTGGGAAGCAATTTAGATTCAGTGGTTATGTATTATGTATGTATATATACTGTATATATACTGTATATATATATGTGTGTGTGTGTGTGTATATATATATATATATATATATATATAAAGAAAATATTTTAATATTTTTATCGGTATTTTAGGTTAAAATAAATGGAAATAGAAAATTAGGTTATAAAAGTGCTATGCATAATGATTATACACAATAATTGTGAAAAAATTGTGAAAAAGTTTTTTAGCTGGAATATAGCATATTTACATTAGGATTTCTATTTTAATAATATGTTGTCATTAAATTAATATTTATAAATTCAAATATTAATTTGTATTTATTTTTATGCTAATTTGTTTTAGTTCAAAGTGTTGTATATGTGTGTGTGTGTATATATATATATATATATATATATGTGTGTGTGTGTGTGTGTGTGTGTGTGTTGTGCACATATACACCACTTTGAACTAAAACAAATTAGCATAAAAATAAATACAAATTAATATTTGAACTAATATATAGGCTATATATATAATGGAAATAGAAACATATGTAAATGAAATTATAGAAAGAAATTAAGAAATTATAAAAAAAAAACTATTAACTATTTGAACTATTTGTATGTATTTTGTATTTGTATTGTATGCATTTTATGCTAATATGTTTTAAGTACAAAATGCTGTAAATATAGGCAAAGTATATCAGTATATATAAGTATTTTTACATTCAAATGGTAGAATAATATAATATGTACTTGACGAGCTTATTGCAAGTGGAAAACCCTCGGGTTATTGTGTACTTGTTGTGCATAGTCTGTTTTAATTGCAGTGCACCTTTGGGAATGCCGTCAAAGAAGGTACATGTTTGAGCTTCATGAAGTAGCCTACATTTAGACTTGGTAGCTTCCTCGTACACACTGCACTCCTTCGGATGAGTTAGTATTAGATTACAGGTTCACACGCTCACTCGCAGACCGCCCGTCGCCCCAACCAATTGCCCCATTCATTCCAGCGCCGGAGACGGCCGTCGCCCCTGATTGGTTATCAGCGTTCTGCTAAGAAACTTTCCCACGGCTTGCGCGTGCTGACAGCCGGCCAGCCACTCCTTTCAGCTGGGCTAGACAACACAAGCACCGGCGGAACCCGGGGGCGGAGCTCCGCTCTCACGGACGAGCATTCTATTGGTCCTTTGTTGAGTGTATTCAAAACGAGAGGCGGGGCTAAACTGGGACGTTGACAACCGACATGCCACTCAATCCCAGACTTGTTCGTTGATTGGCTATCTATGATCTTAGCCACGCCTCTCTTGGCGAGCTGCGGAGTTGAAATGATACCGTGGGAAAGCTTGTCGGTTCATACGGATGAACTTCTGTCTCACCTGACACACGCTGAGGATACGCTCTGTAATATTATCGAAAAATGAAGAGAAATCATGATTTTAGCTCCTCGGACAGTGAGCTCGATGAGAATATCGAAGTGGAGAAGGAGAGTGCTGACGAAAATGCGTAAGTTAGCTGTAATTTATTTGCTTATTTTTGAGTAGCCTAATGAAACGTTTAAGTGGAGACAAAATGAATGAGAAAATAACCATAAAATGTAATGTCCGCACATTTAATTTGCATCGCACACAAAATTAAGATTAATAACTCTAAATCCCATGTCTGTCAACAAAATTAACCTATGTGGAATATTAACTAGAAAATCATTTCCTTCAGATGTTGGTCAGGATCATATAATAGATATAAAATGTATTGTGTTCATATAGCTAGTGTTTATTGTGTTCACGAAAATGCGTAAGTATAGCTAGTGTTTATTGTGTTCATGTTCTTATGCATATTTTGTTTTTTAAAGCGGTGTGAATTCCCCACTCGGATCAATGTCTCCATCCACAACCTCTCAAGTGCAAGCGAGAAAACGTCGCAGAGGGGTAAGAGCGTTTTCTTTGAAAAATCTCGAAAACTGAAGCTGTAAAGCTGAATAAATGACTTTAATGTCCTTAAATGACAGTTAATAACGATTTCACAATCTGTTTGCCCAGATCATTGAGAAGCGCCGCAGGGACCGGATAAATAACAGTCTGTCCGAGCTGCGCAGACTGGTGCCCAGCGCGTTTGAGAAACAGGTGAGTGTCAATCACCGCACCTGACTTACATCTCTCAGACCACTGGAATCAAATGTCTAGGTGCTGAAACTGTCTAGATTTTATATATAAGTCTCTTTACGGAATTAAATTCCTGAAAAAGTCCTGAAATGTTGGCATGAGTGGTTTGATTTAGTCTTGTATTAATATTTCTTAAAACAGTAAAGGAAGTTAGTTTTTAAATATTATTATTCATATTTTAATAAAACTTAAGTGTGACATAACCTATATGCCGGATACCATTTTGTTGTCATGTGATAAGAAAATTCTAAAATGAAGAGGACTCATTGAGATCCTTAAGATTTGTGTAGGCTATCAAAGTTGTTAAGGTTTTTTAATATCACATTTTTTGGCCTTTTTGTGAAACGGCAAAAAAAACTCAAAAAGAATGTATATATATAGTACAACTTAATACTTGATGAGTCCAGCTCTTACCACTTGACATTTTAAATTACATTTTGATACATTTTTGGGTATATACGTTTTCCCAAACTGTATGAAACCAAAACAAGAACTTGACACATGATTAAAATTGAATCCCCTTTATCATCTCAGACATTCTTATTTGTCATTGAGCCATACAGTATACATTTATAATCTTATCACTTAACTCATCAACACATTTGCTCTTGTTCTCAGGGCTCTGCTAAACTAGAAAAAGCAGAAATTTTGCAGATGACCGTAGATCATTTAAAGATGCTTCATGCAGCTGGAGGAAAAGGTAAGGTTTTTTCCATTGGCATTTATTTGAAAGAAAATACACTTTGAGTAACACTTTATAATAAGTTTGATTAAAAAGCATTGATATTATAATTATATTTGTATTTATTTATATAGCATATGCTTTTTATGTGCGTAACATTATGTTTGACTACATTTCTAACCATTTGAATGTACATTAGCCAATGTTCTTTTATACATTATAATATTTTCTAACGGTTTATTAATAATGAAAGTTATCATAAAGTCTTTCATTATCTGATCATTCAATGTTTTGGAATCTGCTCAAGAAAATTCCCACACTGAAAATAATTACTAACCCATACACGACTGAAACAGGACAAACTAGATGTGTAAAGTATCTTTTAATCTCTGTTGTTTATCTAGCGTCATTTCAGTTTCAGTCTCAGCCCCTCCCAGTGTGATCTATTAACAGCACAGAGTTTCCTGCCATAAGCTGTAATCATTATCAGATCACTCAACAGCTCTCTTTCTCTCTCACACAGGTTACTTTGATGCTCACGCGCTGGCCATGGATTACCGTGGACTGGGTTTCCGCGAGTGTCTGGCAGAGACGGCGCGTTACCTCAGTATCATCGAGGGCCTAGACAACACCGACCCCCTCCGCATCCGCCTGGTTTCGCACCTGAACAGTTACGCCTCGCAGAGGGAAGCTCATTCGGGATTGGGCCACTTGGCATGGGGCTCTGCATTCGGGACGCCGCCTGGCCACCTGGCTCACCACCTCCTCCTGCAACAACAGCAGCAGGGGGCGCCGCTCCCACGCAGCACCAGCAGCCCTCCATCCTCTAATTCTTCATCGCCCTCCTCCTCATCTTCATCCGCTCCCTCCACAGAGCCACACGCCCCCTGCAGGCTGACCGGCACGGTGATTAGCGAGGCAGGGCAGACGGGACCGCTGAGAGTGCCGCCCAGTACCTCCCTGCCCCCTGGGCTCACACCACCTACTACATCCAAGCTTTCTCCGCCACTCCTGACGTCACTTTCGAGCCTGTCAGCGTTTCCCTTCCCGCTGAGCGCATTTCCTCTGCTGTCCCCGAGTTCGCTGGGCCCCGCGGCTCCCTCCAGCAGCCTGGGGAAGCCCTATAGGCCTTGGAGCATGGAAATAGGGGCCTTCTGAACTCTGCAAAAACATGAACGCTGTGGACAGTCAGTTAGAAATGACTTTTCTCTGTAACATCTGACTATTTCAAAGAGATGGACATAACCGCTGAATTCCTCTCTGTACAAAGCGAATACAGAACTGATGTACTTATTCGAACGACCCTGTTTTTTGAAATTGTCCCGTCTCAGGTTGAGCCGAAATAAGTTCTGGAGATGGTCGGGTTCTCGCCTATCAATTCTGAACAAATCTAGTTCTTTTGTCCCTCAGTGGAGAAAGGCTAATAGAGAGAGAGAGAGAGAGAGAGAGAGAGAGATGGCTGTTAATGGAGTTTAACTCTAACAAGATTTGAAGGTGCAGTGTGTAAATTTTAGCGGCATCTAGTGGTGAGGTTGCAAATTGCAACCAACGGCTCAATCCACCGCTCACCCCTCCCTTTCAAAGCACGTAGAGAAGCTACGGTGGCTGACACAGGACAAAGATGTCATCGTCTGAGACAGCAGAGAGTAGCCAGTCAAGAAAACGCACTCTGTAGAGCAGTTTGTTCGTTTAGGGCTACTGTAGAAACATGGCGGCACAAAATGGTGAATTCGATGTAAGGGGACCCGCTGTGTGTGTAGATAGAAACGGCTCATTCTAAGGTAATAAAAACATATCGGTTCATTACGTAAGGGGTTTATACACCACTGAAAACATAGTTATGTATATTATATTGCATTTCTGTCAATAGATCCTCCTAAATATTGCACACTGGACCTATAATTATATAAAGAACGATTTGATAACATGTGATATATATTTGCATCCTACATCTTCTCCTCCAGAATGAAAGGCGGGATTTTTCAGTGAATGATCTTTCAAATTAGATTTTTTGGGGAAAACTGTTCAGCATTTCCATGAAACTATGCAATGAAGTTGAGGTTTTCCAACTTTCCATCTGCAAATATACAAAACCTATGCAACTGAACCTGTATTCCTCAGCTGAGTGTACTTTATTTTTTATAAAGATTTTAAGTCATTTTGGTCAGTGACCTGCAGTGTGTGTTTATTTGTTTAAAATGTAATGAATTTGTTGTTTGCAGGGATGGACCACTGGTACACCTTTACGGAGACAATCTAAATAGACAATCTCTCAGAACTGCACTAATTTAATTGTAGCAAAGGCACTGTTAGGTTTGTTAATAGCAGAATTGAGCGCTTATGGGCACGTTTACCCTTCATGCCCCAAATCATCTCTCTCTCACTCTCTCTTAGTTAACTGTACTTTGGAAAACCAGATCGTTTTTTATGGTAATAGGGAATTTGCACTGGCAAATCAGATAAGACTAGGGGAATAGATAGTACTGGAAGAGATGATGTGGTACTGTGCCTGTCCCTCACTAACCTGTGTGACTTTCCTGTAATAAAGTGATATGTGTATCTAATAACCCTGGATTTGTGTGCTCATGTCATGATTTTTGATATTGTTATAGACACATTCAATACTGCAAATACAATATATATCGGTACCATAATGGCATATTAGAGATTTTTGGTTTTGCATGCTCATTTCTTCTATTTTTACATTTATATTATCTTTGCCTTCATCTAACTCCCAATTAAAATGAATCTTTAAAAGATTATAATATAATATAAATAAAATATAATGAAATATAACATAATATAATATAATATATTGGGCATAATTATAAGTTATCTATTTTTTTAAACTGTACATTATAATGTTGTGATGCCTAAATTCAGTTTTAGCGTTTAAACTGATTTTTTTGTATTATTTTTAAATTAATTTTATATTTATTTAGATACATTTTAAAATTAATATAATTATAATATTATATAATTTAAATATTGGTCATAATAGGAAAATAATTATCAACTATCCATTTTTTATACTGTACTTTTTAATGTTGTGATGACTAAATTCAGTTTTAGCATTTAAATTGATTGTTTTTTTTATTTACCTTTATTTAGATACATTTTATAATTTATATAATTATAATATAATATAATTTTAATATTGGCCATAATATGAAAATAATCATCAGCTTATTGCTGTCAGCCAGAAATTATAATGACATATTTTTGCAACAAAATGACCATATTTGCTGACATCTAAATCAAAACATCTTTTAGGGCAAATCTCGCAGTCTCATACTTTATATGTAAACAGTCACAGTAAACTGCATTCATACATTTTTATCGTCCGGAATTGTTGGTGTGTTTGATATGTTCCAGTCACCCCTTTCTCACACACACAGGTGGATATACATAAATAAGCCTTACATGTGATTTAATGTTTTGGAGAAGAATAGTTCCTTTCATGGCAGTGAGATGAGGCGCTGCAGATTTCTATAGGGTTGAACCAGTGCCTGTATGCGTGCGTTTTGAACTGATATCAAACACGGCCCAGGGGCCTCTCTGTGGCCTCTCTATGTATCCAGGAAGCCATTAACAGCCAAGGGATATCCTGGACAATGGCAGCCTGGCTGGCCTGGACTGCACAGGGAGGAAAGAGAGAGGTATAGAGCAAGAAGAGAGGGAATGAGAGAGATGGAAAAGTGGGAGGAGAGGGCCGCACAGTGCAGCTTTGTCCCAAAGCAATCACAGCAGCTCACTGAGCTCCTGGTGTGGAGCACTCCCACGCCACCACTGGTACTGTGCTGCCAGCCAAAGCCGTAAAATGAATTCCCACCTACACACAGCATACTGCCAACAGACTTCTTTATTTCTCTAGCTGCTTTTAAATCTATTTTAGAGGCTTTGATCGCATGTTTTTACCCTCATTTCCCCTAGAGGTGATAGTTGGATTCCCTAAAACTGGAATATGAAGTAGATACTGTAGCAGTAATGGCTAGGCTTGGAATAGCATACTACTCATACTATTTATGCAGTATGCAAATTGTCTACATGCATAAAATACCTGGATGACCTTGATTTGCCAAAACATGCAGTATAGAGCAGAGCATACTGTGTTTGGTACTCTATACCAAAACACAAAATGCTTGATGAATGGACCAGAAATAATTCATAATTATTTTGCAAATTTTATCGTGCTATATTACATTCTTGACTTGTTATTTGATTGAATTATCAAAAATTTGTACACAAAATGATTGTATATCCAAGATGATAGCCACTCGCTGAATTATACATGTACATAATTAGGTCAAACAATGACAATGCCTGTATTGCATATGCTTATAATTGCATATTGGATACTGTTTCATATACTATGTTTTAAGAAATATTAGGCAGTACTGTGCAGTATATGCTGTGCAGTATGCAGTAAACCATGCACTAGTAGGCCTATTACTACTACTGTACAACTAAGGCCATGTTTGAAATGGAATACTAACTTAGTATTAACTGTATAGCCTATTTTTTTTAAAAAATATTTTATATGTAAATAAGTAATTATTCGATGATACATGTTTAAAGTGTTATCCCAGCTTACAAAAAACTTGTTCTATTAACATTTTGTTAACGTTCACATCAAAACATCCAGTTTTTAAACGTTTTAAAAACCTTTTTTGGTTATGCTAATTAGCATTAATGTTGAGGGAGCATTCCATTTTATATTCTAATTTTGCAAATCAGGAACGTTACTTTTGAATGTTCTCTGAACGTTGTGAAACATGTAACATTTAAAAAAAAATAAAATAAAATAAAACGTTCCAAGGAAAATTACATGAACGATGTTAAAATAACATTTTTGTGCTAACGCTTCGAGAACATTAGCCTATCAAAGCCCAGATAACTTTGAACGAACGTTCTATTAATGTTACTAGAAAAACGTTTGTTCATAACTTTGAGATAAACTTTCCAGAACGTTCTAAGTTCTGACAACGTTCCATTTTAGCTGGGATGCTACAACATTTTTAAATAGTCCTATACATACTATTTTTGAGTAGTATGCTAGTTTGCGATTCCGAATTCAGCAATTGTCACATCACCACTTTGTCACGTGACCTCGTTACGTTGCATGTTAAGTGGAATCTAGTTATCACCTTGAAAAATAAAAACGCTTGTTTTTCATGTTTATTCCCATTTTGGGTAAAAATGTCAACATTTGACAGCCCGATCCAATACTGAGTAAAGAAAGAAGTTAAAATTCTTATCTATCAATCAATCAATCAATCAATCAATCAGATTTGAGGGACAAGTTTACAGTTTGACAAGTTTAGGCATACAACCATGGTTAGGTGCTTCTACATCAGTGTTATTCTCCTATAATTTCCTTTTGATTTTAGAGATAAGTTGTGGGTAGGGTTAGGTTTAGGGGTAGTGATAAGGTTAGGACTAAATTGTATTTTGTGAATAAAGAATATTCCCACACTATGGAGCAATAGATAGATAAGTATGGTATGCTATTGCGAGTTACAGCACGTTTTCTTGCAAAGTCATTTATTGCCACCTGTTGGAAAACTAGGGTATTACACTTTGTTATTTCACGCATTATGCTAATCACATTTTTGTGCCCTACAACATAGCTGTTAAATATGAAATCGAATTTTGTTTATGTTAATGCATGTTGTATGAAATAAAAACGGAGCCAAAGACAGATATTATCATTCCAAGAAACCCAAGCCTTTATTCACCACAGCTTGCTCCCAAAGTTACATGTGTGAAGGGAATAAAACACACAGCTGGAAGAGAAAGATGAAAGTGGGCAGGTTTGTGACATTAAAGCTACTTACACAATAGCTATGGCACATTATAACACCGTCTACCCACACTGCTCTTGACACACACACACACACACACACTTACACACACACCATTTTGCAATGCAATTGCAATTGGAGAACTTCAGTACATGTGATTCTCAAGAACTCAAGGTTAACTTGATGTTATGCTGTCAGCATAAATGCAACCCAGACTATGGTCAAACACAGGTCAAGAGACGTCACATGACTTCGGCGTGGCTCAAACCGCAGTTCCTCTTGGGAAACGTCATTTTTTACTAAATCATGCTGACCGGGGGCATATAAGTATGTGTGTGTGTGTGTCTGTGTGTTGTGACTATATATATACCAGATGAATGTATGAAGAAAGAGCTAGAGATTGTTGTAAATGCTATGTTAGTGACCGGTTAAAGCTGTGTGTACTGTAGTGTGGCGGCTTTTACTCTCTTCACATGGACATAGAGACACTAACATGATCATTGCGTTTAGAGGAGACATTGCAAATGTCAGCTAGCCAGCAAACTCACAAACACCAAAGCCTGGTACAAGAGAAACTGTAGCAGATCTGAGAGAGAGAGAGGGAGGAAACAAGTACATCCACTAAAAGATAAAGATACAGAGAGAGAAACTTATAAAATGGCACACCGCAATACTTTTCATCATCTCATATAAAACAAATAGGAAGTATTTACAAAAAAAACCACACCCACTTTGACTGGTTTCAAATTGATCAAAAACATTTTTTTTTTCTGGATTAATGGTGTTCCTTTTGTCTTATGGACTATATCGGGCAGGATGCTGTTGGTGAGGGGGGCAGGGTCGATTCTTTTGGCCTGGGCGGGGCGGGGCAGGGGGGTGGTGCGCCAGAAGCTCTTTTCTACTCGGGGTTGCGGTGGCAGGGTGAGAGGGGGTCTCTCTGGGGACGGGAGGTCGCAGGTATGGGGAGAGGGGGTGGGGTGATGGGACGGTGGGTGTAGAGAGATGTGCTCATGCTATCAGCTCTTCCCTCAGCTCTTTGTTTCTGCGCACCACCTGAGCGTGCCTCTCCTGAAAGCACACAGAGAAACAATAAAAGACATTTATCAACTGTTTATAGCTTGAAGTTGATATAATGTATAAATGTTTAAAAATGTCTTTTGCGATGCAAGTTTTTATTGTACTGTAGTGCCCTCTTGTGACAGAGAATCAGATTAGATTTTTATTTTTCTGAAGAAAATGTGCGTTTTGATGCTGCCATGATGCTAGAGTGTTCTGGGTGGTTGGTAACTGTTGGTAAGTAGTTGCTAGGGTGTTTTGGGTGGTTGCTAGTTGGTTGTTTTCTAGCCCTAATCAAAAGAGCCCACATTCAAGTTTCTATGATATTCTAGTCTCTAGATATGACTCTGGCTCATCCTTCAATGTAAGTCTGAGGATTGTTTGCTAGTTTTATCTTCTGTCATGTCAGATCATTATTCACAGTTGCAGCCACTCCTCAAGAAGTTTCAAGATCTGAGGTATTGTACATTTCATTTTGTGGGACAAATTATGCATTTAATACTCGTAGTTTTTTTTTTTTTTAACCTAAATATAAGCAATAACCAAAAGCACAATTACACTACTCTTCAATTTTTTTAACTGAAATCAGAATTATTTTTTAACAAATTAATACTGTTATTCAGCAAGGTTGCATTCAACTTATCAAAGTGACCGTAAAGACATTTATAATGTTACAAAAGATTTATTTTTCAAATAAATGGTTTTCTGTTGAACTTTCTTTTAATCAAAGAATCCTGAAAAAAAGGAATCACTGTTTCCACAAAAATATTAAGCAGCACAACTGATTTCAACATTGATATTAACAGTGTTGGGACAAGGTACTTTTAAAAGTAATCTGTTACAATATTGCGTTACTCCCTGAAAAAGTAACTAATAGCGTTAGTTACTTGAATGGAAAGTAACGCATTGCGTTACATTTGCCTTACTTTTTCTCACCTGGGCTGGGCTTGCTTGTTTAATTTTTAACAAAAAATAAAAAATAAAAATAATAAAATTTCTATTTTTGGCAAATGTAAAGACCCTTTCACACCAAAAGTGAAATGAGTAAGCCTCAGGCTTAAGGAAGTGCAACCTTACTCCAGGTTTCTCTCAACATAGGGACAGGAGAGCCCTATATCAGTCTATAAATGGAAAAACAAAGTAACTCATGTTACTTTTTTGAAAAAGTAACTCAGATATTTTATTGTAAATTTAAAATAATGCGTTACTTTACTAGTTATCTGAAAAAAGTAATCTGATTACGTAACTCACGTTACGTAATGCGTTAACCCCAACACTGGAATGATTTCTGAAGGATCATGTGACACTGAAGACTGGAGTAATGATGCTGAAAATTTAGCTTTGCCATCACAGGAATAAATTACATTTTAAAATATATTAAAATAGAAAACAGTTATTTTAAATTGTAATAATTTTTACTGTATTTTTGATCAAATAAATGCAGCCTTGCTGAGCATATGTGACTTCTTTTAAAAATATCAAAAAATCGTACTGTCTCCAAAGGTTTGAATGGTTGTGTAAGTTATAATAATTAAAGCTTAGCCTGAGTCCTGACCTTCTCATGCAGCCGTTCCAGCATGGCTGCAAGGTGGGCTTCACGGTTCTCCTTGATTTGCTCCATCTTCATGATGAGTTTCTCCTCTGCCATCCTGCTGAAGTTGCTGTTCTCCTCCATGGCTTTCAGCAGGACATCCCGCTCATGTTCACGTTTCTCAGCCAGGGCCCTCAGGACTTGAGCCTCCTGGGACTGGAGAGGAAGAGTGGGGCAGAGTGAAATCAAATAGGTGTATATAAAATAAATATAAAATAATAGGAATAAAAATAATAGAAATAAAATGGCAAACATCAAACATATACAGATATACAGTATAGTACAGATATATTATACAAATAAGTGGGTCACTTACTCTCCTCCTGTCCTCTGCGGCCTCCAGCTTCTTCTGGATGTCCTCCAGAGACATGTCCCTCTTTTTAGGAGGTGAAGTGATGCTGTAGCCCCCATCAGCCATGGGAGAGGGTGGCTTCAGGATGACCTCAAAGGCCTGGCCAGAAGCCCGCTTGTTAATGGGCTTAACCTCCATGTCTGAGCATGCAAGACACAAAGTGAAATAGATGCTGTTTAGAAACTGCTGCAAATATTCATCTACACATTGCTGGGGTTTGAGCATCCAGATCCATGCAATAAAATGCCTTCTTCTCATGAAATGAGCTCATATAACTTTGTTATACAGCCATCCTGAACATTTATCAGACATTTATTGATCTATATTAGCTGTTAAGATAATAAATGTGTAGTTCTGCTGTGCTGGTACACATACAGGCCAATAAAATGTTAGATTACGAAGATCAAACAGAATGAGGTCTATAAAGCACAGCACATTATTGTAAATTCCTTCTGCACAACTTCTCATTACTGGTATTATATTTTCATTTCCTACCTTCAAACTCGCCCATGAGGTTTTTGCGTGCCTCTGGGTAGAGACAGGAGCAGATGAGGGAGACGAGGGAAAGCTCCTTCATCTTCTCTTTGTATGCTGCAGAGAGACACATCAAACAAAAGTATTGACCCAGATTCTCTCTCGCTGTTTTATGAATGATTATTCAAAACTGCATCGCTAATGTTGCAGAAAATAACCCAAGTCATCTAGGTTTTGAGGTACACTGACTGATATAAAATATACATATTAACAGAATAAGTAGTTAAAAATATGTAGATCAGTAGATATGTAGAATCATCTATCTATCTATCTAGAGAAATGTATATATTGTATGTAAAAACGGTAAATATAAAAGAAAAGAAAATGTATATACAATTTTATTATTATGATAAGTTGTTTGTTACAGTATTTATTAATCTTTGTTAATATTAGTTAAAAATACTGTCGTTCATTGTTTGTTCATGTTAGTTCACAGTGCATTAACTAATGTTAACTAATACAACTTTTAATTTTAATAATGTATTAGTAAATGTTGAAATTAACATTAACTAAGATTAATAAATGCTGTAGAAGTATTGTTCATTATAAAGTAGTTAACTAATGTTAAGTAATGAAACCTTATTGTAAAGTGTTACAAGTTAATAAATGTAACCAATTAATGTACATACTACATATAATTATACACTGTGCTATATGCATTTTATATATATATATACTGTATTATGTTAAAAATGTAATATTTTAATTGTAAAGGGTCCCTGGGTTAGCTGAGAGTCTGGGTGGGGGTCCCTAAGTCCAAAAACGTTGACAACCCCTCATAAAAATACTTATCAGCACTGCCTATGTTTTCATTTGTGCTTTCTAAGAACAAACCAGCACCGTGTCCTCACATGCTCTGGTTTCCTACAAGACAATGTTCAGCACAAGATCCACCCATCCCCCACCGCCCAACCATCAGTGTTACATTATTTATTGGAATCCATTTTTACTCCGACTACTGAGGGTGTGTGAGGGGAGTGAGTCGGCAAGATCAGAGAAGACACGAGGCGAGACAGATTTCCAGATGGCCGTTTATGACAGCTACACTGATCCTAAAGCAATCATTCCTCATCCACAACTTCAGAACCATTTTTATTTTTCAGCATTAAGTGCAAACAAGTCTAAATCATACAAACATCAGTGATGGCAGATGCTACATGAGGCATATTAATGTATCTGATTTTCCTTGAACGCACAAGACAGCGTTTATCAAGGCCAGTGCGTCTGAGTTATAAATCAATGTCTTGACAGCAGCGCTGTGTTGATGTTATCAAACCGTGCATGCTTGGGTTTCTCCAGCCAGATGTCAGACTGCTATCATGCTTTCCAGAACCAACCTACTTTCTTCACACCCAGAGGAGCCTAGAAAAATCTGATCAACTCCCTCACACTCCCTGACGAGCTTATTAATCACAAACAGAGGATGGAGAAAACTGGGAAGGGAATGAGGGGAGAGAATCACTGTGTTCACTCCCGCTAGGATTAAAAGCCCTCTGGCAGGTTACTTTTGGTGTAGGGGGCTTTAATTAGTAATTACTGGAGCAAACCATTTCTTCCGGTAAATTGAGGGGGTGGCAATGGAACTCAGTAAGCATTTCTCTTCTGCTGTCTAGTCGGAGTGAGATAAGGACGATAGACAGCTCACTGAAGCAAGTAATTCAGGTCAGCCGGCTGGTGAGCAGGTGAAAAGGATCTCACACAGACGAATGAATCTGTATATGTGCAATACTGTCAGCTAATCCAGAGATTTTGCTGGAAAATATCAGAGGGTTTGTAATTAGAAAAGAGTAGCCATAGTAGCCACACCTTTGATTCGAGCTGTAGCTGTTGTGGCCACTGGTCAAAAAAAGACATTGATTATTGATAACGGGGTAATAAACTGTATCAAAATTGTTACAAAATTGTGTTACAATAAGTCATTATATATATATATATATATATATATATGTTTATATTTAAAATATATATATAAAATTCTATTTAATATAATAAATGTATGTCTTTGTGTGTGTGTGTGTGGTTCAGACAAAATGTCCTCACAAAGATGACAATATCCAAAATCCTTGTGACATTTTTTGGTCCCCATGAGGAAAACAGCTTATAAATCATACTATGTGATATTTTTTTAAAATGTAAAAATGCATAATGTTTTCTGTGATGTTCTATATATATATATATATACATTTTATATCATATTATATATAATTTTAAAAAGTGATGTCCAGCCTAGAAAAATTGATAACTGATTATGTCAATGCAAGCTTTTTGTTTTTCTATGCATTTTTTATTTTTATTTTGCATAGTAAAATAAAATGTGTAGCTGTAGTTGCCTTTTTTTGGCAAATAATTTTGTCAGATAAATACCTTAACCAAGTTTAGTATTTTGTTCTTCCTTCATATTTAAAATATATAAAAAATATCAAATATTTTCCTCCTATTGTGATGAATTAATCAAACCTGTACGGTCATAAAAAAAAAATATCCCCTCCAGACATCACTTCTGCCACTACCATAAAATGTATATATAATGTTGAAAAGTATGTATTATATAACTATATAAGATAATATGATACTAATTGTATACTGTAAAGTTCATTAATTTATAAATTGTTACATATTATTACTTTTTACATTAAGTAAGTAATGCTAATTATCTGTATTTTGTCCTTCCTAATATCATTCCATGCACTATAGTGATGCATTGCATTTGAACAACCACTGAATTTGAAATAGAAAAAAATGTGCATTACTCAAAATTTGCCATCAGGATCTACGGCCCAGCGGACAAGCGAAAAGTCCTTTGTGTGGTTTGTTTGATAATGCATCAGCATGCCCACCCTGGAAATCAATAATGGCCCCTCCCACCTCTCTCATTCTCTCTCACACATATGCTCTGTCCACTGAACCTGGACAAATGCCCATCTAGCTGAGCTTTCAGTGTTCAATAGTGATCACAATTATATCTGTTCACACTAAAACCACTTCATTTTAATCGGTAAAACTGACTTGAGTCCATACGAAAGTTTTAAGTAAAAATGACTATGGCAATGTGTGTGTGTGCTATGAAATATAGTTATCATATGCTTGACATTAAAACCTAAAAAATAATTATCTTAAAATGCAACGGCCCCACCCCACTGTGCAACATTGCTGAATGTGTATGTTTGAACTTCCTGTTAGGTTTCTGATTAATGGGGCTTGATTGGATTAGTCATATTGCTTTCACATATCCAGTAATCTTAAATGATTATGGTGCATGGGCCTGGTGAGGGTTACATGAGGAGATCTTTAAAGTAGATAAGACAAAGACAGGCACCTACAGCTCAGTTTTGATATATGATATGTGATTCTGACAGGTAAAAATGACATTGTGGCCAATTATCTAAAATGCGTATTAAATAAGACATGCTTTTAAATGAGTCTTAATGAGAGAGCTGATTAGTGACTAATTTTCTTATTTTCATCTGGTTTACTTTATAGATGCTGACAAACGCACCAAAGTCTTTCTGCAGGCTCTTTTAAGCCCTATAAATATTCCAAGTGTATTGATTATATTGATTGACATGTTCTTTCTCATTAGCGGGAGGATTCCCACAGGCATTTATCAGGGCACTTCTTTTGTGTTCTGTGAAATGAAATATCCTTAAAACACTGCCCCATGTAATCGCATTGCATGGCAGGATTAAGTGTGCATAACTGGTATTCAACAAAACAGATGTCTCTCCAAGTTATCATTTAACATTTCAAGTGACATGACAGCTAGAACGGAGATATTCACCCTCAATCCAACAGTGCCCTGCCCTGCAGGCGTCTCAAAATGATGCCGACGCACACCTTGTCTATGGTATGCCCCAGTTTGACCGTCTACAACATAATCCAGAATCACAACAGCACTGAGACATGCTTACTGGCGAGACGACTTCAGCCCTGACACACTTTCATTTAAAACATCAATCATCTGATACTGCAATCTGCCTCTTATGGCGCACGAAATGGTGTGAACGAAAAGATGCACATATAAATCCACAATTACACCTTAAAAACTTGTGTTTAATCATCAAGGACGTTTTTTGGGGGGGTTAAATAATTATATGTGCTGGCAGACTGTATGTCACAAGAATATATTAAAGGTGTGAGAACAGATTCTTATTTACCCATTATAAATTATGTAATATAAAAATGCAGCCAGTGTGTATAGTCTTTAATAAACCCATCAGCTAAAGAGTCATGCCCCAAATCAGTGCAAACCACTGAAATTAAACTAATTAATTTATCATTTGTGATAATTGCCAAAAAAAATTAAGGAATTCAGTGTATACTGTATAATAAACATACCCACATGGATGAAAACAAAGCTATTTCAAACATCCTAATTCAGTAACTACCATGTCGTATTTCACTATTACGGCTTTGTTTGGCAATAAATATCATCCACACCTAGCTCATTTTATGAAAATGGATATTTATATCATATATAGAGGATGTCCAAAGCTCTGAACTGTTCTGAGTCAGTAATTGTCAGGCTTTATTGGATTTTCTGAAGGCTGAAACACAGAGCTGGATCTTGGGTGGGGTCCTTCTGCATTATGCTGGAGATGCATGAGCCGGCAGGTGCACTGTCACCATGAGAAAATCATTTCATGGCTTTTAAAACATATTCCAGAATATTTTAAAAGAGGTGTACACTATATTAACACAATTTAATGCTTTTTCTCATTTATGAAGTCCCCCTTTTTTCTCTGTGAAAGTGAGTAGGCAGCCTGGGTGCACCCACAACGCACAGCCATATTTGAAAATAAAACAGCATGGGGTGTAAAGAGAAAGCAGATTTATATCTAAGAAATAACGTAGACATTAACAGAAATCATTTTTTTCCATCCATCGGATTTTTGTTTCTCCTGCATCAGGGTCTTTTGTGCGCGTGACAGCATCTCTCAGCATCCTGCATCATAAACCGACGAACAAAAATGAAGGAAGATTTGTCTTACCGATAGCAGTTTTGGCCATGGCTGGAGTTGTTGCGGTGACTGGTGCGTCTCAGCTCTGTTCGGTGGCGAGGAACCGGTTTGCTTTGATAAGGCACTGAGTCAGCAGAACGGCGCTCTGAGGGAAAGAGTGCGCGAGAGCAGCTTCGGGAATTATGAGTGTGCGTGTGTTCGATCAGATTGGCTGCTGTTGTCCCTTCACGCGCAGCTCTAAGTGAAAGGCTGTCGCGCGCCTGGTCTAATGTACAGGAGGATGTCAACGGCGAGGAGCTTACAAGGTGACTAATTGCGTCTCCCCCCTTTTTCAGAAGTGGTGCAGACCGTTCGTGTACAGCGCCCATTGATTTATTCATTTTATATGGTAGAATACATCAAGACGGTGGTTACTGGAAGCGTTGCATTTATGGCGTTTCATACGGTAAACTACTATGAAGCACTAATAATCTCGTATGGATTATTTTATCTGAATAGCTGGCTGTCTTCTGTCATCACTGATTGCTGGAAGGTCCGTCTTCCTCATATTAACAGTATTCATGATTATAGGCAATATGCTACGCACTTGTAGGCCTATTTTAGAATTCATTTTACATAAATGTCATATGTTAGCTACATATTTGGGAAGATATGATGGCAGTAGCATCGCCTGGGACACACAGTGCCCCTCCCAGCACTATCAAGGGTCCCTTGAGATTAAATGGCTAATGTGCATGGTGCTTTATGCATATGAATCTCGATATTTGTCAATATTATTTTAGTTATTGCTAAAATATTGCATTTCCCTCTTTAAATTATTTCAGTGACTCTAGAGCATATAAATATGCTTAGAAATATTTAATCAGTGTTTTTTGCCTACTTTCAGGCTCTAGGCATTACATATGAAATGATAGCATACATAAATAACAAGAACACAAAATGTAGTTGACAGTACAGTTTGGTGTAGTACAAATATAAGTGCATTGAAATGATACAAAATTATAAAATACTTCTTTATATATAATAAATATGCTTATGTAGTCACATTCAGCCATGATGTATCACTACATCAAGCACACATCCAGTTCAGCTCCCATTAGAAATGCCCATGGCATGCTATGTAAGCATCAATTATGAAGGAAGCAAAGTCTGCACAATAAATAATAAAGGTTCTGGTGTCTGAACAAATCGGGTTAGAAATTACACAGCAGAAAATGAAGGATTGCGAAGGGTTGCATTACTAGACAGAGGAGACCCCTGTATCTCACAGTATACAATGGTCAAGTAGATTAAATAATCCATAGGTCAAATTGGCATTTCAGAGCCAAACAATCCTGCAATCTCTTAATTTAAAATAATATATTATTATCTTCATGTTTTCATTATTATTTTTTAATTTTTAATCTAAACTGAAGCCTAAATTCTTTATGGATCCAGTATTTGCTACTATCAGACATGTCAGCTCAGGGTCACGCCTAAACATTCAGGATCAAGAGGCACTGCATTATCATTTTCAACCACTAGGTGGCATTAGCTCCTTAAATAAGGAAATATCGGAGCAGTTTATAGCCAAGTGCAAGGCTTCATTTACAACATTTAAACAGGAGAAATGTCCTAGATAAAACAAAACTGTATGTATGTTAAGAGGGCAAGTTGGTTTATCAGTGCAGCACTAATCTTAAAGCTGCTGCTGGCTATGTTGAATTACTTAAGCATTAAAAGGACATAGTCAATGAACCAGATATCTGAAGTCATTTATTAATCAAAATAATGTCCTTAATGAATTTAAAATGAGTTTTGGTTATGCTTGAATGACACTTGCATAGTTTTCAGATATGGTCAGTAGGAAAATTTGATTTCAAGAGCAGTGAGAGGATTGTTGTAGCCTAAATGTTAGAAATAGTTTAATTAAAATTCATGGTTACGCATTAACTAAAAGAGAACTGAGCCAAACTGGGGGTCTGTTATGTTTCCAGCATAGCAATGGTCAAGAATGCACTGTGCTCAGTGAAAGAGGCGACAGCTCTGAATAAATAAATCCCACACAAATCTCTTTTAAAACCAGTTGCCTTCAGGAAATTTTCACACTATATTGCACACGGCAGTGCTTTATTACTGCTTAAGCTGAATAATAATTCATATATAATTAATTATTAATTCATTTATAACTGACAGCTAAATTGCTTAATTTGCAACTACAACCCGAATTCCGGAAATGTTGGGACATTTTTTAAATTTGAATAAAATGAAAACTAAAAGACTTTCAAATCACATGAGCCAATATTTTATTCACAATAGAACATAGATAACATAACAAATGTTTAAAGGGAGAAATTTTACACTTTTATCCACTAAATGAGCTCAATTTAAATTTGATGCCTGCAACAGGTCTCAAAAAAGTTGGCACGGGGGCAACAAATGGCTGAAAAAGCAAGAAATTTTGAAAAGATTCAGCTGGGAGAACATCTAGCAACTAATTAAGTTAATTGATATCAGGTCTGTAACATGATTAGCTATAAAAGGGATGTCTTAGAGAGGCAGAATCTCTCAGAAGTAAAGATGGGCAGAGCTGTGAAAAAGTGTGTAAAAAGATTGTGGAATACTTTAAAAACAATGTTCCTCAACGTCAAATTGCAAAGGCTTTGCAAATCTCATCATCTACAGTGCATAACATCATCAAAAGATTCAGGGAAACTGGAGAAATCTCTTTGCGTAAGGGACAAGGCCGAAGACCTTTATTGGATGCCCGTGGTCTTTGGGCCCTCAGACGACGCTGCATCACTCATCGGCATGATTGTGTCAATGACATTACTAAATGGGCCCAGGAATACTTCCAGAAACCACTGTCGGTAAACACAATCCGCCGTACCATCTGCAGATGCCAACTAAAGCTCTATCATGCAAAATGGAAGCCATATGTGAACATGGTCCAGAAGTGCCGTTGTGTCCTGTGGGCCAAGGCTCATTTAAAATGGACTGTTTTAAAGTGGAAAAGTGTTCTATGGTCAGACGAGTCCAAATTTGACATTCTTGTTAGAAATCATAGATGCCGTGTCCTCCGGGCTAAAGAGGAGGGAGACCTTCCAGCGTTTTATCAGCGTTCAGTTCAAAAGCCATCTCTGATGGTATGGGGGTGCATAAGTGCATACGATATCAGCAGCTTGCATGTTTTGGAAGGCACTATGAATGCTGAAAGGTATATAAAGGTTTTAGAGCAACATATGCTCCCCTCCAGACGACGTCTATTTCAGGGAAGGCCTTGTGTATTTCAGCAGGACAATGCAAAACCATATACTGCAGCTATTACGGCTTCGTCGTAGAAGAGTCCGGGTGCTGAATTGGCCTGCCTGCAGTCCAGATCTTTCACCTATAGCAAAATACGTCAAAGATGACCACAAACTCTTCAGCAGCTGGAAACCTATAACAGGCAAGAATGGGACCAAATTTCAACACCAAAACTCCAGAAACTCATAACCTCAATGCCCAGACGTCTTCAAACTGTTTTGAAAAGAAGAGATGCTACACCATGGTAACCATGCCCCCGTCCCAACTATTTTGAGACCTGTAGCAGGCATCAAATTTGAAATGAGCTCATTTTGTGCATTAAATTGTAAAAATTTCTCAATTTAAACATTTATCTATGTTCTATTGTTAATAAAATATTGCCTCATGTGACTTGAAAGTCTTTTAGTTTTCATTTTATTCAAATTTAAAAAAACGTCCCAACATTTACGGAATTCGGGTTGTATCAAACTTTTTCAAGAGATTATGCTGTGAGATTGTAAGACTTACATACTTATTCAAATAACACACCCGAAAAACAGTTAAATGATGTGCAATAACCTTTACTTCATCTAACACAAACACTCCAGTCATATAGCAGTCAACAGCGCTGGCCTCCTGGAGCTGAAGGTGAAGGAGGAGAAGGAGAAGGAGGATGGCCTAATGTTTTAGTGAGGGTAAAGCTGTAGTATTACTGGTACTGCTGGACGATGTCATGAGTCTCCTCCTCCTCCTCTCTCACAGCTCCACGTCCGCTCAGACATCCACGCACATGGTTCACGCTTTCTTCACTGAGAACAGGTGAGGTCTGATGAGTAGATCAATTAAACTTGATATTTCATACTTCAACTCCATCCGCATCAGCTGCTAGTAGTGTTAGCAGTGTGAGTGCTGTAGCAGAGGCGTGTGTGTCTGTGTGGAACAGCTAATACTACACTAGCTAACAGATGTGGATGGGAGTCAGAGATGTTTTCTTTATCTGTTATCCGATGGGGGAATACGTTTTCTTAGCTCAGCAGTGAAGTAACATTGAAATTATGAAGTTTGACGGGAAATTGTGAGATTGGTAAGATTGGTAATCAAAAAGTTTTAAGACCAAACCTAAACAACGTGTTGTTAACTTCCTTTAACGTGTCGCTCGTGCTGGAAACAATTGATGACGGATTGATAAAGAGTCGTGTTTTATTGACCATATATAGAGATTAAGTCCTCATAAAACGATAACAAATATCTTTTGTAATGTCGTCCGTTTTTTATGCTGTTATAAAGTGAAGGAAGCCGTTTTATGTTGGCGCGAAGCGAACATTTAAACCCGGGTACGTTTTTGGCAGAATGTTGGAGCGCGCGGATTCCGCGGAAGCTTAAAATATAAACGCACAAGTGAGACATAAATGAGGAAATGGTTTTATATTTTTACAACCAACCCGATGTTAGTAGATCTTCCGGGTGTATTTAAGCGCCAGTAGCCTATGATCATGTTTACATCACTTTCTTGTTCTTTATCACTTTCTGAATAAGTTTCATAACCTATATTCTAAAAAGGAGGTGTACATGCTTCACAGCTTTTGTAATACTCCTGTATACTTTCAGAACAGCTTTGACGTGCACATTTTGTTCCTGTCATTCTCAATGGAGATGCAGTATAATAAATCAAGTGACATCCAGCTCCACCTCTGTTGATCTAATGGGTGGAGGAATAGAGTTATGAGTAAGGTTAGGGTGTGTTTGGACCTTCCATCTCCACCCATTATGTCCAAATTACATCCAGAGAGGGGGAGCTGGACTTCACGCTCCACCCATGGCTCTGCAGTGAGCAGCCTCTCTAATAAATGGTCATTTAATCAACTCTAAACAATTCTCATTTATGTTCTTAACAATGGCATACATGAGTGCAACAAATAGAATACAAGACATAAGACTTTTTAAATTTATAAAATTTTTGCAAAAATTTTGGTCTTCTCCTCACTCCAAAATAGTTTCTTCAGTAGCCTTATATTTCCCAAGTGTATTTTCCTAATGTTATATTACCCAATTGTTTATGTGCAGATAGATATAAATTAAAAAACATGAGATGCAGGCCAGTGGAATGAAAACAACACACGGTCTAGAGATGGGTTTTTAAAAATTTTAGTTGTCAAAGTGGCCGTGACAGCTGAATTTGCAGAATTGGCCTTTTGTCAAAGTTAAATAATTTAAAGGGATAGTTAACCCAAAAATGAAAATTTGGTTATCATTTGCTCACTATCACATTGTTCCAAACCCATTAGAGGATTAACCAAGATTAATCAATTTATTTTATGGGTTTGGAAATGACATGAGGGTGAGTAATCGATGACCAAATTTTCATTTTTGGGTGAACTAACCCTTTGAGTCAATAGAATATTGAATATTCATTCAGAATATGCTGTTCAATGGCACCAAAAGTGCTTAAGCTATACTTAAAAATAAGACTTTTACAAGTTGAATACTTTTATATTTGTTGCATAGCTTTCAAATGAGCTTGTTCACATGTTTTAGTGTCAAATGAAAGACATTATCTCTAGTAGATTTATCTCTTAAAAACAGTTGCACTTTGTTATCGATGACCGCACCCACCTAAGCGTTGCCTGGTTTTCTCTCTCACTTGTCTTTTCTTTCTCACTTTTCTCTCTGGTTCCCTGCTGATGCCACTGCAGTTGCTCTGTGACGCCCTGGGCAGCAGGTGTGGGAAATGACTGAGACTGAAAGAATGACTGAGAATGAAATGACTGAGACTCAATTAAAGAACTGGTTCTCCAAGAGGGCTTGTTAAAAGGAGTCGAAAATGTTTTGTGTTGTCAACAATGTACCACAGTAGTTGTATTTAGCCATTAACTGAGTTTTATCTCATTTATCACCTTCTAGATTTGATGCGGAAAGAAAAATGCGATGAGACTCGGCTGAAACTCCAGGTTTGAGGTGAACGGACCCTTGTGTGCTTGATGGTCCAACATTCTTTATTCCTGATTTTTGTAGTACCCTTGCCTCTTGAGTTCAGTCTTCCCAGTTCATCATGGGGGACGCCGACTCCACCAGCTCCATGCGTCTGAAGCAAGAGATCTCGTTATTGCACGGTGTTTGCCTCATCGTGGGTAACATGATTGGCTCGGGCATCTTCGTTTCCCCCATTGGTGTTCTTGAGAAAACAGGATCTTACGGTCTGTCACTGGTGGTTTGGGTTATTGGAGGAATCTTCTCTGTTTTTGGTGCCCTGTGCTACGCCGAGCTGGGCACCACCATTCGCAAATCAGGAGCCAGTTATGCCTACATCCTGGAGACCTTTGGGGGCTTCCTGGCCTTTATCCGTCTGTGGACCTCACTGATGATCGTGGAGCCGGCATGCCAGGCGGTCATTGCTCTTACTTTTGCTAATTACCTAGTGAAACCATTCTTCCCCACCTGCCCGGCACCATATGATGCAGTACGGCTCATTGCAGCTCTCATTATAGGTAAGTGCTCCTCTGCTCATGCATGCATGGAGAGATTGCTTTGATAAAGACAAATGTAACAGCACTTAAACAGAGTACATAGTGGCACAATAAAGGCCAGCTTTCCAAGAGATTCACTGCTGTTTACTGTACACACAGAGCAGTGTGTGTGAGATTACTGTGAATAGAGCGCTTCATGTCAACATGTCAAAAATAAACCATACCAATTTATGCCGCTACCTGGGGGTTGTAGCAGAGCATAGTACTGATCTGCATACTTTTATTTAGGTAATTCTTTTAGTTTGTATGGTTGCCTGCATGCCTTACAGTCCCTTTATTTATTTTCATGCAAAATATAAAATACATATATTGGAATATACTGACTTCATAATATGCACAACATCTCTGAATCAGTGTTGTAATTCTAAAAGGGTTAGTTCACCCAAAGATGTAAATTCATTAATTACTCACCCTCATGTCGTTCCACACCCGGAATACCTTTGTTCATCTTCAGAAGACATTATTTTTGATAAAATCCGATGGCTCAGTGAGTCCTCATTGACAGCAAGATAATTAACACTTTCAGATGCCCAGAAAGCTACTAAAGACATATTTAAAACAGTTCATGTGACTACAGTGGGTAAACCTTAATGTTATGAAGTGACGAGAATACTTTTTTGTGCAAAGCTTTACGAATCTTTTGTTTTGAATCTTTTGTTTCAAATCAGTGGTTCGGAGCGTGTATCTAACTGCCAAAGTCACATGATTTCAGTAAACGAGGCTTTGTTATGCTATAAAGTGTTTCGAAATTTCAGTGGTTCACCACTGGGGGCGTGACTTTGGCAGTTTGATACATGCTCCGAACCACTGATTCGAAACAAAAGATTCGTAAAGCTTCGAAGCTTCATGAAGCAGTGTTTTGTAATCGCCCATCACTAGATATTGTTGAATAAAGTCGTTATTTTGTTTCTTTGGTGCACAAAAAGTATTCTCGTCGCTTCATAACATTAAGGTTTTACAGCACTAAAACCTAAAAAAATGACAAAAGCACATAACAAAGTTACTAAAAATTAAACTAAAATTAAAAAGAAAACTGAAAATGTAAAAATAAAAGCTAGTTCAAAATATTAATAAATACTAAAGTAATATGCTAGGAGAGTTTTTGTTCTTTCAACCCCTTTTAATATCTGCAACACACACAAAAAATGTGACTCACTTCCAGCGAGTTAAATCCAGGATCCTGTTTTTTTCCTTTATCGGAAAGTGCAAATCTACTTAGAATTTTTTTGTGTGTGTGAACTACCTTTGTGGACTGTTGAATTGTGTAATTTCAGTATTAACAAGTTAAAATTACACAATCCAACAGATGAGTCTCCATTGCGTCAACATGAGTGTGAATAAATGATGTCATCATTTTCATTTGGCTAAAGTACATGCTTTTTTGCATAAACTTGTACTTTGTCTATTTTGTCTAAATGGAGTGAGTAATGTCTCTGCAAATCTTGAAGCATGTTTTCTGTTAGTTCAGCTGTTAATGTCACTGCGGCTGCCAGACTGCTCTCTGCATTCATGTCAGTGTTGGTTGGCATTTTATTTATGCCAAACAAATACTTTAACCCTGCCAAGACTTCCATGGACCCTTTAAGAATTCATTGGTGATGGTTGCCACAGACCATGTGCAGTTTGTTTGAGTTCAAAGGAATTCTTGGGTATTTGTCACCCTGTGGCATGTTTTGCTGCTTACTGCGGCAAAGTCCACTCACTGAAGTATTTGACAAACAGTCGGCCTAAACCACAAAGCTACAGGCTTATGTAACGGTGTAATTCTATTCTACAGGGTTTATTTTCCTTTTTGTGACAAATAGCACTTTATTTGGGCTTGATCTGTACAATTTCATCAGAATGAGGTGCCATTTGGGCTGAGATTAAATCAGGTACACAAGTACCTCAATTAATCTCCTGGGTATCACAGCGGCAGGATGTCCAGTCGTGACAACATCTGCGGTTATGTAGCAATAAGATTTCAGAGCCAGAGACTGTTGTCAATGAGTGAATTACTGTGTTGGTGAAATTAGATGCCAGAAGTTCCTGGTGTTTACTGCGGTATCTAATAGGGGTGGGACGGTTCAGATTTCTCACAGTTCGGTTTGTGTCACGGTTTAGTGTTACGGTTTCGGTACAGTTCGGTATGTGCTATGTTCAGTAAAAAATAGGACAATTGTCAAATAAAGAAAAAGAAAATAAAAACAAATAATCTAACTACAAGAAACAGCACAAATAAATACATGAGAGCTAAGATACAAATAAACAATGCTTTACAGGTTTTTCAGGTATCTAACAGCTTTCAGGTACAGAAATTGAATAAAGTAATCAAATATAAAAATAACCCTGCACATAAACTTTATTGAAACATTATTGAAGTTACAAAAGCTTATTCAGTCAAGAGTGATTTCTTTGTGCTTTGTCGTTCGATTAACATTAAAACACATAGAGAAGGAATATTAGACTGCTGTCCCTTTAAGACACAATTCAAAGATCCAGTACACTGATACTGATTCACATGCGTTGTCTGTCTCTGTTTTTCTCCTAAGACATAACCTACTATGTTTGTTAGGATACTCGCTAAGATGGGCATGTTGACATAATTTTTGTGTGAATTTGTCCGTTTAGGTGCAAGACTTGAAAGAGAATTTGCCCGAGAGTATTTGCGTGCAGTGACGTGGCTCTCCATGTACGCGCTTCGGATGAGTACAGACAAATCTTCTCACAGTGTGTGCGAGTTCTCTTTCGCGTCTTACGAATGAATGTTTAAATTGAACCGTGGGTGGAGAAACGGTTCTTTTTTTTTTTTTTTTTTTTTTATACAGCGAACCGTCCCACCCCTAGTATCTAATGAACGGAGGAACTTGAATTACCAGTCAGTAAGACTACAGAAGCAGGAGCTTAGGGTTTATTCTGTTCTGAAAAAAACACACACAGCCTAATTGTATAGCCCTAGACAACCTGCCAGTGAACCGAAATACTTAAAAGGGAACTTTTGACACATTGGAAATTTGACGTTCATCTTGATTAACAAGGAAATCTAGTAACTGCTAAACATTAACTGTTAGCCAAATGATCAAAAGTGACACTGAGAAATACCAGCAATTTTAAACCAGCAATTTTACTGTATATATTGTTAGGCATTTATATGGACATGCCTATTTCTCTTTCCTCTGCAGGTCTTCTGACTGTTGTGAACTGCATGAAGGTGAAGTGGGGGGCCATTCTTCAGGTCATCTCTACTGTGGCTAAAGTTCTGGCTCTCATAGTCATTATCATCGCTGGAATGGTTGTGCTGGCCCAAGGTGTGAACATACTGACACCCATATAGTTTACTATATACACTACTGTTCAAATGTACTACTGTTTTTGAAAGAAATTAATACTTTTATTCAGCAAGGACACATTAAATTGATCAAATTTGAGAGTAAATACATTTATAATGTTATAAAAGATTTCTATTTCAAATAATTGCTGTACTTTTTAGTTTTCTATTAATCAAAGAATCGTGAAAAAAATATATATATATATATCGCCGTTTCCACAAAAATATTAAGCAGCACAACTGTTTTCTACATTGATAACAATAAGAAATGTTTATTGAGAACCAAATATTAGAATGATTTCTGAAGGATCTTTTGGCACTGAAGTAATGGCTTCTGAAAATTCAGCTTTGCCATCACAGGAATAAACTACATTTTAAAATACATTAAAATATGAAAAATTATAATACTATTTCACAATATTACTGTTTTTATATTCTATTTTTGATCAAATAAATGCAGCCTTGGTTTATTTCTAATATTTGACTGCATTTGCATTGCTGTGCCACAGGAAAAACAAACAACTTTAAAGATTCGTTTGAGAATTCTAAGCTGGATCCAGGAAACATGGCTCTGGCTCTGTACGCCGCTTTGTACTCTTACTCAGGCTGGGACACCCTGAACTTCATCACAGAGGAGATTAAAAACCCAGAGAGGTATGAATATTCATGACTTTTCACTTAAAATAAAGATGATCTCCTACAAGTTATATGTTCCATTCATTGCGAGTTAGTATCAATTATAATTTCTCATATACTGGCTGACACAGAAAAATTGGCTCAACCAATGCCATGAGTTTAAGGCAGGACTATTTGTTTTACTGTTTTACTGACCAATGACAGATGGATTTGGTGTATCTGGGAAACCTGTTTGAAAACAGTCATTATTTTTGCAATCCCTTATGGCACAGAAATGACACATTTCAGCTTGAATTAATGTCCAGCAGTTTTGTTGCAAATCACATAGGAAAATCAAATATGTAAGCAAAATCTCTTTTTCTCTGCTGCAGAAACCTGCCATTGTCAATAGCGATCTCCATGCCCATTGTCACAGTAATCTACATCCTGACTAATATCGCCTACTATGCAGTGCTGGACATGGATACATTGCTATCAAGTGAAGCCGTGGCTGTGGTGAGTAAAACTTTCTTGGAGCCGAACATGATAAAAAGAATCTACTTTGTGTTTTATCATCACATCTGAATAGCTAAAGCTACTATAGCAAAACTCATTTTTAACCCACATGATCCTGGATGTCACATGCAAGTTAATTGACAGTGTCTGTTTAGTTTATTTGCTCCAGATTTGATCATGTTTTCATCTCCTGTTACACTGATCTAGTTAAGGAGAGCAGCTTGAGGCAGAGTCCTCTCTCTGGAGATTCTCGATGACATTAGTCCACAGCCACAGACGCTCTGCTGCCTATAATTATGCTAGTATGCTGCTCTGTGGAAAGTTTTTATATCCATCATTTGTGCCCCACAAACTGTTTACTGTGTTTGATATACTGTTTTGTTTCTGCTGTCCTGTCCAATTTTAATACGCAGAGACAACAATAGGTTGTAAAAAACATGTTCTCTGTTTGTTTCCAAACAGCAGAAGTTGTCCGCAGACCGAAAAAAGTATTCAGACCAAAAAAGGTTCTATCAAAAATATATCTTTAATTTTTACTTTTGCATGTGAAAAGTGTAAAGTGTTTTAAAAACAGACCAGAGAGCAGACGTTAAAGCCCATAGCTTTCTTCAGTGCTCGGTTCTGTTTGAGCATCTCCACGCACAACATTAGTTCACTTTAAAATGAAAATTACCCCAAGCTTTACTCACTCTCAAGCCATCCTAGGCGTATATGACTTTCTTCTTTCTGATGAACACAATTGGAGTTACATTAATATGCTGACATGTCCAAGCTTTATAATGGCAGTGAACGGGACCAACGAGTATGAAGCTTAAGAAAGTGCATCCATCCATCATAAAGGTGTACTCCACACGGCTCCGGGGGGTTAATAAAGGCCTTTTAAAGCGAAGCGATGTGTTTGTGTAAGAAAAATATCAATATTTAACAAGTAATAAAGTAAAATATTTAGCTTCCGCTAGACCGCCTTCCATATTCAACTTACGAAAAAAGCGTAACTGACGTCGCGTCGCGGAAGGCAGTCGGGGCGGAAGCTAGATATTTTACTTTATAACTTGTTAAATAGGGATATTTTCCTTACACAAACACATCGCTTCACTTCAGAAGTCCTTTATTAACCCCCCGGAGCTGTGTGGAGTACATTTATGATGGATGGATGCACTTTCTTGAGCTTCAAACTCATTGCCCCCATTCACTGCCATTATACAGCTTGGATGCGTCAGGATATTTATTAATATAACTTCGATTGTGTTCATCAGAAAGTAGAAAGTCATATACACCTAGGATGGCTTGGGGGTGAATAAATCTTGGGGTAATTTTCATTTTAAAGTGAACTAATACTTTAAAAATTATTATACCAAATTTATTTTTCTTAAATCTTTTTTACAGTGAAATATTGTAATAGTAATATGTTATTTTATTCAATATTTGTATTCAGTAATAATAATGCAAAAGAATAATAATAAAATTATTTTTTAGTTTAGTCATTTTGATATAATCACACATTTTTTGCCAAATTGTGTTGCCCTAGGTAGGAATATCTGTGGTACTGACCAGTGACAGAAACCTGTTATTATTTTTAGGGATGTACAATATTTGTACAAAAATCTGAAGCATATCAGTTATCGATAATAGAGTTTTGTTTTGTTTTTTTTTTGTTTTTTTATGTATCAGTTGAAATCGTATATTTACACTGTGTTCCAAATTATTATGCAAGTGACTGATATCAGTGGGATTTCAGTACAGTAAACATTCAGATTTTAGTTTTTCGAAGAAAGTGTTTGTTTGTTTTATTTCTCATATCTTTTTTAAATAACTGGTATCAATCTCAGACAGGTTTATTAAGTAGTTTGCCAGGTCTACTTAGGTAAATAGAAAACCTACTTAAAGAGGTTGTTCCACATTATTAAGCAAGTCACAGTTCTCATGTAATATGGGGAGGAAGAAAGATCTTTCTGAAAATTAAAAGCATGAAATGGTACAATGTCTTGCAAAAGGCATGAAAACAACTAATATTGTGTGAAAACTAAATGGAGATTATCGAACTATCATAAGATTTTTGAGCAATTTAAAGCACAAGAGAACTATGTCAAAAAAAAAAATATATTGTATAAAAAGGACAGCTATAAAGGTAGTACATTAAAACATTGTTGAAATAGTCAATGTGACTACAGTGGTTCAACCTTAAAGGGATAGTTCACCCAAAAATGAAAATTCTGTCATCACTTACTCACCCTCAAGTTGTTCCAAACCTGTATGAATTTCTTTGTTCTGTTGAACACAAAGGAAGATATTTTGAAGAAAGTTTGTAACCAGGCCACTTTGGGGCACCATTGTAAATACTATAAAAATAAATACTATGGAAGTCAGTGGTGCCCCAGAACTGTTCAGTTTCCCACATTCTTCAAAATATCTTCCTTTGTGTTCAACAGAACAAAGAAATTCATACAGGTTTGAAACAACTTGAGGGTGAGTAAATGATGACAGAATTTTCATTTTTGGGTGAACTAACCATTTAAATGGAGTGGCTACTCACCAACCATCCATTGTAGTATGGTATTCGTCAGTGAATAAAACTATTTAAAAAATGAGTCTTCATGTATTTCTAAACCCACTGTAAATGTTTCTCTTTATGAGTTTTGTTTAGGGGTGGCTGAAATGTAACTTTATGCACAACTGCCAGCCTGCATGGAGAGGATCTAGAGACTCCAGAGACACCAGTGGCTTCAAATACCTGTTTGCTGCTCAACAGTGGCTTTTTTTTTTTTTTTTATAGCTGTCCTTTTAATACAATTAATTTTTTTGACTGAACATTTCCTTAATAAGCCTTTATCTGACGAGTTCTCTTGTACTGTAAATTTTTCATGCCTTTTGCAAGACATTGCACCATTTCATGCTTTTCATCTGCAGTAAGATCTTTCTTCCTCCCCATATTGCATGAGAACTGTGACTTCCTTAATAATGTGGAAAAACATCTTTAAGTAGGGTTTCCATTTACCTAAGCAGACCTGGCAAACTGTTTAACAAACCTGTCTGAAATTGATACCAGTTATCTAAAAAGATATGGAGAAATAAAACAAAGACTTTCTTTGAAAAACTAAAATCTGAATGTTTATTGTGCTGAAATCCCACTGATATGTAACTTGCATAATAATTTGGAACACAGTGTAATTGTTCATGCTCATTTCTTCTATTTTTACATTTAGATTACCTTTGCCATCATCTAATGCTCAGTTAATCTTTAAAAACACTAATAATTTAATAACACTGTTAAATGTAATCTTTAGCCAATCTCAGAATGAATATCCATTTTCATACTGTACATTATAATGTTGTGATGCCTAAATTCACTAGCATTTACATCTGCTGATTTTAGTGTGTTATTTATAGTGTTATTTAGACAAACTAGTATACAATGTCAGCCATTTATTACTTTACATTTATAACTAATTAACACTTTTGCTTTTGTATCTAATCCAGACGTTTGCTGACTATGTGCTGGGATATGCTAGCTGGCTCATCCCTATATCTGTGGCCATCTCCTGTTATGGAGGCTTAAACTCCTCTATCATTGCTGCCTCCAGGTAAAAGTTTTGTTCTAATAGTCTTTTGTCATTTGAGTCGATGTCTAGTGACAGGAATTCACTTTCTTAGCCAAATTTTTTTTCCTCTAGGTTATTCTTTGTGGGCTCACGTGAGGGTCATTTACCCAATGTCCTCTGCATGATTCATGTCAAGCGCTACACACCAATTCCAGCCCTGCTGTTTAACGTGAGCTGTCAGGCTCAGACATGCCTGTACTATGTATAAATTCCAGAATATCTGCATTCTAAAAAAAGAGGATGTATAACCTGCTTTTCTTCCTCCCCCTACAGGGTGGCATGTCACTCATATTCCTCTGTGTGAAAGATGTGTTCCAGCTAATTAATTACTTCAGTTTTAATTACTGGCTGTTCATCGGCCTTTCCATAGGCAGTCAAATCTACCTGCGTATTAAAGCACCTGACCTGCCCCGTCCTGTTAAGGTAAGTCAACAGCTCTGATCCAAAACCTAGTGATCTACCTAGCTACCCTCTACCTATGTAGTCCTAACCAATCCTAACCATTATAAGTGACAGCTTCTGAACTGTCTACATCTGCAGTAACTCCCATGTACACAAGTAGTGCTCCTCATGTGAGGGAGAGCCTTAAAGGGTTAGTTCACCCAAAAATGAAATTTCTGTCATTAATTTCTCACCCTCATGTTGTTCCAAACCCGTAAGACCTTCGTTCATCTTCGGAACACAAATTAAGATATTTTGATGAAATCCGAGAACTGTCTGACTTCTCAATAGACGGCAATTTAATTAGCACTGCCAAGGTCCAGAAAGCTACTAAAGACATTGTTAAAATAGTCAACGTGACTACAGTGGTTCAAAGCTAATTTTATGAAGCAACGAGAATACTTACTGCGCAGTTGTCGTAGTAAGCACAGTGCAGGCTTACTACATCAGAATGCCGACTCATTATTGGCCGGCTCCTGCGTCAGCATCACACACATGCATTGTGCTGCTCACAGCTTTGGCCAATACTGAGCCGGCGTTCTGGCATAAACATGGCAGCCTGCACTGTGCTTACTGAGTCAACTGCGTAAGGAGAATGACAGGGAAGAGAAGAGATTGTTGAATGAAGTCATTATTTTTGTTACCAATGCAGTCACGATAACTATTTTAACGATGTCTTTAGTACCTTTCTAGACCTTGACAGTGGTGGTTAAATTGCTGTCTATTGAGGAGTCAGAGAGCTCTCGCATTTCATAAAAATATCTTAATTTGTGTTCCGAAGGTGAACAAAGGTCTTACGGGTTTGGAACGACATGAGGGTGAGTAATTAATGTCAGAATTTTCATTTTTGGGTGAGCTAACCCTTTAACTCACAATTGATTTCAATAAAGTGCAACAGTCGGGTTCCTGTAGTTAACATTTTTTAATACATTTTTTAAACAATTTATTATAAAAGATTTATGTTCCCTTATAATCTTTAATCTAAATAACTTCCCCTCCTACTTGCAAAGACATCTCTTATCTGATGATATGTTTTTCGGCGCAAGGGCGGGACAATGGAGTGTGTAGCTTTTCATTTCTTAAACAACCATGTAGGATGACACGTCATGGCCATATTCCAGGATGACAATGTCAAGATTCATTAGGCTCAAATTCTGAAAAAATGGTTGGGAGGGAGCATGAAGAATCATTTTCACACATGAATTGGCACCTCTGAGTCCAGACCTTAAATTCATTGAAAGTCTTTGGGTTGTGCTGGAGGAGACTTTACAGAGTGCTCACCTCTTGCATTGTCAATACAAGATCTTGACCAAAAATTGATGCACCTCTTGATGAAAATAACATCACAACAACATTTATTTCCATTAAGAGGTGCATCAATTTTTGGTCAAGATCAAGACCAATCAGATTTAGACTTTTGCCTTTGTGAAAGTGTTTCCAGTTTTTTGTGCCATATGCATCAGATGGCTACATCATTCAGATAATGGAGTGTGGGTGGTTCGTGAATCAGGAGCACATTTATGATGCCTTAAAATACTTAGATAATAGCTATATTTAATGCTTGCAAAACAGTTGACATTTTTATTTCTTTATTGCCCTGGTTTATGAAGTGCTTAATTGACTCTGTGTGTTTTTGTTTCCATGTAGCTGAGTCTGTTCTTCCCTATAGTGTACTGTATGTGCAGCGTGTTTCTGGTGATTGTACCGCTCTACAGTGACACCATAAACTCTCTGGTGGGAATCATTGTTGCGCTCTCCGGGGCTCCTGTGTATTACATATGTGTGCACCTCCCGCCCAGCTCCAGACCCGCCTTTCTGGGACACATGCTAGGTGAGTGAGCACACAAACACGCAAGAACCTTTCGTTTCTCTTGTCTCATTTTTATTAGCTCAGCTGGGCACCTGGGGCACCTGCACATCTCTGATTTCTGCTGCAAGCAGTACGAAGTGTTTATATTTTTTAACCTACATACATGTTACAACCAGGTTCAGTTTGCCTTCTAGGGGTTTCTGTTGCATACATACATAAATGTGGTGTTATATAATGAATTTGAACCCAAGATGAATGCGCTGTTTCGAAACAGGAGTGTTCTGACCATATAATAATCTGTACGTACTGCAAATCGTTTTAATATGAACAATGACTGTACTGTTTTCATCTGTCTGAGACTGCTGTTCTTAGCCTAGAGATAGGCTTCTATGAATCCGGAGTGCATTACTGAGAAAAAAATGGGTCAAATGTCAGTCATTTGCAATTCATTTTTGGTCATACTTTACGTTACAACATTCATGATGCAGTTGTATATAGAGTAATAAACCTCAGCTAATGTGCTTAATACAGACTAATTAGAATGTCATAGAGACTTGGGTGTGGGTTCTTTGGCTTGAGCCCATAAACTACGATCTAATAACAACTCAGAACACCTTAGCAACCATGTAACTATGCTTGGCAACTACTTACAACACCCTACTCTTAAAATGTCCATGGGCAAGCATTGCTCACATTTCCTTCAGACAATATAGTTAATATTTTAATTATTAAGGCTGTTAATAAGTTAAACCTTTTTAAGGAGATCATGACATGGATATTTTTTTTTTATTGTTTTAATATATTCCTTGAGGTTCACTTATAATGTTGTTAAAGTTTTTTTTTTGTTGTTGTTGTTGTTTTGTTTTTTGTTTTTTTGCACAAAAAAACCCCCCAAAACAAATATATATATATGTGGGAAAATGATTATTTTCAACCCTCATTCTGACCCTCTGTCTCAAATGATCTGTTTTTAAGGTGCACCTTCTTTAAAGGGTTAGTTACCCCAAAATGAAAATTCTGTCATTAATTACTCACCCTCATTTCGTTCCAAACCCGCAAGACTTTTGTTCATCTTAGGAATACAAATTAATATCTTTTAATTAATGACAGAATTTTCATTTTGGGGTAAACTAACCCTTTAAGGCTTGTCAGTAAATGGCCATTGTTATGATTGGCTAATGTCATTGCATAGAAAACGGTATCAACGTCCACTCGCTATTGTGCGTGAGTAAGTGTTTTGAAAATGCTATCCTAAAACCGTCATTTAAAGACAGCATTATGAAATTCTTTACTTACGGTTTGTGATGCAGCTGCTGTCAGATCCATTACAGTTTTGGCTGCTTCATCTATCATCAAAAGTTTCTTAAAATAAAAATAAAACAAAATAAAATACTCCGAACAAACACATAGTCCTCCGACGCGATCCGGGACACCATTAATATAAACCATCCACTTGTTTCCAACACTGGGATCCTTCTGAAGTCTGTACAGAGACGCAAACGAGCTGTTCAAACTGTATGCGTCAAAGCGAACGTTCTTTCACTCTTCCATCTGTCCTGTTGTTGACAGACTGAAGTGTTTGGAGAATGTTGAACACGCATCTGCATACTGTATCCAGTGTAGACAGCGTCAGTAATTATAATGGGTTTTATTTGCTTTTGACGCGACGTGACGCTCACATCCAGTGTACGCAAATGTCAGCCGTTAAGTGATTGAGCGGCAGTGGGCGGGGCCTTAGCCTTTGGTGTGATGTATAACTATTCGTTGAAAGTCTTGCTCTGGAGGTAGTCATATGCAAATGTGTTTGCCCATGTGATGTCACAGATCCCGCAATATCAAAAGAGCCTTTTTGGAGCTTGATTAAAGGGTTAGTTCACCCAAAAAGGAAAATTCTGTCATTAATTACTCACCCTCATGTCGTTCCAAACCCGTAAGACTTTCATTCATCTTCAGAACACAAATGAAGATCTTTTTGATGAAATCTGAACGCTTTCTGTCCCTCCATAGACAGCTACGCAACTGAAACTTTGACGCTTCAAAAAGTTCATAAAGTGATCATAAAACTAATCCATATGAATTGAGTGGTTTAGTCCAAATTTTCTGAAGAGACTCGATCGCTTTATATGATGAACAGATTGAATTTAGGCTTTTATTCACATATAAACATTGATCAGTGAATATAAACAGAAGTTTAACCAAAGCTACTTGACGCACAAGAACAAACCTCTTGCGGAAGCTCAAATGTGCTGTGTAACAAATGAGAATGAACCTCTGGTTCTCACACGTCAAACGCTTGAGCTTCCGTTGGTTTACCACAACTGATGTGTGAGTTGAACAATGTTTATATGTGAATAAAAGCCTAAATTAAATCCGTATCTCATTATATAAAGCAATTGCGTCTCTTTAGAAAATTTGGACTAAACCACTCCAATCATATGGATTCGTATTACGATCTCTTTATGAACTTTTTGAAGCGTCAAAGTGTCAGTTGCGTAGCTGTCTATGAAGGGACAGAAAGCTTTCAGATTTCATCAAAAAGATCTTCATTTGTGTTCTGAAGATGAACGAAAGTCTTACGGGTTTGAAATGACATGAGGGTGAGTAATTAATGACAGAATTTTAATTTTTGGGTGAACTAACCCTTTAAATGCTTTGTTTATAATGATGATTTTTAGAGCAGGCAAATTAATATATACCATTTTGATCTTAGACATACGGACTAGTTAAGTAAGCATAGGCTTATCTGACTCTTTTGCACACCATTAGTCTTGTACGCAGGTTTATTTAATATTCTGGATGATTTTCACATACTGATCTTTGATCTCTTTATTTTTTCAGATACACTTTCATTTCAAACACAAAAGCTGTGTTATTGTTGCGTGGCAGAACCCGGTTTGGACCTGGACAATCCGCCTGAGGATCACAAAAAAGAATAAACACCGGCTCTAAAGGAAGCTAAACCAATAAACCTGGATTACCAAGACTTCTTTGAAAATAAGCCAAAATTCCAGCCAGAACCGCATGTCTGCACCTTCCAGTCTGAGCGTGTATGGAATGGAGCAGTGGATGTTGATGGAGATTAGGATTGAAATGTTTATCTGAGTAAACAACTGAACATACACACATTCGCACACCCTGTGCCTCAGACCTGTGACTGTGTTTTAAACACTAAGTTCAATCCAGTGGGCACAATGCAGTTAAAGACCATTGTCAATGTGACCGTAATATGGTGTTTTCTTGAAATCAGATTCACTGCCTTGTTTTATTCTTAAACTTTTAGATTGTTTCTCCTTTTGTGAGCTTCACCTCAGATTTACGTATATGAGGCTCCCTAGATGATCAACTTTTGTTAGGCCAGTTAACCGAAATCGGTAGAGACATTCATGTTGCATTTGCTAGATAATGAATTTTGTTTACTGAGATGAAGGATTGCTTTATTGGTACTCCAGACTTCAAAGCCATATCCTTTTTATACTTATAGCTCCGGTTGGGAAAATGACTTTTAAAGATGTTACTAAAGTTTAACTAATTTTGGGCCTACTTATATAAAGATTTCTTTCTCATATCAAGTGTGTCATTTTAGTCCAAAGCACAGAACGTTTTTTTCTCATTTAATCCAGACCAGATAATTGTAGACCTGTTGGTTTTAGAATTTGCTTTTATTTTTAGTGACTGGCGTTTGAATAATGTCTTTCTGTTTTGTCTGTCATTTACATGCTGGATTATTTTCTTTTAGTTCCAAAAAGTAATGTGAAGGTACAGTTTCTATTTGCATAAATGTTGGGGAAAGCACTGTTTTATGGAAGCACTGTCATTGTGTGCAGATACTACAGCGGAAATGTGTTGGGTTAACCGTACACGGCCATATAAAACAGCAGCATTTGAGTTTACGAGAGGGGAGACGGTGTCTTAACATGTCCGCCAGTTTTGGTCAATCTCAGATTCAGATGTTTCTAAATAATTTTATTTTGTATGATTGTTGACACGCACAGATAACACTTTAATAACTGCCGGTCAGAGGTGACATTTTCTAGGATTTCTAGATGAGTCCATCAGTTCCTCATCAGATGGACCTTTTAGGAAAATAAACCAAAGAATTGGTTATAGGAATACCAGCAATTACGAAGCCTTATGATGCACTTGGTAGTAGAGCTTTAATATGTCTTAAAGCTGCTATATAACGGTACATCTTGCCATTGCTCTTTTATATTGTAACTGTTCATCCTTCTGCCCGATACAGTGACCAGAGTCATATTTTAATCCACCCAGAATATGTCCTGCCCTGATGTTGTTCATTACATATAATTTTGACCCACAAACTCACACTGTTTTGAAAAGGGTTGTTTGTTGGTCACCAAAACAAACTGTTTAAATGTGGATTGTCTTAAGTACTGTATGGTTATTATATGTGCTTTAAGCGGTTGTGGATTATATGGCCAGGTGATCAATATTTTGTGAAGAACATTCAAATATACTACTTTGAGTCTTTTGGGTGTCGATGTTACAAACCTATGCTCTTCTTTCATTACATTCCATTATGTTTTTATGTTCATGTGAGACTGCGGTCCTGTTTATTGGTTTCTTTTATTTATTCCACAGATGTAGAATTGTTCACATTAAATGACAATAAACATAAGACAGAAAGAAACCGTTTTCCTTGTTATTTTTTTAAGGCAAGCATCACTCTTACTATTGCTCGTAATTGGGGTTACAGGTTTTTGACATATGATATAACCTCTCCAGTAAATTCGCGCTACACACATGGCTGACACCTTAAATTATGTGACTTGTTTAATAGAAGTGTGTTACTTTTCTATGCGATTAGACTTAGAATTTACGTTGTAAAATAGACTGAGCCATTTCTAGGGACTGGAATATCATAAAATCATCCACCTGAAAAAAAAGTACCCTAGCAACTGCACAGCAACACTTAAAAACCTCCAGAACACCACAAAACTGCGTAGCAATACAGTAGACGACGTTTGAACAGGCAAACACAGAGTAATGGATTGGAGAAAACCACCAGAGGGCGTCATAGGACTACAACTACTTTACTCCTTCAATATCATGTGATGATCAGAAGAAATCAACTGTTTTGAATTATTTTGTAAATCGGATTAAATTAGACTGATTTGGATTAATGTGTTTTACGTGAAAGCCTCTCATGTTTCTGTTTATGGTGTTTCACTTACTGCATTCATTGGTTTATAGTTATTTAAAAATGGAGTGTCTTTAATTAGTATTTGAAGCGCACTGATCTCCTATCTTACTGAAATATGATCTCAGGCTCGTTGTCTTGTAACAGTGTTAAACTGTCGAGAGCAGTGTTATTTTAGTAGCCTATTATTTATATAATACTATAGTATGCATTATTATTTTGATTTTACCTTTATTTTATTTTATATTTTCAGTTTTCATTTTAATTTTATTTTAAGTTGTAATATTGTCGTCATTGTTTTTTATATTTATAAGGCAATTTTTTCGAGTTGAAGTTTTTCATCTAATATTTATATTTTATTTTATTTCAACTTTATTTAAATTATTTTTAGTTTAAAAATAGTTTTAGTTTTCAGTTAACAGTAACAACACTGGTTGAGAGTGAGCGAACACTCAGGTAGGGAATACTCATAAGATCACACAGACACTAATGAAATACATTAGCGAAATACACCTTTCAGTCAAAGATATAGTGCGCGTTCACTGTCTGGTATCCAATCCCTTCTTTTGTCCAGGAGACGACTAGAGTCATGTTTCAGTTCTATGTGTGTGTGCCCAGATGTCAGCCATGGATTGGTGGTGCTCCCTGGATGAAGAAGCTGAGTGGCGTCTGTGTGTCAGAGCAGCAGAGGGAGTTGGGTTCCCCTGACTCATGCATAAATTATAGATCTCAGGCAACGCAAACAGACTTGTTGAGGCGACAGGTACACAGCCAGAGAGAGAGGACACTCAAAGTCTACTTTGAGAACTGGACGAAGACCCTCAAAGGGTTCAGTGTTTACTTTGGATATGAGCTCATGGTTGGGGGACAAGAGGAGAAGTTTGGGCTGACGCGATCAATGACGTCCTGTGGGCACAGTCTGGCGCACAGCCATGGAACTGTCGCGAAAGCTGCACTGGATTCGCAACCGGCCCTGGAGGGCCCGGGCCCGTCACAGGAAGTTCAACAGTGAGTGTGATATGTGCATGTGTGTGTGAAAGAACATGCTGGAAGGGTTGATGAATACATCTTATCTCAGTGTAAAGGTCTATACACTCTTAAAAATAAAGGTTTTTCATTGGCACTGATGGTTCCATGAAGAACCTTTAACATTCAAGGAATCTTTCCATTGGACTTTATAGTGGAAATAAGATATTTAGATTTTTAAAATGTTCTTCACACTAAGAAAAAAAATGGTTCTTTTAAGAACTGTTCACTGAAAGGCTCCTTGGGGAACCAAAAATGGTTCTTCTACAGCATCGCTGCGAAAACCCCCTTTTGGAACCTTTATTTTTAAAAGTGTAAATGACTGCTGAAACTGAATTGTTCTATTATATGATGTACTGATGGTATCCATATCATACTGTGACTGATAATACATTCAAATGTGTCTGATATTTCCCCCTACATTCGCGTTTTGTATGGGTCTGTCTGTGTTTACAGTTGTGTGTGAAGAAATTGAGGGAGAGCATGGAGTGTGAAGGTGAAGTGTCCACAATAGCTCCTCTTTTACTCCCTTTCTGCTTGAAGATAAACACCATGGGTGTCCTGGATCGAGTGTTGGTCACGCTCTGACTCATGCTGGGCTCTGATTGGCTGAAGGCCAGCACTGCTGATTGGTGATGTGTTCTTCAGATTAATGGCTGACCTGTTTAGCCAGCAGGTTCACTCAGATGTGAAATAATAGTTTAACGTGTCTTAGTTTTAGTTCTAATCCATAGTGTTGAGTTACAAAACTAGTCAATGGCCACCCAATTAAAAGCTTACAGACCTTTGCCTGCAAGGGGATCAAGGCTTGGCAAAAAGCATATTTGGACAGCTCTCAAAACCTGGAACTTAAAAATGGATATATAATATAATATAATACAATATATGAGCAATATCACACTGATAGCCGTCAGATATGGCTGTATATCAGCACAGCTGTGATTTGGCCATAGGCACGAGGCCGCAGGTAATCACAGCATGCTGATATACAGCTATATCGCATGGCTACGAGTGTGATATTGCGTTTATACAACAGTTCGACGGCACGAGTGTGTAAATAAATAAGAAATAACAACGGAGTGTCTTTAAAACCCTCTTTTGTGCAGAACTACGGATTCAAATCTTAAGTTGAGAATTTGACCAAGGTTACTAATTATAAAACGTCACTTTAGAACTAGTAATGAAGGAATGTTGAATGTTGAGTCCCTCCATTGAAACTCATTGTATTTTGTACAGTATTATTGAGAGAGAGAGAGATCGCCTGTGTCTGATATAACATTCAATGTCGATATCCATAATATTATATTCATTATAAAAATACATTTGAATGTTTGCTGAGGAAAGCGATCTTTGTTAGACAGATAAAGGAATTTTCCATAACAACATCCTTTGTTTACAAAATTCCCTTTCAAATTAAAAGTCTCTTGCGACTGACTCATTCACTCGTAAAGTTTGCCGCCATCTAACGGCGTATTAATGTAACTTTCACTCAATCCGTATTACGCACTTTTTGTCCCCTTTCTCAATACCAAATACAACATATTATTTTTATAAAATAATATTTATTGAACAACAATATTTAAATTAACAACAATAGCCATTATAATGTAAGTTAAATATAGCCTTAAATTATAAAATTTAACATAGCCCAATTCAATTTGCTCAGGAACAAGTAATAGATTAATAAGACCAAAGATTGCCCATTTTATGTACCCAAAATGAATTATATCTCATGTTTAACCACTATAAGAGACAGCGGCAAATCCCCGAAGCACTGGCCGAGATGAAGCTGTTCTCGGCGGGTACACGAGCACTGAACGGCCGCTGACAGTGAAACGGTGAAAAGGTAGGAGTGCCGTTATCACTAGAATATCGCACGGCTCTCAGCCAATCAGATTTGAGAACCAGAAAGAACTGTTGTATAAAATATAATATAATATAATATAATTAAATATAATAAATTAACTAACTACAATTATTTTAGTGATTAATTAAAACTGTATTTTAACACCTTATTTTATGTTATTTAATTAAGTTAGATTATTTTAATATAACTATAATTTAAATCATTTTAGGTCATCCTGCAGACTGCTAGATGTTAACTGAGGGTCGCAATATTATTCCTTATTATTTTAATCTCTAAATTAAGTATTGATGTATCTGTAAAAATCTTAAAAAGAAGAAGAATCAAATCGTTATTTATTCAGCTGTATTTATCCTTTGGAGTTTGGAAGATTTCAATGCCTCAGGGATATTTTGTATTACATATTATATTATAGATAGTTTTTGGTTGCAAGCATAGACGAGTTTAAATTTAGTCTGAGGTTCACTGTTTTCTAGCCCTGGTTAATTGAGAGTTTTTTGGTGTCTGTGTGTTGTGCTCTTCAGCAGTCTTGTCTGTGCCTGAGAGAGAGAGCCGGAGACATGTGATAGCTAAAGATAGCCGAGCACTAGGCAGCACATGTGTGCATTATGCGGAGTGGACTACAGAGGATTTGAAAAGAGCAGAAAACTGATGCTGTTTACTCTGCCCTAAGTCACAGTGAAAGTGCTTATATACACAGCCAAGTACATAATATGCAAATATGGCCAATTTAGATATAGCTTAATGTGTTGTATTGTGACATTTAAGCTTAAGGATGATAATTATGGCATAATTGTGTGTCCTGACCTGTGTTACTGTGATTTAACTGCAGGGGACGCTCTCCTCTTCCCTTCTGGTTTGCAGATACTGAACCAAGTCTTGGTTTGGCTCAGACAAGCATAATCCTGTAAAATTAATCAGATGTTTATTAAATAGGACATGATGCTGATTCGCTGGTACTTTTGTCTGGATCTCACCACCCCCATGTCAAAATGAGTACAGTGCTAACTAATGTTTGCATCACAGCCAAGGAAAGGAGAGAGGGAGAAACAGAGAGAAATCCTGTTTCACGTGTGACAGAAAAGATTTAGTTCAGGCTCATCACCGAATACCCTGTGACAACAGAGAGAACCCGTGGCCTCAGAATCCCTTTGCATAGCTAATTAACGACAGCCATGTTTTAGCATTGCAGCTAATGTGCAAATCATTCCTCTACAAACCTAAACATAACAGCTGCTGCTGCTGCTGCTCTGGGAATGTTGACCATGTGCCATGAATTCCGCCTCAGTCACTCCCAGATTGGTATTAATTTCCACCTGTTTCTCATTTGGGGAGAGTCTGATCTGTGCAATGCTATTTATCTCAGTCATGCTAGAGTTGGCCACCTATTTCACAGATGTTGTCTCAGGAAATGGGAGCTAGGGTGCATTCACAGCTCAGAGTGTTTGAATGTTTGAGATCTGAAGTGTTATTTTAGGCCCTAAACATTCTACACAGTACTCAAATAGCCTATGGGAGTGCAGATGCTATTAGCTTCGCTAGCTCATTTTCATGTTTTATGTCAGTATGCATTGCAGTATAGCTAAAATAACCATAAAATTTTCTTTTACAGACAGTTTTCTTATTAAGGTTTGTTTTTTCTTGTTTTTTTAAGAACTTTTATTCGGTTTAAAGGGTTAGTTCACCCAAAAATTCTGTCATTAATTTCTCACCCTCATGTCGTTCCACACCCGTAAGAACTTCGTTCATCTTCGAAACACAAATTAAGATATTTTTGATGAAATCTGAGAGGTATATGACTTGTCCATAGACAGCAATATAATCACCACTTTCAAGGTCCAGAAAGGTACTAAAGACATCATTCAAACAGTCGACGTGACTGCAGTGGGTCAACCTTAATTTTATGAAGCAACGAGAATAATTTTTGTGCGCAAAAACAAAACAAAAATAGTGATTTTATTCAACAATATCTTCTCTTCTGTGTCATTCTCATATGTTGTTTACGTCCAGCGCTTCCAGGTTCTACGTCAGAATGCCGACTTATTATTGGCTGGCTCCTGCGTCAGCATTACCACACGCATGCGTGCTCACATGTGCAGCTTTGGCCAATACTGAGCCGGCATTCGGACGTAAACACGGAAGCCTTTACTGTGCTTACTGCGGCAACTACGTAACGATAATGATGGGGAGTAGAAGAGATTATTGAATAAAGTCGTTATTTTTGTTTTGTTTTTGCGCATGAAGTTTTCTCGTCGCTTCATAAAATTAAGGTTGAACCACTGCAGTCACATTGACTGTTTTAACACTGTCTTTAGTACTTTTCTGGACCTTGAAAGTGGTGATTGTATTGCTGTCTATGGACGAGTCATATACCTCTTGAATTTTATTAAAAATATCTTAATTTGTGTTCCGAAGATGAACGAAAGTCTTCCGGGTGTGGAACGACATGAGGGTGAGTAATTAATGACAGAAATTTTCATTTTAAACTAACCCTTTAATGGCTAAGGCATTTCAAGCTAACTTTGTCGCTCCCTTGAATACAAAGACATTTTTATTGGTCGTAATTCTGAGAGAAATTGCGCAGACATTGGACAAGAATGAAACTTCCTAGTGCGCATGTGTCAGACAGGTTTCTGATTGGCTAGTTTACTCTTTGGTGAAAAACAATAGCTATGTTCCCTTCTAAATTTGCAAATGTAACTTGCGCGCAAAATTGGAATATTGCATAAAACATTTTCGAATAAACCGTTTCCATCCCTTGTGTTCAAGAGGACAAAAATGGAAGTTGCTGCAATCTGGGAATCCACTGTGGCTCTTTTTTTCGTACACCATAAATTACTTGAGCTTCAAAGCATGCAGACAAAATGCAAGAAACGCTATCATGTTATCTAAATAGCATGTTTTCAATGAACATTTTTAGAATTTATGCTCCTCTTGGTGTTTCTATTAATGCGATATCCCAAATTTGAATAAAAATAGGTGGATGGAAACATAGATAATGACACATAAAACCGAGTTTGTGTAGCATTTGCTTTCGCATACTTCAGTAGAATGTTATGGGCCTAAAAGTTTTGGTGATATTGAAGTGCTTGTCCAAAACTGATGGATGGAAGCTCTACAACAAGTCTCAAAATAATTGGCAATTCCACTGTGTCACTGCAGTGCGTCTGTATTCCCTTTGTGTCTGAGAAGAAGCTGAAGGCTCGCCGTGGACTGTAGATAAAAAGATAATCTGTGTGAATTGAACCCCACTCCACCCGTATTAAAACTAATTGTTAGGAACGCCCCACCGTTTTTTGTGAAGGATGAAACACACAAACGCAGAGCTTTCGGGGGGCTTATTTCATTTCAAAGACTCCTTTCATCTCTGTGAAGAGTGGATCTGGGTAGTCTGGACCATTATTTCTAGACTCACATATAGACATGTTGGAGAGGTGTTTGTACCAGCGAGACAAAAGGGAGCACGGCGTGGGGAGTGAGGACTCGATCCTCTCCACATGAAGGGTTTGAAGGTGTCTGAGGGGTGGTGAAGGACCCCAGAGCTCTAGGCTGTATCACAGCCTGTGGTGTCTCTGGGACAAGAGCTGTCTGCTGTCTGACTTTACCTGCAGAGACGGTCTTTGAAGAGAACAAAAAATATGGTGGAGAAGGATAATGGATGAAACACCAGCAGAGCATCTGATTATATGGGGTCTATTGTTGGTAGAGTTAAAATGAGGGTTGGTTCCCTTGAATTTCCTCCAAGGCTTTTGCTGAAGATTTGGATAAAGGTGGAGTATTGATCCACGCTTGAGGGAAAGACAGGCCTTTGTGAGGTGTAAAGCCATCTGACAAGACACCCCAAGCACATCCTCAAAGAGATGCCTGATTATGGTGATTTATCGGATCTGCTCAACATTGATTTTCAGCCTGGTTGACCCCTGAGACTTTTCAAGGTCTTGATCAGTCTTTAAGATAAGTAAGATGCTTGGTGATGACTTCCTCTAGTGTCAATATGTTAGTCTAGCAGAGGCAGTTATCAGCAAATGGACAATAAATTAAAGGAAAAAAGCTCTATTGACGGCATCTGTGGCATTATGATGTTTACCATGGAAAATAATTTTGGCTTGTCCTTCATTTTGTCAAAAACAAAGGAACAAGGCCCTTTTAAATCTGCAATCTTTGCTCGGCCCATACAGGGTTTTTTTTTTATTTTTATTTTTTTTTATCAATTTAAATAATTTAAATTTAAAATGGCTGTTTTCTATTTTAATATACTCTATTTTAAAATGTAATTTATTCCTGTTATGGCTAAGCTAAATTTTAAGCGTCATTACTCCCATCTTCAGTATCACATTATCCTTCAGAAATCATTCTAATATGCTGATTTGCTGCTCAAAAAACATTTCTTATTATTATCAATGTTGTGGAAACCAGAAAAAGTTCAAAAGAACAGCATTTATTTGAAAAAGAAATCTTTTGTTACATAATAAATGTTTTTACTGTCACTTTTGATAAATTTAATGCATCCATGCTGAATTAAAGTATTACATTAATTATATATATATATATATATACAGTCAAACCAAAATTTATTCAGACACCTTGAACATTTCATTCATTAATACAGTTTATTCATTATAGTTAAAAAAAAAAATGGTAATAAAATATGACAAGATCTCAGAGTTAAACTGTGTCTTAATCTTAATTATGTCAGATAACACTTAAGCAAAACATGGTCAGGTCAAAGTGTCTGAATAATTTTTGGTTCCAAATTTTTATCAATAATACTGGTAGTCCACTGTATGAAGAATTTTTGGGTATAATATGTCACAGTTTACTTTATTTTGCTATCCTCACTTACATAAATGAACTATAGTGTCCTGTACCCACTAGTAAAATATATCAAAAATATCACAAATGTCTGAATAATTTTTGATTTGACTGTATACTAAGGGACAATGCAGAATTATTTTCTGTGGTCAACATTATTTAACCCTGAAAAATTCACATTGACAAACTGTGATTCTTTATCATCTTCATCCCTTCATAATGAACTCATTGCTCTGAATCTTTCAGCGGTGACATCTGTTTCATCAGAGGGGCTGTGACAAATCACTGAAGAAAGTTAGATGCCAAAAATACTCCTCTTTGTCCTTCGATAACCCGGTTCCCTTCTGAAGAGTCTGCAACAGAAAATGTTATTCTTAGAGTCCCATTTGGCACATCTGTCTGTCTGCAATCTGAAATATTAGCGCTCTGATCAGTGCCTGAACAGCATTTCCACCCACAGAAACCCTCCAGTGACTGCAGTGTGTCCACCCACTGGAGCTCTTGCCATGGTTGCATGATAGTGGACAATAGATTATTCTTGTAGTAAATCCCTAACTGCTGGACAAGAATTACATTTTATGTTTTGATAATGCTTTGCACGATTAGGGTCCAGTATACATGTTTTGAGGGGAGATTGTATCTGTTTCTGGCCAGATGGGAGATTCATAGTGTCTGATGATAATTTAAAATTGTCCTTAGGAGACACAACCAATCCTCTTTTACCAAAACACACACGCACGCACACACACACACACACACACACACCTATTTCAGAAAGGTCTATTCAGGCGCCTATAGCGTACTGCCACACGGCAGCCGACTGTTTAACACTAACTCGCCAACAATGACTGTTACTTAATATTGTCATCTGAGATCCCTGACAATGAGACATAAGAACCCCCCAGAGAGAGGGCGGTGAACATTAAACATGCTGCAAAGGAGTCTGTGGTGTTGCTAAGTGTCATTGTTGTCATTCAAAGTGTCAGGTTTGAATATAACATGTGGTTTCCACACTGTCAGCACCCCAGCTAACAAAACTATAAGAACGTTTTGCTAACGCTGCCATTAAGTTATGAAAACGTTACTTCTGAATGTTCTCTGAACATTCAAACAATTTTTTAATTGTTAAAAAAGGATTTCTTGGATATGTGAATGTTGAGGGAACATTCAATTTTGCAAACATTATGGCAATGTTACTTTTGAATGTTCTCTGAACATTCTGAAACAATTCACACTGAACGTTAGCTAAACTTCTGAGAACGTTCCCTATTACCTGGGACTGCATTTATGATACATTAAAGCCTGTCACTTTTAGAGAAAACAACATTTTGCAATGTGTAGATTGCACTTGTTGCCCTTTAAAATCTTAGTGTTCATTGAGGAAGTGAAGAAACTTTCCTTTTTCCTTTTACTGTAAAGAGAACATTTTTTGGTATAAGCAATTTTTAGTGCAACGGAAACGGATGCACTAAATAGTATTATACAATAGTTAGTTCCGCTCCTCAAATCTGATTGGCAGAGCAACGTTCCAAGAGTGATGATATACAGTGCAACACCACTACAACCTTTCACTGTTTGTTTTATTCTGCGCATTAGTGGTGGGGATTTTTAGTGACTCTTTCTGCAGTTTACATTGTTTTGCTTATGCCAGTGAGCCAGTGAAATATTTCCTTAACATTTTAAAAACTGGACATTTTAAACATTCAAAAATAACATTTTCATAACTTAATGGGAACGTTCTTAGAACATATTTTTGTTAGCTGGAATGTTGTAAGTTTGTCTCATCAGGCAATCAAAAGTTACACACACACGTGTGTTCTTCGTGCCCACTTGAACACTTGGGCTAAATACCGGGAAATCCTTCATGCAAGTACATAAGTGCTCAAGTGCAAAGACCATAGATATGGCAGAAATAGTAAAAGTAGTTTGCTATTTCGAATACAAATGTCTTTACAGGTGAGTCATATAATCATTCACTCAAATGATTCGTTCAAAAACACTACTGTGTGTTGCTTGGAGACTGGAACAATTCTTCTGTGGCTTTGTAAGCATTAAGTAATTAAGTATTCGAAAGTATTTTCGCCGGGAGAGCAAAAAATAAACAAATTAACTGGCAATATTGTATCAAAAATGTTCAAGTTGTTCAATATTAGCCTCTTGTTTGTTGAACTGTTGTATAAAATTAATATCACACTTGCGCCATGCTGTTGGCCTGAATATTAGCAATGATGTGGTTACCTGTGTCTATGGTAATTGGTTCTTACAGTATTGAACTTACAGGGGTTGGACAATGAAACTGAAACACCTGGTTTTAGACCACAATAATTTATTAGTATGGTGTAGCGCTCCTTTTGCGGCAAAACAGCATCAATTTGGCAGATTCAAGTCCTTCAGAGTGGCCATTTTGAGGGATTTTAAGCCATTCCTCTTCCAGAACAGTGGCCAGGTCACTCTGTTATGCTGGTGGAGGAAAACATTTTCTGACTTGCACCTCCAAAATACCCCAAAGTGGCTCTGGAGACTGTGCAGGCCACAGGAGATGTTCAACTTCACTTTCATTTTCATCAACCATTCTGTCACAAGTCTTGCTGTGTGTATTGGTGCATTATCATGCTGATACACGGCACCCCCTTCAGGGTACAATGTTTGAACCATTAGGTGCACATGGTCCTCCAGAATGGTTTGGTAGTCCTTGGCAATGATGCGCCTATCAAGCACAGTAAGAAATGCCATGATATTGCAGCCCTAAACCATCACTGATCCACCCTGTGCTTCACTCTGGGCAGCAACAGTCCTGGCGTTAAGCCTCATTGGGGCTTCTCCACACCGTAACTCCAACGGATGTGGGAAAGACAATGAAGGTGGACTCATCAGAGAACAATACATGTTTCACATTGTCCACAGCCCAAGATTTGCACTGTTGGCACCAATGAAACTGACATTTGGCATTGGCACGAGTGACCAAAGGTTTGGCTATAGCAGCGCGACCATGAATACTGACTCTGTGGAGCTCCCAAAGAAATGTTTTGGTGGAAACAGGAGAGTCGATGTGGCATTTAATTCTGCATTGAGTTGGGTAGCTGTGGTTTTATGTTTTTTGGATACAATCCGGTTCAGTACCTGGACATTCCTTTCAGGCAGCTTCCTCTTGCGTCGGCAGTTACTCCTGTTGGTACCATTGTGGTTCGTCCTACATGGTGGTATGCTGACATTACTCTGGATACCATAGCTCTCGATACACCACAAAGACTTGGTGTCCTGGTCACAGATGAGCCAGCAAGAAACGCACCAGCAGTTTGTCCTCTTTTGAACTTTGATATGTCTCCCATTATGTTGTGTGGATTACAATATTTTATGTACAGCTGTGCTACTGCTCTGCTAATTCAACCTTCACATTCTGCTCTTGCTGATGGAATGTAAAATCAGTGAAGATTGGCCACCAGACCACGCAAATATAGGAATGAAACCTTCAACACTACATTTGCCAGTTTTTAAGTTTCATTGTCCAACCCCTGTATAACTTAAAGGGTTAGTTCAACCCAAAATGACAATTCTGTCATTAATTACTCACCCTCATGTCGTTCCAAACCCATAAGACTTTCGTTCATCTTCGGAACACGAATGATGACAGAATGCTGTCAGATTTCCTTCCATACTGACATACTGAGATTCATGCCAGAACTAAGTGATTATGAAAATACAGTTTTCATTAAGTTGAAGATGATGCTTTATCTTGAGGACTCACTTCTGAGGGAAGCATCATTAAACAAACGAAGTCTCATTTTGTTTTGAGTATTTGACCTTTGTGTTTGGTTTCGTTTTATTTTCTGCTTTTGGCTTCCTTTCTTTTTCAACATTTATTGTTTTACTATGTGCTTTGGAAGCACAACAGCATCCTCCCACACCATGGCAACACGCCTCTCTGGAGCTAATACAGGATCCTTAATATGGAGGTTAAGCACCTCAGAGAGGTTTAGGTTACAGAGATATGATTCATTCACACTCCTCTTGCTGTTTCATTTCCCTCTCTTCATTTGAACCATCTTCCACCCTCTTGCTGTTGGGCTCTAATTTGGTTCTTCTCAAATAACATGGATTATTTAGACATCCACAGTAATGTAACTGATAGTTACAGAAAACCATGATGACAACATGGCCATGATATTATAAAACAATAGGGGCTATTCAAGCATGCTGATGCAGGTAAGAACGCTCAAACACGGTCACAGCAAGTACCATCAACCATAGCGGCCCTCTCAGGATTCAACAAACTCACAGTCTTTCATCACAAAGTCAGTAATCCTGAATGGCCCCTGCTGGAAAGGAATTTATGTGCTTGCTTACAGCATGAGTGCACTAGGTTCAACAACATTTAAGAAACACAGCAGGACAAAAAAATGGGTCCTTTACCTGCTTGCTCACTCATTTTTGTTAGAGTGACCTTTGTGTATGATGAAATATTCTAGTTTCAATCAATACATGAACATCTTTAGAATGATTCAGGGTTTTTAGGTTGTTTTCCTTAGTGTGTTGTTAGATGCTAATGTCGCAAGAATAAGTGGAAATAAGAGAAATGAAACGGCAGATATGCTGCAGAGTTCTTGTAAACAGGATGAATAGGGACTCAGTTGACTAAGACTGAGTTAATTAATGGTACATGTTTGGGGTTAATGATTCAAACAAACCCTAAAGTATTAAACTTCGACATGTAACTCATTTTGTGTAACTTATTAATGTCCTTAATATCATTTGTGTGGCTTGTTGATGAAAGATGTGCTCTTACTTTTTCATGAGATTGGATTTAGGTTACAATAAAACAATTTATTAATTTAAAAATAAGTTATTTTAATATTAATATATAATATGTTTATTAATATCTTGAATTAGCTTATATTTTATATTATTTTATTTTTAATTTAATTTTAATTTAATTTAATTTTATTATATTTTTATTTTATTATATTATTTTATTTTTAGTATTTATGTTTTTGTAATTTTTATTAGATTATTTTTAATATTTCTATTTAGTTGTCATTTATATATTTAAGTTTTTAGTAAATATTTAGTAATTTTAGTACTTATTTCACAGTTGCCACAGCAAAATTTAAAATTTTAGTTTTTTAAATTATAATTTAATCTAATATTTTTATTTTATTTCAACTTTATTTCAATTAATGAATCGATTTAATAGTTTTAGTTATAACAATAACAACACTGATGTAGCAACACACTGGCAAACCCATTGCAATTTAATTAATTTTTTTTTTTTTTTAAATGTAATATTTTGTTTTTCAATTCTGATGAATATTCACCATTGGTAACCTTATTAGCCAAACAACAGATGGCAGAATGCTGTCTTTACCAGTTTCATCTTGTCTCCAAAAAGCAGACAGTCACAAATGAGTCATTCTAATAAACCCAGTCCTAAAGAAACCAGCAGCAGCCCACAGAAATTATTACAAAACAACTCTGACACATCTGAAGCCCATAAATCATGCACCAATAGGGTGACAATGCCTCATTTAACATTATGTTGTATTACAAAAGTAGCTTCCCGACAGGTATACATAACAGGAACAGAAGGGACAACAACATTGTGCAATCCGAAATAAGGGGTCCCATGGGTTTTTAAGAGCTCTCTAGTCTGTGAGCCCTGGGGGTTTTGGGGGCATGCGATTTCTGTTGATGGATTCTGGGATGTTACCATGGCTCATCGTTGTTGTAAAAGCCGGATGTGGGCCCACAGAGGAATGCCAAGATCCCTGGGTTGGCTAGGCTGAATGAGCAGAGGGTGACAGCCTCGCCAGGCATGCTGGGAAAGAACATTCTCATGCAGATAAACTGGAAAAAAGCTCCTTGTCTGGAGTTCTGGAACTCCATATGGGAATCTCACACTCAACAGGATGGAAAACTAAAAGCCCAGCACCAGCAGTTCTCAGCATGTTCAGGGGTAAATAGCATTTAATTTTTCAAATTAAATTAATTATTTTTCATATATATAGGACATAAATACTTTTATTTAGTAAGTCAAAATCACTAGCATCTAAATGAATAATTATTCAAAGAAATAATAAAATATTAAATCTATTTAAATAAACATTATAAGATATATATTGTTTTGCCCCTATTTTTTATAATTTTATATGAACAATATTTATTCCAGATGCTGTTCAACCGGTCCTTAGTTTTCTAAGGACCACTCACCATTCACAATTTTTACCCAGCCCTCCCCTATTACTCTCTCTTCTTTCTCTCTCTCCCCTATAAAAAACTACTAACCATATCATCAGGCATACAATAGTCAAGTCAAGTCAAGTCACCTTTATTTATATAGCGCTTTTTACAATGTAGATTGTGTCAAAGCAGCTTTACACTGATAACTGGTACATTATTTGGCTGCACAGCAGCTCTTAAAGAATAGTGTCAATGCAGGTAGATCAAAGCACTGTTGAATATCAAATGTCAAGTCAAATGTCAAGTGTCCCCAACTAAGCAAGCCAAAGGCGACAGCGGCAAGGAACCCAAACTCCATCAGGTGACATCAGGTGGCAGACAAGTGGCAAATAGGTGTTTAAGTGGAGAAAAAAACCTTGGGAGAAACCAGGCTTAGTCGGGGGGCCAGTTCTCCTCTGGCCAACAGTGCTTTGTTACGATTCAGGTTGCCATCGTAAGTCCAATAGGATCGCAACATTCAAAGTATTTATTCCAGTTCCATCCAATTGAGGATCGTATTCATCACGCCGGTATGGACGGTTGTTGAGGAACTGTGTCGTGGCTGTCGTGTCAGTGGATGATCTAGTTGACTCAATCTCTGCTGATACTTCAGGGCTGCGTTGTGGTCGTGTCAAGGCGCAGGTCCTTGGTCTCACCTGGATACGGCCCGGATCCGGTTGACTACGGTGAACCTCGGGATAACCAGAAAGACTAATATTAGCGTAGATGCCATTCTTCTTCTGATGTAACGAGTACATCATGTGTTATAGGAAGTGTTCCCGGTTCCGGCTGACCTAATTTATGCAGCCTAATAATCCTTTAACGGATTTGAAAATATAAATTGGTAGTGTGTTATGTGTATGCCAGGTTAAAGAAATGCGTTTTTAGTCTAGATTTAAACTGATAGAGTGTGTCTGCTTCCCGAACAATGCTAGGAAGATTGTTCCAGAGTTTAGGTGCCAAATAGGAGAAGGATCTACCGCCTGCGGTTGATTTTGATATTCTAGGTATTATCAGCTGGCCTGAATTCTGAGATCGCAATAGACGTGAAGGACTATAATGAATTAGGAGCTCGCTCAGGTACTGGGAAGCTAAACCATTTAGTGCTTTGTAAGCAATTAGCAAGATTTTAAAATCTATACGATGTTTAACAGGAAGCCAATACCACTACAATGTCCTCATTTGTTAAGACATATAGGCACACTGTAAACCCCATAAGTTCAGAATACTCAAAACATTTGTGGAAGCCGATTACCTCTAAAAATTTAAGTAAACTCAAATTTTTTAAGTTAACTAACTCAAATATTAAGTTAGTAAAACTTATTTTTTATTTTGTAGTACACAAACATGTTATTTAATTGAAATATTGAATAAACTATAACTCATTTTTGTTTGTTTGCATAAATATCATATTAAACTTAAACCTTTATGTTTAAGTGCTAGTTAGCAACAGCACACTAACGTGCTAATGCACCTACCAAAGAGACTATCATTATATATACTTGCATGTACATAGTTAATCAATATATAGCCTTGAAGTTTTGCAGCCCATCCTTGACCTAACAGCAGGTTGTCACCACAATGGTAACCCTACAAAACTTCAACATAACAGAAACCCCTGTAAACCCCAACAGAACAGAACAATAAACACTAACACATCTCTAACAGATCATGTGTCCAATGGAAATCTTATTGGTTTGACCATAGTTACTTCAATTTTGCTGTAATTTTACCACATGTGTACCATTTCACTTTTTTTGGGCTGCCCTTGTATTGCTTGTTTGCAGGAAGTGGTAAACGTGTGATGTGGCACAACTGAGGCATGACCAATATTGCTCTTAACTACCAACATGCTTTGAGTTATCTGGGAGGTGTGGCTCATTTCCTTCCCTTTTTCTTTCTCTGTCTATCCCCTGTTGCAAACACATCCCTTCTCTCTGGTCACCTGTTTGTGTGGGAACGGATATGATGCAAACCACAGAAGCTTCTCCACCCATAGCCTGTCCTGCTCATAAAGATAATGTTATATTGTTGTTTAAATGTTCCTTTAATTATCCTCTTACCATAATGTTTAGCAGTAATTAATTAAAGTGCAACAAATTGCTGATTTCCTTTAAACAACAAGATGGTAAAAATTGCATCTTGAGTGAATACCAAATTGTGATGGGAAAGTTATGTTGGCAGATTAACACCTGATTATTTATTAACAATATCACACTTGGTTACTTATTAGGAGTTCACCTGCGTAAAGTTGTTTGGAAGCATTTTTGTTAGTTACTTAGGGGCCGTTTATTTACACGACAATGGCGTTTTGGGAACCTGAAAATGCTAACTTTTGAAAACAGGTTTTTGAAAACAATACTGTTATCAAAAGCGAATTTCTGAAAATGGTGACATAATGCGCATGCATATTGCGTGTTGAGTCTATAGGCATGCGCAAGTACTTGACAACCAAAACAACAATAGCGAACTACAGGACTGTGTTTTTGCTGCTCAAGATATTGAGTTTATTAATGCTTCTCCAGCAAAGTGTTTAATTCTGCACCACTACTACGACCAGTAGAGAAGCATTATTTACATATGCCAAATTCAACCCGATCTCACGGCAATTCGTACGTATTTTACGAGGTGGCTAATTCATACAAATTCGTACGACCTTACTCGTATGACCTCACTCGTACGAATTTGTATGTTTTTTGCTAAATCGTATGTATTTTACGAGTTGCCAAATTTGTATGAATTCGTACGAATAACCTACCCCTAACCCCGCCCCTAAACCTACCCGTCACTGGGGTTTAGACAAATTTTACAAGGTGGCTAATTCATATGACCTCACTCGTATGAATTCATACGAATTAGCCACCTCGTAAAATACGTACGAATTGGTCGTGAGATAGCGTTGGCCAAATTCTAACATCGCCAACTAATTCTAATTCTGGTAGGTACTGGCCTGGCAGCATAATACAGCGTTTTAAGTCGTTTTCGCGGATCCGTGAGAATGGGGATCGTTTTCACAACATTGTCCCCTATACGTTTTCCTTTTTTTAAGTACATTGTTGTCGTGTAAAGTACCCTTAGGCTAACAAAAAGTGCTGGTATTAACATTTTTTGTACATGTACTATGGTAATCATTAGTGTTGGGGGAAGTTACTTTTAAAAGTTATGCGTTACAATATTGTGTTACTCCTTTAAAAAGTAACTAATTACATTACTTAGTTACTTTTTATGGAAAGTAATGTGCTGCATTACTTTTGTTTTTCGCAAGTCTTTAAAGCAGTAATACTTTCAACAGCATAGCCTATACAACATACACCTTCATTTTCTTTTAAACACATTTAGAATATTATTATATTCTGAGCACTTAGAATATTTCCTGACACGTAGAGCTATGCCATACAAAAAAAATCTCTTAACATTACATGTTATATACCTACTATACAACTCTTTTTATTGAAAGCTGAAAGTAATGTGTTTTGTTACTTTTGTACTCTGTTCCTGTGCACAAATGAGTGCGCATGTCTAAGTGACTGCGTTATGGAGAAGAGAGAGTAGTTAATAAGTAATAACTAATTAAGTAGTTAAAAAAAGCAAATTAATTCAAATGTGCATTACTTAAAAAAAAAAAAGGTAACTCAAATATTAATGTGTAAATTTATAAAGTAATGCATTATTTTACTCGTTACATCAAAAAAGTAATCTGATTACATAATGCATATTACTTGTAATGCATTACCCCCAACACTGGTAATTATTCAGCACCATAGTAAATAGCAACATTCATTAACAGTTGCCATCACTTTCATGATACTTCAAAGAAAACACTATACATCATTACAAGAAACATTATGCATTCACTTTCAAAAATGAAAAAAATTAAGTATTTTTTGACTCACAGTCTTTGCATTCACAATTTAAAAGCCTTTGGGGATATGAAAAAATAGTTTAGTGGTAAAAACAGAAGTTATACTGGAACTGGCATAGGGTGTGGTTCAGTAAAACTGTTTGTCACATTGGTTGTGCCCTCTTTCACATGCCTTCAGTAAGCATGGGAAAAGCAAAATGGCTTTGGGTCACTGAGAGTTTAAAATCAGAAATAAAACAACACTCCTCCCTTTATGGTTGCATTGGTGACACTAGCCTGGTATACAGTCTTGAAGCTTTTGAGAAAGAAAAAATATTTGTTATCTACTGTTATTTTGGACTAGCTGTTCTTGATCATGGGAGTGCTCAATATTGACTCATTTATCATTTACATTCACTGAGCTTCCTCCAACATCCATTCAAGATAAATCTGCTAACAGACTCATCAAGCATCAAAGCATCTTAAACCTTGAATCAGCATTAGTGAGAGACTCAACCTGCATTGTAAAATGTTTATGTTTATGTCATCTTTTGTTGCAGTATGTTTCTTATTGTCTCTCTGGCAAAGCAGCAGTTCTTAGCAGATGCTTATATTTTGGCATTATTGGAGAAAAGAAATTGGCACAATATGAGAATTTCCTCAGCTTACTTCAACATCCTTCTTTGTTGTACCATCTCTTTAAGTCTTAGCACAACCTGTGCTATCTAAAAGAGGTTACGCATTCTTGCATAAGTAAAGCACATTTTTAAGCTTTGATTGGCGTGAATTAAGATTATTCATATCAGCCCTTATGCAGTACTTTGAACTAACAGAACAAGGCCCAGGATCCTTTTATCTGACTCACTTAAGAGACATATGGATGAACTCTTAAGAAGAAACATTGTTTAAAAGAGTTGTGCTATGAAAGTTAAAGGTGCTTTGAGTACTTTAATTTAAAGTAATTAAATGTGAACAACGGCGAAACAGGCACTAAGATTTTCCCATAAAATAAACACTGGAGACTCAATGGATTTCAGTTAGCTGTTTAACAAACTATCAGTATTTGTGGAGATATTGTGCAGATTAGTGTCCTAAATTCCCAAATGCTTTTGTTTGATATTTTTCATACAGTGTGTTTCTTGTTTTTACCTAGGGCAGCCTGTGGTGCGTGGGATGTGCTGATAACAGCAGGTGTGTGTGTGTGTGTGTGTGTGTGTGTGTGTGTGTGTCGGTATGATAGCTGCTCATTTTCAGTGGCATGACTAACAGCTAACATAATTACAGGACAGACTGTTGACGAGCCTGTATTGCCGTAAAATAATTTTTATATCTCTAACACAGACAAGCAAATCAAATACAAGGCCATAACTGTTTTATTGTGAATTGTATATTATGTACAGTAGCTGTGATATGCTTTAAAGGTTTAAAAGACCACCAATAACCACTGCTCAGCTGATTTAAAAAACATGTTTATTCTAATAACAAAAGACTTGTTTTATGTTACTACTATCCAGTACTTGTATTCCAATGCTAAATGACCTAAGAAGGAATTTTTCATAGAGATTTTGCTTTAGATTTAAGGTTCACACTAACATTATAGCCAGGTTTATATTGTGGATGTTCTCTGTTAGAGAACGGTTCCTCCTGGCTACCTCAGGGGTCTTATTACTCTCTTGCCCTTCATTATTCATGCGTACAGACCTGAAATGCACCACCAGGAGACTGTATGCCAGGGGCGAGTCAATCCATCTCAAACCAAACACAATACTCACATCTTGTGAATTTTGCTGGCATAGATGTAGAATCAGAGAGACTTGTGGGATTATCAGATGCAAGTGTTCAACTAGCCCCAGATTTTAACCTGTTTACAAGAACACACTTACAATATGAAGAAAACTAGAACTGACTCATCTTATTAAGAATCATTATTATAAGAACCATATCTTTACAGGAGACATATAGTGCTTTCTTTAAAGCGTTTTACCGAACAATATGTCTCATTCACTAATCTATGAAAAGTTGTTAACGCCACGGAATAAATAAAAAAGGTAATTGCGACTTTTTATCTCACAATTGTGATTAAAATGTCAGAATGGCTAGTTATAAAATCGGAACTGCAAGAATTAAAGTAAGAATGCGAGATATCGACTCGCGATTGTGAGGAAAAAAGTCAAATTGTAAGATAAAAAGTCGCAATTACCTTTTTTATTCCGTGGTGGAGATTCCATACAAATCGCCCATATGCACGTATTTTGTGCGTAAAATCAGGAATCGCGATGAAAGCGCGTGATGAGAGCGCTTAAAGAGCAGGGGAATGAGAAAAGACTTATAATACGGATTCATCAACATTACATCGAAGGTAAGAACAAATTTACAGTATGTAGGCTACTACGTACTCCACTGATTTTTATTAGGCTATAGATCAGTGGCGTAGGCCTGCATACCTGTGGATAATCAGACGGCTGCGTAAGAACATTTTTTCACGCATGTAAATGCGCAAATTGTACTAAGTTATTAATAAATATCGCTGCCTTCACGTGCTATCGGAAATTTGATCATTCCCACTTCTGAAGTTGTGATTAGGAGCTTATCGCATTCATGTTTCGAAATGGGATGGCATTCATGTGCAATTTTTACCTAGGAAACTCGTATTTACGATAATTCCGAGAGCACGTGAAGGCAGCATAAGGCCCATTGTGTTTTGGTACATGTGTACCAAAACATTCCATTTTATCATTTTGCAAACATCATGGAAATGTTACTTTTGAATGTTTTGTGAATCTTCTGAAACAAGTAGTAACATTTAAAAAACGTTAGCAGAACGTCCAAGGGTCCAACTAAAACGTTTCAGAAATAAAATGTTCCATGATTGTGAACATTTTTGTGCTAACGTTTTGAGAACATTATTAAAGACCAGATAACTCTGAAAGAACGTTCTATTAACATTATTGGATGAACTCAAGTTCATAACTTTGAGAGAACCTTTCCAGAACGTTAACCAAAGTTCTGAGAATGTTAGCTGGGGAATCATAAGTCTGGTTGTTTGGAAAAGCATAATTTGAGGTATCCTTCATGTTCGGGGTGAGTTACATGTCACAGTTTAATACTGTTTAAATCCCACACTCTACGTTTAAGCAATAATAATAGTGATTCTTGCTTAAGCAAACACCACTAAATGTAAAAGGATGAAGCAATCACATCAACATGTTTCCTGGAAACGTGACGAGTGTGGGTGGATCTATTTTGGTTCCTCTATATAGGACGTGTTTTTAAAAGAATCCAGAAGTGAATAATTGCTGTTATATGACTGTGAGTGTGTGAGCTGACCCCTCCGTTAATGAGATTGTCATTAGGTCTATTCCACAGAGCTTTCATAGGAGGCAAGCAAAAATTAAAGAGAAAGACTTAAATTCACTGCAGCCTAGTTACTATTTCAGAAAGACTTCAGATGTGAAGAACATGATAGGAACTTTTGAACACACAACAAATTGTGTAGTTAGAAGTCTTTATGTGTTACTAAATAAGGTAATTCACCTTATGCACTTTTACCCTAAAAATTTTTATCATATTTGATACACAAATCGCCTTTAACTGATTGAGACTGTCGTCTGATTGATAGCTTATACTTTTCTAGCAATTAAAATGCCTTTTAGAATGGTCCACCTTCAGATAATAGGCTAGTAATAGGCTATTTCATGATGAACGTTTACTTTATCCATTGCATTTTGCCCCCCACAATAAAAAACTACAGAGCTTTTTTTTTTTACTTTTTTAAAACTTAGCATCTAAATATCATCTTACTAAGACATATTATTGTGAGATATAAAGTGACAACTGATATTTATATGAAGTTTATGTACTGTAAGTAGTCTGCTATGCTGCTATAAAGATCTCATTGATTTACATTACAAGCTATCAGAATTTCATTGTACTTTGGCCATTGCAATATCAGCAACTGCACCAAATTGCATATTTTTGCTCATTTTGGGCCTCTGAATAAAATTTGTTCCTCAAATATAAGCTCCTTATTCTCTTATATCATACTATACCATAAAGGCCTGATGTATCAAACATTATACTCTACAAAAACACATATGCACACCCTAAAGGTTCAATAAAATGTTCCATTTTTAAAAAAAGGTCAACTTTTTCTTGACCTTTAATGGCTGTATGTTGAGGCTGAAACCTGTGAACACAACCCTGTGTTACATATTGCCAATTTATCTCTTAAATGGTTTGGGTCCCAAGATGCTTCAGCCTGACGCCACTCGAAACACAATATTTACCACACACATTATCTCCCTCATTCTGACACTCACACAGGAGATTATGAAATCATCCTGTTGATGAAACTTGGCCTGGATGGTGTGGGCTCCCACACACACTCACACTCGACTTGGTGCAGTGAGTAGAAGCTCAGAGCGGTCCACTGCCTCTCGCGTCTCTGCTCAGGCTCAAGCTGACAGTGGGCTTTACGTTTGCCCGAGGGGAAGACAGTCGGAACGTTGATTTAATTTTACAGTATAGTTACTGCTCAGACGCTTAAGCGAAAGAGAAGAGCAAGAGAGGATAAGACGGAATGGCCTTTCCTGACATCACGGAGAATGACATAAAAGAAGTGATGCGTGAGGAGGCAGAGGACAACTTTGATGATGACGGTAGGGTCATGCTGGGACGGGGTGGGAAGTTTAGGCCGTGGTTGTGAGTGAATCTTGTGGAGATGTAGTTTTTATGTGTCATATCTCGACATAATACAGAATGTGTGGAGTGGGCGTTCTTGTATAACTCCTGGTTGTGTTGAAGTACATTAGTAGATCTGTTTGATAACTCAGATACATTGAGCATGTCACTGTACAGCTGCGCCTGTAAAACTGAAACATTGCAGCCGTTTGGCATTTTTAGAAGGTAATGCATGATCAAACATGTTCATATGAGTGATATCTGCTGTTTGAGCGGAGGAACAGGATGCTGGTCGATGTTCTGGAAGGCATACATTTCCCCTGTTTATGAAATTTGCATAAATTAACATACTGTAAGAATTTTAAAAACATTCTGAAGATAATTTACTGTATGGTTACTTCTAGATGACTTTTGGAGCAGCACAAACAAAATGTAATGATATGAGAATGTAATGACTTCTGTTTTTCTGTTAATGGCATTTCAAGCAGATGAATGTAATGTGAATTTCTCTTCTAGTGCTCGAGCATTAGAAATGTTGCTAAAAAAGGAGTACAACTGCTATGATTTGTGTTCAAGCAAGAAAAGCTGTACATGCTGCACATACACAAAAGTTTGGGGTTGGTAAGATTTTAATGTTTTTGAGAGAAGTCTCTTTGCTCACCAAGGCTGCATTTATTTGATCAAAATAAATTTTTTTTTATAACTATTTAAATATATTTTGAAATGCAATTTTATCATGCGATGGCAAAGCTGAATTTTCAGCATCATTACTCCAGTCTTAGAAATCATTCTGATATGCTGATTTGCTGCTCAAGAAACATTTCTGATTATTATCAATGCTGAAAACAGTCGTGCTCCTTAATATTTTTGTGGAAATCGTGATACATTTTTTTCAAGATTTTCTGACAAACATAAATTCAAAAGAACAGCATTTTATTTGAAATAGAAATCTTTTGTAACATTATAAATGCTTTTACTGTCACTTTAATCAGTTTAATACATCCTTTCTTACTTAATCTTACTGATCCCAAACTTGGTATTGTGTAGTCTGAGAACTTAAATAATTTGGGTTTTGGGACACCATTAGTGGACTAAAATTATTCACTCTCCAGATGTATTTTTCAAAAGTTCATTATGGACACTCAAGGCACCTTTTGAGGAATACACATAATACATCATTCCCAAGATCATTCCTGTTTTGTTGCTTATTCTGTGTATGAAGGGTTTACACTGGCATCAGTGGGTGTGAAATATCTAACTCGTTATCTCATTGAACATCCCATATAAACATCACTTCACTGGTAAAGTTGTCCTTTTAAAGCCTGTCTCTATGCTAGCAGATATATAGTGTTTTGTCTGTGATATATTTGTCTTAGACATGTTGTCATCTCCATCTAAGTTCTGAAGAACTGAATGATCTGATTTAACTGCTGTTTCTGCAGAAACCCTGCTGCCTCAGTATGAGAAAGAGCAGGAACGTCTGTGCATGAGAATAGAGAGAGAAAGAATATAGCATGAAAGTGGTTTATTTCACTCAATCTCTGACTGTAAGTTATGATTAGGTCTTTGTCTTTTCCCTGAAGGGTTTGAACTGTAGAAACAGCATGGCTGAGTTTGGATTGGGTGGAAATGTTGCTATGTATCTATTTATAGACTGGGATTATGTGAATGTGTTGGACATTACCTATCTCGTTCACATACTACATAGAGATTAGTGTTTATCAAATGCAGAAGCATGTGATAGATAATAGGAATAAGAAATAAGGAATAGTTATAGATAATATACAGTACATAGATATATGCTACTATGGTATCACCATTGCGCATTATTGTGTTTGACATCTTGATAATATGTGACCCTGGACCACAAAACCAGTCATAAGTCGCACGGGTATATTTGTAGCAATAGCTAACAATACATTGTATGGGTCAAAATTATCAATTTTTCTTTTATGCCAAAAATCATTAGGATATTAAATAAAGATCATGTTCCATGAAGATATTTTGTGAATTTCTTACCGTAAATATATCAGAAATGTTTTTTTGTAAGTGGATATGCATAGCTAAGAACTTAATTTGGACAACTTTAAAGGCGATTTTCTCAATATTTTGATTTTTTTGCACCCTCAGATTCCAGATTTTCAAATAGTTGTATCTCGGCCAAATATTGTCCTGTCCTAACAAACCATACATCAATGGAATGCTTATTTATTCAGCTTTCAGATATATAAATCTCAATTTAAAAAAATTGACCCTTATGACTGGTTTTGTGGTCCAGGTTCACATATCTCCTTTTGTATGATAATGACGGCATTATGGGAAAGCTGTGACTTGATCGGACTGAGTTTTTTTTCAATAATCATGCAACTTCTGTATTTTTTCTTTTGGAAGTTCAAAATCCAAGGCTCAAAAATATGAGGGAGCACATTGTTCTTCCAATATTTAATTTCCATCCAATAAAACCAGCTCATTAGAGTCGCTCATATCTTTTTCAGTACACTGCACTAAGGCCAGCTTGCAACCTAGTTTAAACTTTCCCTGAAAACTTTATTTTTTTTCTTCTTTAACCTAATTCAATCAAAAAAAGTAATTGAGTAAGGGCAACTTTATGGAAACAAAACACATATTTGTGTTTTTTGCATGTGCTTCATGAGTTATTCAAAAAGGGTTTTCATGTGGCCGCCTGCAGCTCCTTGGGTAGAGAGTGAAGCCTGTTTTTTGGTCCTGAAGCAATGAAGTATGAGCACTGCTGAGAATAAACTAAGAAGACCTGGGTCATGGTGACTATTAGAGTCTTGGTAAATAAAATGAATTTATGTTAGTCCCCAATATATACCATGTCAGCCATAATGACTAATCAAAATGAGTGCTACTTAAACAAGCAGTTACAGTACAACTACTGGGCACATACTTTAAAGTCACCTTGATATCAAAATTGACAATTTCTATTTTATTATAAATTATTTATCCCTGCACATCATTATTTATTTATTTATGTTTTAATTCATGCGGCCTCATAGTCTTTAATCAAAATTACTTCCCCTCCCTCTTGCAGCGAAATCTCTTCTCTGCTTTGATGATGCGTTTACTGGCGAGAGGGCGGGGCAATCTGTCACTCACATGAGATCACAGCAATAAAGTGACGTCAGAACCAGGAGACTAGACTAATTCACCGCTGGTTCCTTTGAGATTTTCCTATGGGGTTTTATAATGGGGTTTTTCGATTTATGTGTAAAATAAAGCACTGTGGTAAACATAACTTGACTATACTTTGACGTTTTGTTCTACAACGTAAATTACACATAGCTTAAATGCGAATTTTAAAGCAGTTATGTTCATTTTTGAAAACATACGTTTTTAATATGCAACTAGATAAGACAGCTTGGGGTGTGAGTGTGTGCAGTATAGAACAAAACATTAAAGTATCATCAAGTTATGTTTACCACAGGCTTTATTTTACTCATAAACAGAAAAACCCCATTATAAAAGCCCATAGGAAAATCTCGAAGGAACCAGACTTCCGGGTTCTGCCCCACTCTATAGCAAACCATCCAATCGATCCAATCATCCAATCGATCCAATCATCCAATCAATTCCCACTGGACAAAATCAAGTCCCGTCCTAAATTTTTTTCTTGTTTGAGAAGAAAAGGGAAGAAAAGACGTTTCATGGCAACTTTAATATTACCTAATCAATATTCATGAGCCAGGCTGTTTTATAATATTTCATCCTTGTTTTCATCAATATATACAATTAGAGCTGGTATTATAACTATTGATTTTGCAGTATTACATTTAATTTTCTCCAAAATTGTTTGCAAAGCATAAAAATTAATTAGTTGAGACTTTGTGACATGTTTATGTATTTTAATTTAAAGGTCTTTGCAACTTTTGATTGGGTGAGTCCTCATGTGATATTGCTGCAGCGAGTCTGTGAGGTGGCAAAAAGCTGCTGTATTACTAAGAACAGCATTTAAGCTGGATTTAATGATGTTTTCTGTCAATCAAATCAAGTGCCCATGCAAAAATCAGTGTCGGACTTCAAGCCTTTTTTACCCCCCCCCTCTGATCTATCGCACTCAGGCCAGGGAAACTGTATCCCCTCAGGGGCTTCAGCAAAGCTTACTGTGGTGGCATTAGATTTCAACGCTGAGCTGCTCCATGTATTGATTCCTGCAGGATGGTGGTGCCGCTAGGTGAGATTTACGGGTGTAGTCTGGCTTTAACTGAGATGTTATCTGTAGGCCTGTGGATCAGAACTTGCACTATACAATGTGCTTAGTCATCATCACTCTACAACACATGTCCAAGGCTGCCAATGAATGATGTCAGTGTCTATGTCAGCAAAGCAGGACAATTGTATTGTAGCTCTAAATGGCTGTATGACGTGCACCCATCAACCTATGGCTCATTGTTATCAGAAGCTGATTTAGTGTAGGAGTCAGAGAGTGATGTAGCACTGATCATTTCACACAGCTGTTTGATTCTCCACAACAAACACTTTTAAAGGTAACAAGATCAAAGTAGTTACCACAGATTACAAAACCGATTATAAGATTATAAGACTGTTTTGTCTGAAATCTGACTGGATGAGCCTTGTTCAAAGTTGTATTGAGTTCCATATAAATGTGCTACTTCTGTATAGCTACAAATCACCTACAGTTAAGAAGAATTTGTGTATTAATAATAATAATAATAATAATAATAATAATAGTATAAAATATTGCAGGTCTTTTATAATATTTCTTTTGCTATCATTTTATAAAAGCAGTAAGCCTCTTAAAGGGATAGTTCACCCAAAAATTAAAATTCTGTCATCATTTACTCACCCTCAAGTTGTTCCAAACCTGTATACATTTCTTTTTTCTGATGAACACAAAAGAATTGAATATTTTGAAAAATGTCGGAAACCAAACAGTAGACCCAATTGACTTCCATAGTATTTTTTTAACCATACTATGGAAGTCAATGGGGTCCATCAACTGTTTGGTTAACCATATTTTTTTAGAATATCTTATTTTGTGTTCAGCGGAAGAAAGAAATTCATACAGGTTTGGAACAACTTGAGGGTGAGTAAATGATGACAGAATTTTTATTTTTGGGTGAACTATCCCTTTAAAGGGTTACCTTCGTTCATCTTCGGAACTCAAATTAAGATATTTTTGATGAAATCCGATGGCTCAGTGAGGCCTCCATTGCCAGCAAGATAATTAACACTTTCAAATGCCCAGAAAGCTACTAAAGACATATTTAAAACAGTTCATGTGACTACAGTGGTTCAACCTTAATGTTATGAAGCGACGAGAATACTTCTTGTGCGCCAAAAAAACAAAATAATGACTTTATTCAACAATATCTATTGATGGGCGATTTCAAAACACTGCTTCATGAAGCTTCGAAGCTTTACGAATCTTTAGTTTCGAGTCAGTGGTTCGGAGCGTGTTTCAAACTGCCAAAGTCACGTGATTTCAGTAAACGAGGCTTCGTTACGTCATAAGTGTTTTGAAATTTCAATGGTTCACGTGACATTGGCAGTTTGATACACGCTCTGTGTATCAAAACTCATCTTCTTTTGTTAGATTGTGCTTCAAAAATGATGAGAAAAGGATGTTTTTTTTTAAGGATGTATTGAATTATAAGACTATAAGAACATAATTTTTTGCAGTGTATCTTTTCTTTTAATTTTATTTTTGGGCTTTTGCCACTTTTATTGATCGAAATAGAAGAGAAGTAACTTGAAATTATTGGAGAGTGAAAGCGGGAGTGGGATGTAAGGCATTGCGTGAACACATTGACACTCGCCGCTAGACTGGATCTCCAAAAAAAAAAAAATTTCTCAGATCTACAGCCATACTTTCATAAGTATGTCATCTTTTGCTTGTTGGTAGGTTCAGGCTTATGCCGACTGGAGGCTTTAGTCCCTCTCACTGCAGCTTGCGTGCATGAGGTTTATCCATCCAAAGTAGTGTGTGATGCTCTGGGCAAGTGTGTCAGAAGGAAGCAGCCATGACCTGATCATAGCGACTCAGGACACATGCCATTGAGCACACAGAACAAACTGTGCACCCTCAGTGTGAGAGGAAAAGAACATGGGATTACTGTTCTCTTTCTTTAAGCAGCCAGAGTGGTGTTTTTTAAAAGACAAGAGTTTCAGCTGTCACGTGCTCAATGATTGTTGTGTGGGGGGTTGTGCGTTACGATGTTGTTTTTCCTCATCACCACATTACGAAGGCCTCCACTGACCTACTTTAGACCAAACAAGCAGAGCTTCTACAAACACAAGGCTACTATGACTGTATTCTTGTGTGCACGGTGGGTGAAAACGCACAATGTGGAGAGGTGAAACACCGATGAGGCCACTGACAGATGAGCAGAGACACTTCCCGGTTTGCGCTGATCCACCATTCAGTTGGAAAACATGATCCACTGATTTGGGGCCAGCATTCCCTGGCTGATTCTTTATCTTTATGTCATTTACAATGTCATAACTGATCTCAATCTTACCATAAACCTATTATACTGATAGTGTACTGAACACCTGGAGGCCGGCTGTCCACAGACAGCTGTGTGGGTTGGCACCGTGGGTTGCTACCTGCTCAGAGCCTGTCATTAGACCAAAGGCAGGAGATCAGCCACAGGGCATGGCAGCCTATAATCTAAAAAGTCAGGCTTACTGGCTGCCTTCAAACACCATGAAATATACACAGTTTTGCGGTGCTGCAGTTTCAAAGGGTTCAAGGGAAAATTTATGGCCACCTGACAATTTACTTAGAGCTAGATTTATACATTTTACAAGGAAATGTGAGTGGTTCCTACTCCATGCAAAACTCACAATAGGGTGTTTTCTGCTAAACCAGCGCACAGTTTGCAACCTTTGTGACTCCAACAATATTCAAAGGCCCGACATTCCTAGTTTCTGTAAATTCAGTTTCAGGATTTCAGAACTCGCACTCTTTTTAACCAATGAATTTACATGACTTTTCAAGTTGTTTGTGATTTACTGGATAAGGATTAAAAAATATTTTTTTTTAACTCACAATTTCTACCTGATAAAATGCTTAGAGCTTGGCATGACTAGAAAAATGTATATTCATTATAAAAATGCCCAAGGAGTTTTGAGATTGTATTAATTTACATGACATTTCCAGGTCTAGATATCACACTTTTAAAATTAGGCTACCTCATTTTTCCAGGATTTTCTTTTTTTAAGAAAAAGTGTGGGGGATACTTAAAATAAGAAAAATCCTCATTTTTAAAGTGGTGGTTGATTATGATTTCACTTTTTTAACTTTAGTTAGTCTGTAATGTTGCATAGACAACATCTGAAAAGTTACGACACTACGATATTTTCTTTTAAAGAACTCACTGTTTAAGGACTACAACATACAGCTGGTAGGGACTATAACAAGCTTCTTCCTGGGTTAGTGACAACACTAACACTAAAATTTACATAAACCCTGGGTGAGGCGATGTTGGGCTGCTTTGGAGAAGAGGAAGAGTTGTTGCAATAGAGCGTTGTTGCCATGCCGTCATTTTACGCAGGACTGCTTCACAAACGAGGGTCAATTCAACGCTAGATTTGCACAAAAGAATAACAGCACATGCTAGTCGATGAGTTGAATCAACTCGACAGCAACTACATAAATTTATCCACTAACCATTCAGAAACGTCCAGATGCATTCTAAAAGTTGTAACTTCTTCCTGAGTCTCTCCATCAGTGTCTGACTCCGGTTTGAACAATGTAAGGCTGAACACTGTTACTGACAATCTTCATTTTGGCTGCGTGAGATTCTCCGGCTTTGTTGTTGTTGGGCAACCGAAGCACAAGCTGTTAAAGCTCCGCCCTATTTCGGAAAGCGAGCAACAGCTTATTTGCATTTAAAGGGACACACACAAAAACGGCATGTTTTTGCTCACACCCAAATAGGGGCAAATTTGACAAGCTATAATAAATGTCTGTGGGGTATTTTGAGCTGAAACTTCACAGACACACTCTGGGGACACCGGAGTTATATTACATCTTGTAAAAGGGGCATTATAGGTCCCCTTTAATAGTTGTTGTTTTTTTTGTTTTTTAATTATTATTTTAAATAATTTTAAGTCATCTTGAGGCCCCCTTGGAAGTTTGCTGAGGCCCCTATAGTGAGCTCCAGTCCCCTGGTTGAGAACCACTATGCTAAATGAATAAATGTACAGATAAATAAATATAAAACTGCATACAATTACTTGAATAAACCTCTTCTATGTTTTTATATAGTGTTTTATTTGAATTCCAAATCATTTTGATATTTTTGGGGGCATAAAGTTAAACATGAGTGTGATACAAATGATATTAGTTCAACCAAAAATGAAATTTTTAGTCATTAATTACTCACCCTCATGTCGTTCCACACCCGTAAGACCTTCGTTCATCTTCGGAACACAAATTAAGATATTTTTGATGAAATCCAATGGCTCAGTGAGGCCTCCATTGCCAGCAAGATAATTAACACTTTCAGATGCCTAGAAAGCTACTAAAGACATATTTAAAACAGTTCATGTGACTACAGTGGTTCAACCTTAATGTTATGAAGCGACGAGAATACTTTTTGTGTGCCAAAAAAACTAAATAACGACTTTATTCAACAATATCTAGTGATGGGCAATTTCAAAACACTGCTTCATGAAGCTTTGAAGCTTTACGAATCTTTTGTTTCAAATCAGTGGTTCGGAACGTGTATTGAACTGCCAAAGTCACGCCCCCCAGTGGTGAACCATTGAAATTTCGAAACACTTAAGACGTAACAAAGCCTTGTTTACTGAAATCACGTCATGTTGTGTGACCAACATGGAGAAATGTAAAAAAAAAAAATAAATAAAAATAAATTATATCATAATAAGGACCCCTCAGACAATTTTTAGTACTGGTTGCTATAATCTTGGCAAAGGTTGCAATTTTTTCTGCATAAATTCTCATTTACAGAGGTAGTAATAGAATATTTCCATCTTGTTAAAGTGATCATTCTGTCGACAGCTTCGCACATACTGATCTTCAGCTGCGCTCATCTGGCTACTTTTTGTAACCTCTTGACCTCAGTGGCATGCCATAACCTATTTCTGTTTGTCTCTCTGAATGGAAGTGTTCGCAAATTCTTGAGATGAGACATATTTGTTAAACAGAATTGTACAAACGTGTGTGGATGATTCCTGCTCAGTTTATATCTACAATGCACGGGAAGATGGCTGCATAAAATACTAAGACAGATTGATTGGACATGATCAGTGTTTTTAGATTTTAACTTGTATAAGTGCATGTCCAGCCTCTATAAATGATGTCTTTGTATGTGAGTGTTGTCACATTCCTTCATTGCTTATTGATTCAACTCATAGAACCTGCTGTTTTCATTTGCATTTCACCGGCTAACCTGTTTAAGATCAGTTGCAAGTGAATGGAGAGAGCTTTTGCTTTTGTATCAGGCTCCTTTAAGCCTGAGAACTGTTTGTACAGGGCTCCAGTAAATATAGCTTCTCATCGGGGGCTGCTGATGACAGCCATAATTACAGGATGAGGCGAGCAGCAGCTGAGAGAGAGAGGATGCATGTGGAGGTGTCTGTGCTATACACTGTCCAAGCCTGTCTGGATGCACTCAGACTCTCCGACTATTATACAATACATTGCAAGGCACAGGAGTGATGAACCACCAAGGTCAGGTTTAACCACAATGAGCTCAGCAGGAAGACTGGGACTTAAAGAGTGAGACATGATGTAAAGTAGCTTTTACAGTAACTGTACCTAAATCAGGTGCTCAAACTTTAATGTGGTCATGCTGATTCTGCTATAAAGTGCAGTGCCTGCGAGGTACATTTCTTCCACCTACAGCAAAGACTTGATGAATGATGAATAAATGTGTGTGTTTTGCGGATGAAAAGACAGAGATATTTCACGTATAATTAATCCTTCTAATTGATCTCTTATCTGCCCACATTGTCTAAAAAAATAACATACTAATACAGTGACTCGGTATAGTCCCATTTGTATTGCTTCCATTTAACTTGCAGAAATGTTTTGTTTGTTTTTTGTCTCTTAAATGTTGTATTGTTTTTGTTGTGCCATATTTTTGGGTATTTTCCTTGTAAATGTTCTTGAAATTGTTGTAAGATATGTTGTTTAATAAAAAAAATGGTAGTAGTACATCTAGGCTTATCATAATTATCACTAACATTAAAACAGAAAGCTAATTTGGATATGGCACATTATGAACCTAATCATTCATAATAATAGTCGCTGTCCATTTAAGCAACCCAATGTTCAGCGAAGGTTAGCTTAAAAGGTTAGTACAACCAAAAATTAAATTTCTGTCATTAATTTCTCACCCTCATGTCGTTCCACACCTGTAAGACATTTGTTCATCTTCGGAACACAAATTAAGATATTTTTGATAAAATCCGGGTTTTTTTTATTTTTTATTATCACCTGTCGAAAGCAACGTAATTATCACATTCAAGGTCCAGAAAAGTAGTAAAGACATTGTTAAAATAGTCAACGTGACTACAGTGGTTCAACCTTAATGTTATGAAGCGACGAGAATACTTTTTGTGTGCAAAAACAAAACTGGGAGCTCAGCAATGTGTCTTAAATGTAAACTGCGTAGGAGAATGACAGGGTAGAGAAGAAATTAGAAGTCATTATTTTTGTTTTGTTTTTGCGCACAAAAAGTATTCTTATATGGGAGATAAAAAACCTCTCGGATTTCATCAAAAATATCTTAATTTGTGTTCCCGAAGATGAACAAAGGTCTTACAGGTTTGGAACAACATGAGGGTGATTAACTAATGACAGAAATTTAATTTTTGGGTGAACTATCCCTTTAACATGGACATCCAGTTCTGTTGATAAGACTTTAACATTGGTGTTCCAGGTCAGTAGTCTGCAGCTTGTACTATTTTCTATAGTGTGCAGGTTTCATAGCTTACAGGCACACTGATCTATTTTAAATATGCAAAACACCTACAGACACATAGTTTAAGCAGCTTAAAATTCACCCTGACAGCTGAGCACATACACTATTAATGCCAGCCCCTGTACACTACAATGTGTTTTTAGACAAGCCTGAAGCCTTGAGTCAGTCAAGGGTGGTGAATATATACTGTAGTGACAAAACGAGAAGACCCCGCCCACTTCCACAGAGCTGCCTGCTGATTGGTCCTTGGCGGCTGTGAGGGAGCGCTACAAATCTGTACGAGTGTACTACATATGAGTTTTGATCCGTTGCTGTCGTTCCGGATGGTTTCGCTCAGCAAAGTCTACACGTTTTGCTGTACTAGTTTTATTTAGCACACATCAGCACACGAGCCGCAGCAAAGAGAAGTGATATTTTGCTTTCATGGATGGAAGTGCCCAACTCGAGTAAATAACATTCACTGGGAATAAGTTTTCTCTCTCGTGCGGTGAGTACGATCTGTATACTTGACACTACAACGCATTTTAATCTTGATATTTTAGCTCACTCTAGCGACATGTGAATTTTGCAGCGTGGGTTTGCTAGAGTTCTTTCTCAAATGACAATATTAAGGAATAATTGTGGTTGACTATCAGTTGCCTTTTGTTTTGATGCATTGTGCATGTGATGAACTAATAACTACCGTTTTAACTCAGCATCCTAGTCAAAGATTTATATCCTCCTGTGATATTCAGTTTAGATAAATCCATTATATAAACAAACTGAAGTTTTGTACATTTAACGTTATAGTACTACGCGAGAAGCACGTAACTGATATTTGCAGACGCTGGCCGGTGTTTTAAAAAGCGATTTTTCTTCTGTTTCATTTAATAAACTCAATGTAATATCCCCCGCTCTTAACTGAGTGGACTTCAGTTCGCTTCTCGAACGAATCGTTCTTTTGAGTCGGATCTTTTCAATGAATCAGTTGAACCGGTTTACAAAACCGATCTGAACGTTTCGTTCAGTTGTCAGGCTTCAAGAATCTGCACTTTGTTGGTTTGTGCGGCTGTAATTTAAATGGTTGTGTGATGAGATAATGCAAACTGTTAACAGAACACCAGATGATTTCTGTTTGAACCTGCTGTAGTTGTACTATACTTTGGCAGCTGTCAGTTCAGTATTTCATGAGCTCATATGCATGACACAGTGGCATATGTTTACTTCCAGAAAGTGAAATACTTCTCTTGGAGGTTAGGCTACTTTCTATATAAAAGCAAACATGACATGATTTAAGATATTTGTTTACATCTGAATATTTTGCGATAAACCTAAAATATATTGATTACATAAAATGCTTTCATGCTTTTCATGTATCTTGTATCTTTTTTTTTTAAATTTATTTATTTATTTTTTGTTTTGGTATGTTGTGATTTATCTCGCCACTGGTTGTTATTGATATTCCTCCAGAGAAAATGAATAAGAAAAATACTTCCGAAAAAGTGGGTGGTCACTGTTACGCTCTATTGGAGGGGGCTTCTACAGTCGAGAGCTGCCAAACCGATGACAAATGAGCATTTCTCAGAACTTCATATCTGAAGATCTTTCTCTGATTAAAACCCACCTTTCCCTTCCTTCTAACTCAAGCTCCTACCCATTCCCCTTTTATCATACTCTTATCTCTTTAATCTCAGCCTCTCAAAAATGTCATGTAGTGCATTTTAGATCACATTCTGCTCACTGTTTTTTGTTAGACATGTCAAAGCAAAGATTCAGTGGTTAATCAGTTTTATCTTGGTCTGCTGAGCCAATTATTTGAGCATTGTTTGTTTTAATTCAATACATTATGGCTTATTATTTGACACAATGGGCCATTATCGCAATCCAGACAGTCCTTGAGGTCTGTCTAAACTCTCAACAGTGAGAATAATGATTGTTGATGTTCTTTACATTAATTCATTATTAATTTTCTATAGCAAAGAACGGGGATGTTTGGATTTTTAGTGTACTTCAGGGCAAAGTGTGTATCTTCAGCAGTGCATGTTATTTCTTATTCGTGAATTTCGCTGGATAAGGAAAAGCTCAGTGAAACTTGGCAGGCGTTCAGTAAGATGAGGCCGCTTTACTGCAGGCTCTTCAAAAACATCCAATCCTAGTTCTCTGGAAAGGCTTTGTGAGTTGATGTTAAGCTGTTTACAGTAATGTTTACCCCTACTGTTTTTCCTTAGGCTTTAGTGGTTTGCGTTTTCACAGCTGATAATCATTGAATGCTCCTCTCTTGGTGGTCATCAGTGTATAATCTTACTCAGAAGGCCTGTCGTCTCAGGAGCCAACTTGATTTTTGTAACAGATGTCTACTGGCTTTGCTGAAATCTGTATTATATCTATTTTTATATATATATTTCATTTGACTTCATGGAGATGTACCTTGAAGCATATTGAGGTATCTCCTGACAGAGATATGATTGAGCTTATGAGTTTTATGTGTGTTTGAAAGGCGCTCTCTTTCCAGTGATCATGTACAGACAAATCCCCATCATATAGTCTGACCCCTAGGGTCTGTGGAGGGGTATTTTAAGAAATAGAGGAGGTAGAAAAGAAGTTGTAGATGAAAGAGACGGATATAGCCTATCTTAGAATCTTTTTAGTTGGTGGAGAAAGCGGGATGAAAGCAGTCTGGGTTTTATCTGCTGTCACTCTGTTCTTATGACAAGGGGCAGTGAGAGGTTTTGGCTTACGTCACGGCCGTAAAAAGAGCTAAATCAAATCAGTGCGGTCAGCAAAAGGCCGCCAGAGTGTCAGTATTACTATAGAATCAGTCTCCACTGAGATATGCTCTCTGTTGTCAGCTAACTCCATCCAACAACAGTACTCTCAATGAATATATTACAACTGAATGCTTCTTCTGACGTTAACAAGTACATGTGGCCAAGAGAAGTGAATCAAAGGGAAAGTAGGTTTGTGTTGCTGATACTGCATTTGAATTTACCTGAGGTTGATAATCAGGTTTATAAATAGTGTACAATATCTTTACTTTTAATATGTTTTTTTATTATTGATATTGATTTATGTTTCAGATGTTCTGAGTAGGTACATTTACATTTATGCAGACATGTTTATGCAAAGCGACTTACAAGAGAGGACCAAAAGCAATTCGTCAAGAAGCCAACAATATTCCTAATATGCAATGGCAGGTTTATTTGACAACTAAGTTAGGAAGCAAGCAAGCAAGCTAGAGAAGAGGAGAAATGCAGAGAAGAAAATGTTTTTTGTGTAAGTGCATTGGTTCATGGGTGTGGAGTGCTTGCAGAAGAGCTGTTTCTTGAAAGATGTGATGGTCTCAGCAGTTCGGGTGGAGGTTGGCAGCTCATTCCACTAGAGAGGAACAGAAATGAAAGTGAAAAGTTTTGGAGACTGACTTTTTGCCTCGTTGTGAAGAAACAACAGGGCATCACTAATTCAGTGAGCTTAGCTGGCAGGACGAGCGAACACTTATAGGAGTGAATTGAGGTAGGGAGTGTGCTGCTCCAGTGGCAGTCCTGAAAGCCAGAGTCAAAACCTTAAAGGGTTAGTTCACCCAAAAATTCTCTTATAAATTACTCACCCTCATTTCGTTCCAAACCCGTAAGACTTTCGTTCATCTTCGGAACACAAATTAAGATCTTTTTGATGAAATCTGAGAGTTTTCTGTCCCTCCATAGACAGCTACTCAACTACCACTTTGACGCTTCAAAAAGTTCATAAAGAGATCGTAATACGAATCCATATGAATTGAGCCTTTTTAGCAAATTTTCTGAAGGGACACGATCGCTTTATATGATGGATAGATTTAATTTAGGCTTTTATACACATATAAACATTGATCAGGGAACATAAACAGAAGCTCAACGAACCTGCTTGATGCGTGAGAACAAACTTCTTGCTGAAGCTCAAACATGCTGCATAACACACAAGAATGAACCTCGTGTGTTCTTGCACATGTCAAGCGAACATGCTTGAGCTTCTGTTTACCGCAACTGATGTGTGAGTTGATGAATGTTAATATGTGAATAAAAGCATAAATTCAATCTGTTCATCATATAAAGGGATTGTGTCTCTTAAGAAAAGTTTGACTAAACCTTTCAATTCATATGGATTCGTATTACGATCTCTTTATGAACTTTTTGAACCATCATTGTGGTAGTTGCGTAGCTGTCAATGGAGGGACAGAAAGCTCTCAGATTTCATCAAAAAGATCTTAATTTGTAGTTAAGTGTAATAAGTTTGGACAAGAAGTTGCATTGCTCTGACAGGGTAGTTTATCTGTTCCAAATTCTAGTGAACTGTCTTGCTGTATATCGCCTACATAGGCAGCTGCCTTCTAAGCTGACTTATTTGGAATGTTTATGTAGCAATACTATGCAAATAGTGCTCCTGGTGTGAATCAAACTGTAGACTTGTTCACAATTGATTCAACAATTGTTGATTTAGCATGTTTTTTTGATGTTCGCATGTTGCTAAGGCTAAGCTAATGACATAATAAGCATAAAATATGCAGCAAGACTGCACAATATTGAAGAAAAAAGCAATATGCGATAACTTGCTACATGTGATATGATAATGTCTTTTTTGAAATCAAAAAAGACATCTTGGATGCCATGCATTCTGGATTGTTCACAAATGATACATGTAATGCTACCTTCACATTTGTCCAAAATTAGATATTTTAAAGGCAGCGTAGTTTTGCAGCTTACCTTTTCCATCAGGGGTTTTTCTTTGCTGCTTTAAAAATGCTGTCTAGGTAGGCAGCTGACTACGTATTGGAACAGAGCTTGGGTTTTGTTCATTTTCTGGCAAGCTGAAGTGAATGACTTGGCATCTTGTGTGGGGAATCTTTCTCTTGTTCACTCTCTCTCTTCCTGAACAGATGACATGTGCTTTTAGCTCTCATCTGTGGGGGTGCTATCCCATAATCCCCTGATTAACAGTCTATTTAAAATCATCTGCACTGACACCCCTCATACATCCGATTTGCTGGTCAGTTATTGCATAGCAACAAAATCACAATCTCTCAGCCCTGTGATTAGTATTATGGTGGTTTATCCTTCAAACATAAGCTGATGAACTGAATGTTTTTGTTTTTCCTTGTCTGTTTGCATAGCAGTTAGAAGGTGTGTGGAATATGATTGGTTGTGGTGGATTCTGTCTGAAATGTCATTGGCTGATTGAATTGAGGTCCTTGTCATGTTATGTATGTCATATTCTCCCTCAGATGATGGTTGTTTTTTACATTTTGTCAGCTCTGACATATAATCTGCTTTGAAAAGCCAAATCCTTATGCCTTTTAAAGGGTGCTGTCCTCCTCGGGGTCTGTCCTGATATACAGCTGTGCTTTAGCAGAAGATGAAGTCAACTCCCTCTTGTCAAACCCAAAAGCAATGCAGATAACAGGAAAGCACCCTCATAAACTACAACTATATATTTTTTTAACATTTTATGATTGAAAATGCCTCTGAAACCTGCCGCCACAATCTTAGAGTTCTGGGTGGTTGCCAGGGTGTTCTGTGTGTTTATTAGCATGTTGCTATGCAGTTACTAGGTGAATGTTTACTGGTCCAAGTAGAAAGAGCCTACCTACAATTTTCTCTGATGTTCAGGGCTGCATTTCCCAAAAGCATTGTGAGCTAAGTTGGTCGTAGAGACCATTGGTGGCAGTGGTTCTATGATCTACTTAGGGTTACGATGCTTTTGAGAAATGCAGCCCTGGTCACACAAATGAATGAGTTTGTTGAATAGTTTGCTTAAGTTTAGGCTAATACTTAGGGTTAGGAGTTAGTTTCTTAATGCTAAGTATGTATATTGTCATACTTGGCTTGGCGAGCTCCACTAATTCGGGATTTGGCCTATTGCCTGACCTAAATTCACCACATCAAACCTCTTTTTGTCATATTTTTTCATCGTGTCATTTTTTTGTTTTTATATTTTTAGAACACTGTTTCAACTGTTTTAACTTCAGTCTTTAAGGGTTGTGCATCAAGAGTGTGTGCTTTCTTTCTTAGATGTTTTGAAGCTGAAAGTGACAAGTTATATTTAATTTAAAATGTCTTTTCAGTCTTCAAAAAAACAACAACAAAAAAAACAACAATAAAAAAACCTCTTTTAATGTTTAATCTGCGTGTGCCTGCCTCGCAAAAGTCACAGTGTTGGCATCTCTCTCTTTTTTTGTTTAGAAGTGTTCTAGTTATGTCCAGTTGGCAGAGTGCAGGAGAGACAGAAATGAAGAGGCAACTGTCTTTCTCAGTTCTTGTCTTTCTCATGCATCTTGCATAGACACACACAAACACTTTCACAATGGTCTGTGGCAGAAATGCTGAATCATTCTAGAGATTCACCTGCAAGTGTCTGCATCCCGTGACGTGCTAGCATGTGTCGTTGCTGGCATAATTAATTCAGTTCAGTTCCCATTCTCCAAAGCTAAAAGCATTGCTTTCAGCTTGAGCTATGGCCATGTCTTATTTGTGTGACACTGGTCAGCACTGTCTGAATAAAGAGAGACCAAATGAAGTGAAACTTAGTTCAGTGGCTTAACAAATGTACGGGACTGGCATAGCCCCTCAGTGACAATCCACATTTAGTGGTGAAGTTAGAAATATGCACATGATTTTAGGACAGCTGTTCCTTGGAGCACAGTTGCTTAAAGGGATAGTTCACCTAAAAATGAAAAATCTGTCATTTACTCACCCTCGTGCCATTTTTTGAGTCTGCCAGTGTGAATCACAACACAATATTTTACGTTTTGGAGAATTGGTGGCAAATTCATGCTAATTCATACTAGGGCGAAATCGTATTAAAATCACGATGTGAAAAAATGGATATGTATTATTTGCAAACTGTGCACAACATACAAAAAGAGTTTAAAAAGGCATAAAGAAATAACCGACGTCATCACGTATAATTTATGCAAAGATATGGTGCCCGCAAATATTGTGTAATGTTTTTGTCTCATTATACTCATTTTTTTGGAAGCCGGCTTTATTGAATATCGCACAGCCCTAATTCATGCAATCTCATTCGTACATTTTCGAACACTCAGCTTTTACCTCACTGTTAAGGGTAGACCTTTATGATTAGTTTTTACCTAAAAATTGTATGCATTTTATGAATCAAACTGTACAAATTCATATAGAATTGCCATATGAATTGGAATTGCCAATGCCCATGACTATAAAATAGTTACATTTCCAGTACATTTTCCAAAACATCCTTTTTTGGACTTCCACTGAAGAAACGACATGATGTTGAGTGAAGTATTGTCTTCCTTAGAAGTATGACAGCAAAATATTATACAATGCCCCTCCCTTAACAAGTTTCCTGCATTTGAAAGCCACTAAGTAAATGTGTCCTCTTTTCCATTAACAGGAACTGAAAGGTATTGCATTTTAAGCTGATCTGGCACAGGGAAGAGGAAGAGATTTTATTTATTTATTTTTTTTGCTTCACATCATATCACATTTGACATTTGTTTGAGTTGGTTTTTAGCCAGCTGTGCTCTGTTATCCCCAGATACACTCACACAGGTTTTTCCCAAGCTTCTGTCTCCACATATAAGGATGTTTTTCATTCTGTCTCTAGCTTTGTCTCTGTCCTCTCTTTGCTCTGTGCTTTATAAATATGGCTCAGTGTCTAGTGCAAAACATCCATATATCACTCAGAATTGTCCCTCTAGTCTAGCCCATTTCTAAACTTGTTCTTTCTCAGACTTTTTATGTGCATTTTCCTTGTAGCTGTCTTTAAGCTGGATTAAACCAGTCTCTGCTCTGTCTATGAACTGAGTTTACATGCACATGTAAAATTCGATTAATATCACAATTATGAAAGTGTCATGTAAATATGTTAAGCCAATTAAACTAAAATAAATAATAAAGCCTTATATGTCATTATTTTAAATAGTATATAAGTTATTATTATAAAGAATACGTCTTATTCAGAATAAACTCATTATCAGAGTGTGAAAGAGGCTATTTTTTCCAAACATTAACAGAAATTAACATAACTCAATATACAGATGTATATATAAATCAATATACAGATGTATATATAAAAGCAGAGTCTTAAATCTACATTTTGCAAAACCCTGTGCATGTAAAGCTGCAAATAAGTATTTTCCCTATTTTAGCTTTCTCCACTGCTGTGAACTAGAGTACTAGAGTGAGTGTTTTCTGAAAGAACAGTTATCATTTTTATTTAATAGCAGTTCAATAATGAACAGACATTTCACACAATGACATTTCCAGCATGCTGGGTATGAGTTTGAGATTAAAAATCCCTCATGTGCCGTTAAGAGGTTATCAGTGGTCAAGTGTAATTCAGGCCTCCTGACATAGTTTCTTTCTGTCTTCAGTCACAATGAAGATGAAAATAGCTTGACATTTTAGTATTTTCTCTTAGATAACATTCAAGTACCCGCATTCTGAAGTCTATGGATTAAATATGAAATAAATCATCCATTAATGCCAAAGTTAAACCAAATGAACCCTGCTGAACACAGATTCTTGTTCAAATATTGACCCTTTTAGTAATAAATTAACTGAAATGTTTCTAATGAGATTCATATCCATGATTTAAAGCATTTGTCTTCGACCATCAGAAGGATCAAAATGATTTAAGATGCATATGTCACTGTTTCTGTTCTACCACAGCTCTACATATTAGTTTTAGGGGATATTAAATTTATATCCTAACACCTCTACTGAATGTGTTAAAGTGTCAGCTTCATCTATCACCATCTTTTGAAACCTCCACCCTTTACATTTGACAAACTACATGGACTGTTTTGACCTTTAAGAAGAAAGAAAGGAAGGAAATATGAGGCATGACACTCAAAAACAAGTATATATATTTATATAAGTTTAACTAAAATCTTTTTAAATTGTGGCAAACATTCCGACCAATTAATTTTTTTCCAAGGCTTCAGCAATTCATTGTGCAAAGACTTCTTTAATTGGTGTGTATGCACAAAATGTGAACTTGGATCCCTTTTTTATCCACTTCAGTTTGGGTCTCTGTTAACTTTTCGTTCATTACACTATTATTGTTTTAGGTTGACTAAAGTTACCATCAAATAATATCTACAATATTTAGAACAATCGAGAGTTACAAAGTTAGAAGAGATGTTCTTCTAAGTTGGATGTTTCTGACTTGGAGTGTAATGGAACAAAACATTACTGACTCAAGTGAGAGTGAGTTTTTATATTTCCTTGTATCAATCACATTTGATTATGAAGTAATTTTTTTGACACAGGGGATGTTGTACTTGTTTGTTCTTGCTCTTGTCAAAAAATTTTTATCCTCTATTTGCATTTCGGAGATATAATCAGTGGGTGCTGTTACAGCTAACCCTTATTTTGATATTTTTGTACAGGCTGCTGAAGCCCACATCAAATTATTAATGCTTCGATACAATTTAAAAAAAAAAAACTTTATTTTTTATGCTTGCATCCATTTATTTCAATATATTACCTACTATTAAGGCACCCAAATGGATGTTCTTCCATTGATAGACTTAAAATGCCTCCTAGTTTCAAGAAAAAATGTTACTTTTTTTGGACCTTGATAAACAATAGCAGCCACTGTCATGAACACATGATCTTTCGGTCACAACACAAGAGCATCCATTCAGTCTTGATGTGCCTGCTTTAGAATCATGTTTCACTGTGTTTATAATCTTTGTACTCATGATAAAGAGTCCTTTCCTGTGCAGGGATGCAAGTCAGGTCTCTTAAAGAGGACCTTTTATGCCCTTTGTCTTGATTTTGTTTTTGGGGTCTACTTGAATAGGTTTTCATGCTTGAATGTTCAAAAAACATTGTTACAGCACCTCTCTTCCCAGTCTCTCAGTAACGCTCTGTTTAGTTCCTGTCTCTATGAAGCCCCTCCTTCCGAAAAGCACAATGTTCTCTGATTGGTCAGCTGAACTAGTGTGTTGTGATTGGTCAAATTCTTTGAGTGCTTTTCGGAAATGTCACGGCACGTCATGTCAGGCCTCGCCCTTTTTTTGCAAATGCCTCGGGCAGGAATTATTTAAATGAGGGGTACACTTTCCCGGAAAGAAGCTCAAGATTGCAATCAAGGCGTTTCAGTTCAGAAACGGTGCTTACTGATATAGAGAATAACTCCCTTTGGAGTGGACTTTGTGCTTTGTAACTTTGCAGACATTTTTCATGCTCAAACAGCAACATTACACACTAAAGAAAGTTGAAAATGTAAAAAAAGCATAATAGATCATCTTTAAGAAATACAGTATTTGGTCATTTAGACAATACACCGACTAGTTAATTTTGAGAGTATGTGGTTTTGCACATCCTCACATCCACTGTCTCTATTCTCCTGGCCCAATTGGAAACACTGCCAAAAAGCACACATTACTACTGGAGCATGGGTAGAACAGGGTCAGTCGGTCACTGCCACATGGCTGACATTAGATTTCTGACCTGGCATGGATGTTTGAAGTGAGGTCATTGCTATTCCAAGGCGGAGTGTCAGTGTGGAACAAGACCAGCTGAGCATCACACAGCTGCTGGGATTGAAACTGGGCGGGATGAACTCCTACCTTAGAGCAAAAGACCACACAGAGGAAGACAACGGATCCTCAGAGCAGAAGGACAGGAGGAGGCCTGCTGCGGGGGATCCATGATAGCATTGTTCTTTTGCTGGACACATTGTGTATTGTCTGTTGTTACTATAGAAACTATAATTTATACAGGCGTTAGGAATCGTGCTGCTGTTAAGTTGCAGTGTGGGTTGAGTTTGATGATATTCACATGTGTAGATAGCGTCTGCTTATGCGTGTGTGTGTATGCGGCTGCGCACATGTGCTTTCATGGGAAATACAATGACTTTTCTAGTGGCTGAAATGCAGAAAAAAAAGGATTCTACAAAATTGACAATCACATCCATTTTCTTGTTTTTCAGTAAAAATACCTTATCCTATATGTGACATCTTTGAAACTAGTGATGTATCAATGTTAAAACTGCTGATAATTATTTTCATGTTATAGTAATAACCGATAAATTGGTGATTTATCTAAATAAATTAAGTAAAATGCAAAATAAATAAATAAAATCAGTCTTTTTAAATGATACAAGTGAATTTAGCCATTATAAAATTATAATGTACAGTATGAAAAATGTATTTTGAGATTTGCTAAAGATTACATTTAACAGTGTTGTTAAATTATAAGTGTTTGTAAAGATGACAGCAAACAAAGGTAATCTAAATGTAAAAATTGGGGAAATGAGCATGAATAATTAAATATCCAATATCTACCGATACCGTTAACCCAACAGATGGTACTAATATATTATGCATCCTTATTAAAAACAAGATTTTTATTGCGTGTAAGATCACTACTTGTTCTCAGAGAATATAGCTTGACTTGTTTATTTTTCTTAACCCACTGGCAAATTTTTACTTGTTCAGATTTATGCTTAAAACAACAACAACAACAACAACAACAACAACAACAACAACAAAAAAAACACAAGTTAGAATTTATAATGTGGGCTTTTGGGAGGAAACGAGGGACCTCCTCCGCCTCACACACAACCGCACACACTTCTCATTCATTACTTCTCCTGCCCAGCTTCAAGACCCCCTCACACTCTCAATGGGCCAGATAAACATGGTCCCTGCTGGAGGTGACAAATTAATGAAGCCCCCCTCCTTGGTTCTTTTGTCCTCGTCATCCGTCTCTCACAGTGAAGAGTTCAGAATTGGGTGCCAGGCAGCTGTACTCAGAATACTTATGAGCAGTCGTGCCCGGAGGGACGGGGATGACGTAGCCCACATCAACTGCGCTTCACAAGTGCCTGTGAACCGAGACGGCTAGGCCTGAATAGAATGAGTGGAACAATCCCAGCATGCACTGGGTGGCACAGTGTCGCTTTGTGTTTTTTAAAACTGAAGTGGAACCTTTGTTTGTTGAAATAAGCTGTTGGTTGTATAGGTTGTGTTCATTTTGCATGTGTTCTTTTTGCATTTTGTTAGATTTCAACATGAACCCCTTCATGCATGAATTATTAAGTTGATATAAAATATATGACATGCCAAAAATGATTGAAATAATACAGGAGCAGGGTCAACTTTTGCCAGAGTTTTGCTCAAGTTGTGTTACACAATTAATATTCAATTAAAAATAATTTAGTAAATTAATAACATAATATAAATAATAAAAAAATTAATTAAAAATAAAATAAAATACATTAAATTAATTATTAAAATAAAATTTTATATTTAAAAAATATATATATATATTAATGTAGCACATTTTGAAAAGTATGGAGATTTAATATTCTGTACAGCATTACTTTTCTCTGATTGGATGTGTTATTTTAGGCTGCAAGAATTATATGCTACTGTGTGTTCTTTTATTATTTCTGCCTTTTATCTGAATTATGTGATTGGCATATGATCAAAATACACAGTACATAAGTTCATGTTCTACAGTGCCTATAAATAGCCTGGCACACGTTATACAAGGCTCTTTTGTTTTTCCTGTGCAAAACAACATCTATCCCAGAGCCGTATTGCTTTTGAGTAGCGCCGTCTAAGCAATGCTGTATCTATTGCAGTGGGCATAAACCCACAGGTGTATAATTACCTCCTACACACAGCCCCTGGACATAATATGTAACCTCAACTATGGGGAGAATCTCAGCTGCAAAACCCAGATTTTTCCCTCTTTTTTGGTGTAGATGTCAGTGCCCGGCAGGGTTATGAGGGCTATGTGCTAATTTAGGGTCATTTTAGGTCAGTAATGAGTTCTCTCTCATCGATAATCACAGATCTCATAGCCTCATTACCCTCAAATCGGGAGTTTGCCGCTGCTGTCATCATCCCGCTTTGCTCTGATGAAATATGGGAGGTTGGAGATAAGCTATGGGAGGTTGGAGATGAGCTATAAGGAGATCAGAGATGATCTTAAAGGCTTTTTTGTAGGCGGGAGATTTCTACACCCTCCCTGGATCATTGCATTTGATAGAAATGAGTGATGACGTTGGTCTTTCAAGGCTCCATTAGACCACCTCCTGTTTCGAAGTGCCTTTTCTGCGTCTTCATCTGCGGTGGGCTCAGGTGGCTTCGAGCGGTTTATAAAAACCTCTGAATGTGCACCGTATGGGGTCTTCTCACCCTGCGGTGCTATTTTCGGTAACCATATACACAGGAGATTAAATGACTCATTGCTTGCTTTTCTGTGTGATTTTCAGCTGGCTTTATGTATTTTCATTCACAGTCAAGGTTGTCAGGATATCTTTTCATTAGAGAGCCAGTAAGCCAGCAAGTTAAAGGGGCTCTAAGTTACAATTTACGCACTACTAAATATTTTTGCATTGCACCATTAATCTTAGTTGAAATGTATCTTTGTACGTATAAGCTAGATATTTATGGAAGCCTCCGTATGAAATAAAATAGCAGATTGAATAAATTGCATAAATAAGCTCTTGTTTTACAAACATCTATTCTGTAGACATATATGACACTTGTATACATTCTAATTGACATTATGTGAATAAATGACTTGTTAGTGTCTCTTCAACACGAGCGCACCTCTGCATGTATCCTCCATGTACATGTCAAATAAAATCAATCATAATAAATAAATGTAATTTCATGTTTTTTAGTTTTTGTAGTAGGCCTATTTTTTTATTGCTATTAATTTCAAATACAGTTTCTGAATGTTATTTATATAAAACACTTATTTCATGATTAAGTATCGTATTCCAGCAACTTCTGCTCACAAATTTGAAGGCTGCTATTGAATTATTGATATGCAACTACACATTACTTTACAGAAAGCTTACGACTGATAATAAAAAATGGGACTAGCGTTTAAAAATCCATGTGTGCAGCCGTCATTTTCTAGCTAGAGCAGGAAAAATAATCAACCAGTGCAATCGTAGACAGGGATTTATCGCTGATTAAATCAAAAGTCATTAAATACAGCTAGACACATACTATTTTAGTATAAAATGTGATTTTTATCTTCTAGTCTGTTACTCATTTCATTATATTTAGCAGACTGAATAGGTCCTGTAGAGTAAATTACATTATATCACTTGAACCTGGGAAAATTAAGTGCCAGTCAGTCACAGAGTTGGTCACAATTAACAAAGCTTATTGGCGATTTAAAACATGTTATCATCCAACGTATTGGCAAATAGGCTTTCCAACTCATGTAAATCAATATTTTCAATATCTTTAAGAACAAATTCTGCTACCAAATTAAGTACAGAGTTAGTTACTAATCCTCAAGTGTGGATTTTACATTCCAGTAAAAAAGTAAAAACTTACGAATAGATGGTGCAGCCCTACCCTGGTCAACAGAACAGAATGTGTCAGGTTTAGTACAAGTTAATAAATAGCATTTGTGCCATAATATCAATAACCACATGAAATCATTTTGATTTGTACCTGTATTTTTTAAAAACATCTGGAGTTTACACCAAAAAATCTGACAAATGACTGCCTAGAACAGTCGAAACTGGCCATTTAAAATATATTTACAGTTCAAATAATACACATACATATAATACAAATTTCATGTTGTTTTAAAAAACTGTACATTTCTGCAGTTAAACCCTAAATGCATGATCTTGTTTACTTCAGTTGTAAGTGCGTTAATGTAAACACTATTGATTTATTTATTTGAAATGATTTCCTTTGTCATTAAAATAGACTACTGGTTTAAAATTTGCATTTGGTTGTTCCCGGCACCATCATCATACACACGCAGCCCTTCCCCCATCTGTACCACTGACTTCTCTCTTACCCAGAATTCTCTCTGCCCCCTTGCAGGAGTGTCCTCCCGCTTCCCAGACATCATGGCTGCTGGCACTCACTCTCCTGGAGGGCCCAATGGCATCATCAGGAGCCAATCGTTCGCCGGCTTCAGCACCCTTCAGGAGAGACGCTCACGGTGAGGTCATCTGCCTTGTCAGAAGCTTAAACACTCACCCCTCTCTAGATTTAACACTTTATGTAAGACTGTTAAACATATTTCTTAAAGCATTTGCAGGCAGATATTTTAAAATTGTATATATATACTGACGTACAGGTAGACAAAGTATAGGAAGAGCTTTTGACAAATTGTTGGAAAATATATCATGTAATAGTGTTTAATTCATGCCATGTGCCATTTCTGGATGTTTACTCAGAATTTGCTTTAGTGACAAGTGGGCATTAGGCAAAACTTCTTATCATCTCGCATCTTATTATCCCTCGCATAGGTTTTTAAGAGAGTTTCTATAAAGAGCTAAAGTGCATGACCAAAAGTATGTTGACACCCCAACACCACACTAATATTTGCAAAATCATGAATTCCATCGATTTCTGGGGAAGACTTTTTGGGGGAAGACTTTCCACTATACAAACAAAAATGGCAAAAGAACTGCAAATTATATTTATCTGAAACAATTGATGCAGTAACCACATTAAAGAGTGTGTTTGTACTGTGCATGCTGGCTTATCTTAGTATGACGGAGTGAATCGTGAGTGGATGACCCCTTAGGCAACAGCATGTGCTCATTCTACACAATGGCCTAGATTTACTGTAGCACTACTTCTAGTGCTCTTTTTGACTGTGTGTGTGTGTGACACGTTCAGACATGTCAACCAACTGCCATTGTGTTATTATGAAACATGAATATTATTAGATGTGGGGGACTGTGACATCAGAAGTAGGCTAATAAGCACCCTGCCTTTTGATAGAAGTCTTAAATGTCAGGAAGCATTGAGGAAGAGTGGCATTAGATGTACAGCACTGCAAGCTTATCCTCGTGACTTTTTGGGGTTTAACTGACGTTATGACATGAGTCCTTGAAACCTCTGAAAAGAGAAGAGGGTGGTTATTTGCAAGGATATTGCACAGATGAGTGTGAAGTATGCTAAAATGCCAACACTAGACTACAGACTCCAAGTCTGCACTAAACTCACTGGTGTTTACATTAGCTGCAGCAGAAAAAGTTTCATAGATATCCCATGGATGTAGGATTCTCTTTTAAAGTGAAGAAATTACATGAGTGAATCTCACAAATGCATTTCCAGATCATGTTTCACCTCAAAGAATAAAGAATAAGAAATTATTTATTTTAATTATGCCTGCCTATGGATGGTCCTTGGAGGAATTTCACCACCTATGTGGAGTGGGTGCTGGTAAATTGTGGATCTTCATTCACTCTCTGCACTGTAGATGAAGACGTCACCAGCCCCACTCCGGATCTAGAGTCCAGCCAGCTACCAACCAAGCTCCCCAAGGATAAGATGCCTGAGCCCACCGCAGACACAGAGCCCGAGCCCACTATGATGCTAGTGTCAGAGCTGATGCCTGAGCACAACATCGGCCCGGAGCCCGTGCCCAACGAAGAGTTTGAACAAATGCGTGAGCCGGCAACACCATCTGTCCCGGTGGGCGTGCTCATAGAGTTCGAGGGAATGGAATGGAGTCCCGCCCACATTCCTACCACTGAGGGTGAGCTGCATCTGGCCTCTGGGGAATATAATGAGGATTTGAATGAAGTCTCCTGTCGCCGCTGGTTCTGCCCAGCTTCAAGTTTCCTAGTCTCCTGTCTCCACTGGTCCGGCCCAGCTCCAAGTCTCTTGTGTCTCTGCTGGTCCCGCCCAGCTCCAAGTCTTCTGCGTTTCTGATGATCCACCCAGCCTCCCTCTCCCACTTCCTCTACCAAAGCAAGCCAGTCCTCTGGCTAGGCCATCACTGGTTCCCTTCAGTCCCTCGGTTCCTCATCAACTCGGATTCACCTTGAGTCTTCAAGTCTCCAGCTCCGTCTTGGCACAAGGATCCCCTGTCTGCGGCTCGAGCCGCTGACCCTGTTACTCCACCTTGGCCCATTGACCAGTCGGCTCCACCTTGGCTCCTCCCTCCCTCATAATCATCCTTATGGCTCCACTGGGCTCCATTGTCCCTCCGGCTCTGCCTTGGTCACTCTGCCTGTGCCATAGGCTTTTGGGCTTTTAGCTTCACTTTGTCCCTCCACCACTTCGGCTCCGTTGGGCTTCGCCTTCCCTCCGGCTCCGCCTTGGTCCTCAGTCCCATCACCTGCACTTCAGTCCTCTGGCACCCTTTGGAACTAAACAGAGCGTTACTGGCAGACTGGGAAGAGAGGTGCTGCGACAATGTAAAATATGTGGAAAATATTGTTTTTTGAACATTCAAGCATGAAAACCTATTCTTGTAGACCCCAAAAACAAGGGCACAATAGGTCCCCTTTAAAACTCCTCTATGGCAAAGCACTAAGTCATTAGTATGACTTTCTGTAAAGCTGCTTTGGAATGATGTGCTATACAAATAAATATGTCTTGACAAGCAACTAACAACACAGAGACTTGGCAACCTAGAGTGATTTTCCTTGATTGTAGTTCTCCTAAAATAAGGCTTCATTTACTTTAAGAAAAATATAACTTCTTATTTCTTTGAAAATGACCACCACATGTTCTTGACAGGTTTCTTGAGATTCATCCACATCTGTTTGTGTGTTTTCAGGTGTAACTCTTTCATGGGGAACTCAGCAGTGCAGAAGAAGCCCATCTCAAAGCCCAGGAAGCCCCATCTGTCCGGGCACAAGTCCAGCAGCAGCAGCAGCTCACGAGAGCCGCAGCCCAAAAGAGTGGAAGAAGTTTACGGAGCCCTCAAACAAGGCCTGGAGTGAGTGCTGCTCAGATGTCTCCTCTGACTCACATATGTCCTGTCACATACTGTAGATCTTCTCTCTCAGCTCTCTACAGTCATACAGTATGCACACTGACTGCATGAATCACTGCTGCTCAGAATGGCTGTGAATCTTTGTACAGCGTACAGTCATTGTTCATGCAGTTCTACAGAGTACTGAAGCCTTTGTTATTTTCTCTTTCTGTCAGTGAATATCTAGAGGTGCACCAAACAGAGCTGGATAAACTCACTTCCCTCATGAAAGACATGAAGAGGAACTCCAGACTGGTGAGACAGGATATGACTTTATCAGGGTTCCTACACACTATAGTTTATGCTGAATCAGAATGCTGCTGCTAATTTATTGATTTCAATAGGCAACTATCCTAAACTTGTATATATATGGATCATGGTTTCCTCAAAAATATTAATTACAAGAGACTTCTTTGAAAAACATTTCTATTATAATAAAATAATGTATTAAAATATGTGACCCTGGACCACAAAACCAGTCATAAGTAGCACGGGTATATTTGTAGCAATAGCCAACAATACATTGTATGGGTCAAAATTATTGATTTTTCTTTTATGCCAAAATCATTAGGATATTAAGTAAAGATCATGTTCCATGAAGATATTTTGTAAATTTCCTGCTGTAAATATATCAAAAATTTATTTTTGTGAGTGGATATGCATAGCTAAGGACGTCATTTGGACAACTTTAAAGGCGATTTTCTCAATATTTTGATTTTTTTGCACACTCAGATTCCAGATTTTTAAATAGTTGTGTCTCGGCCAAATATTGTCCTATCCTAACAAACCACACATCAATGGAAAGCTTATTTATTCAGGTGATGTACAAAACCTTATGACTGGTTTTGTGGTCCAGGGTCACATATAAAGAAAACCTTTAAATAAGAAACATTTACTTGAGAATCAACACTGCACAAGATGTTAGGACTTGTTTTTAAAGAATGTATTTTTAATATGAGATATTTTGGCTTACTGCATTAGAAGATTTTTTTTTCTTTTTAGTATAAACAAATGAAAAACAAGTGAATATGTTCAAAAAAGAAATTAAAAACTCATTAAGAAGTCATTAACTGCAGTGCAGCATGTTTTAGTTGGATGCTGGTGTACTGGTGTTAGACGCCTTTTCTAGCAAAACCAGCAAGAAAACACTGGTCACTTTCACCAATTATATTTTGCTGCCTAACAGCATGGTTATACTGATCCACCAGCTTGACCAGCATTAAACAGCATAAACCAGCCTAGACCATCATGAATTTCATGCTGGTCTAATATGGTCTTTTCTGAAGGGTATTTGTCCAAATATTGTTGTTTTTTATTGTTATAATAGGTTGATTTTTCCATTATTTCCACTGATACATATCTTTTTTCCTTCCTCAGGGTGTGCTGTATGATCTGGATAAGGTAGGGTCCCTAAACTCAATAATGCTTCTTAACCTCTCTAAGTTGACCTGTGTTAACCTTTTTAAGAAGTTTGAAGCTAAAAACATGCAGCAGGAAAAATAAGCAGCTTTGCATATATGATGTGCTGCATTTCTGCAGCAGTGATTCATTATGGTGACACTCTAATCGCCTAAGGTGTCAGTTGTGTTTAAAATTAGGGACTTTGAACTTAGATTGATCTCTGTGAAAAAAAATCTTTTCTTTTGCATTTTCTTAGTAACTTTTATTTTATTGCTTCCCAGCAAATCAAGACCATAGAGCGATACATGCGACGACTGGAGTTCCACATGAGTAAGGTAAAGTTCACATATCTTTTTTTATATACGTATGTGTGTTTTCGTTGGCTGTTTTATAGATTAGAAAAGGTGAAGTCAGTACAACAAGTGAAAATCAGTTTTTCTAGGAGTGCTTCGTGTTTCCAATAAATGTCCTGACTCATTTTGAGTCCCCTGGTTTGGCATTCTCTAGTGTCAGGAGTCCTGCTGTGTCCCCTTCCTCTTGCAGTGTGTTTTAGTGACATTACAGGTGGGTGTCTGCAGTAAACTACAGTTCTGATTGGCAACTCAGCAGCACGTCTAGTCCCGAAGTAGCCATGGCAACCTGACGGTGGGAGCTTTGAGGCTGTTGAAGAGCAATTCATAGCTCAAATTAGCCCTACACACTTGAAATTAGCCTCGCATTCAGCTAGCCCACAGGAACATTCTGAACCGTGTGGTAGTATACAGATCTCAGAGAAACAATTCAATCATTATTTTTATGTTTTTGGCCCTATAAAGAGAAAATTTTGTTTGTTAATTTGCAGAAGTGTTTTGTTTTCCCCTGTGTTTTATGCTGTTTATGGTTGCCACTGGATCTAGGTCAAAGCTATTCCCTTGAGTGATGAACAAACCTCTGATGGCTCAATCCAGGGTGTTAATGAGCGTGTGCAAGTCTAAATAGAGGGAGATGCTTTTTCTTTATAATTTCAAGTTTATGTTCAAATCTGATTGGATCTGTGCTGCCCTATTTATATCACTTGGATCATCAATCTTGACACCCTATAGGAAAGACATCACAAATTAGATCTCTATGTAATCTCAAATGTGTCTTCTCTGAATTTTCAGAAGAGATATCAACAACGTCTCGCTCTGTTCTCAGATTTGCCATGGTACTAGAGATGTCCGGCTCGTGAACGAATCATTCTTTTAAACTCATTCTTTTTAGTGAACTGGTTAAATCACCATTTTATTTTATTTTATTTTATTTTACAGTATCACTACAAGAATCCCATCACTACAAGATACCTGCAATCAGAATTAAGCGATTTCAATATGAACTTTCAATTTCTCATTGAAAATTTTTCATCAAATTCTTCTGAGACCAAATTATCAAGGCCATGTTTCTATCCACATTAATTTAAGGTCTGGCAGTAAAAGTCTTGTTAATTGTTGTTGAAGGAGGAGGATTTGTAACAGAGACAGGGCTTTGATGCCTGTAGCGGCGGCGCATTAAGGGGGATGAATTCAGATGCCCAGCTTCTCAGAAAGGGTTTAAATGTGCTGACAGTCAACAATTACTTTCAGTCTTTTAGCATGCTGGAGCACAGAAACCAATTCTAAGAAGTCAGTTTCTAATAGGTTAACTTTTATTCCTTTCCCTTTAAAGCAGCTAATGGCTGTGACACTCTAATACTGTTGTTTAAGTTCCATAGCCTCTGTTGAAAGATATCAGCAGAATCATATCCAGCACACTGATCTGTGAGTGCTAAAAGGAGAAAAGAGGCCAGTGATGTCTATAGGAAAACTAATGTCTATAATTATATCATTTGTATCACTAGATGTGTGTCACTTACAGAAAGGACATTGATAACTCAGCCTCAAACTCTCAGCAGTGCTTTGTGCTTTTAAAAATCATCCTCATCATAACTACAGTCGTCCCATTTGCCCATAGGAAGTTAAGCAACATCAACAGGAAGTTTCAAAAGGCCTCAGCTTGCAGTCAGATATCAGTGCTGGAGGTGCTGTATGATCTGGCTTTGAACCCCAAAGATGTTTGATGTGGGTGAATTTATTGTAGGTTTAATCTCTGTTTAATCGGGCTGGCATCCCCCCTGAGTAGACAGTCTAAATCCTCTGATCACAGCCGATAGATGCTAGTAACTTAAGAGGATTTTTCTGCTTTCTCCATTTCCTCATTGTACAGTAATGCATATTAATATGCCTTGTAAGTGTGCACTGTTGGTCTTGTTCCTTCTGTTGTTTTTGTGGTGTGTGTGGACCAGCTGTGTACTCTTGGCTTGTTATTTGACTCAGTAGGCCTAATCCAAAACCCCACACTTGCGATGGACAGAGGACTGACAAACAGCTGCTCACAAGCATGCATGGCTGGGTTGAGTCGCGCCTTGGACCTCTGCCTTTCAACCAAAAAGAAGTCGTGCCCAAATAGATCAAAAGCGCTCCCAGTGGGAACGACTGTTTGCAGAAATGCATATCTGGGTGTGTGTCACTCAGTTTGCCCTAGATGCATCATCTTCCACACACCAAAACACTCCTACACACCGCATAACTAATACAGTGACACATTATATTATATTATATACATTATATTACATTATATTTTATCTATTTTCCAAAATGCTTGTCCTATGTACTCTTGTGTAAAAGAAGTACACTTTAGCACACTTTAAAAAAAGAGTACTTAATATGGAAATAATATAGTTTAAAGGTGCAGTGTGTAAGTTTTAGCGGCATCTAGCGGTGAGGTTGCGAACTGCAACTAACGGCGCACACCCCTCGCACCTCTCCCTTACGGAGAAGCTACGGTGGCTGTCTGGCTGACATGTCGTCGTCTGAGAGGGCAGAGAGTAGCTTGTGTGAATCAATGAGGTTTTTTCTTACTTCTAACAAAGAACGGTCTCTGCTTCTAATAAACCAGACGACTTCTACTACTACTACTTCGTGCGTATTTAACGTAGTGACTATGCAAGCTGCCTCTAAAAACACCAACGATTTAGAAGAAGAACAACATAGTGACTAAATGCGCTCTGTAGAGTGTTTGTCCGTTTAGGGCTGCTGTAGAAGCATGCCAGCGCATAATGGCGACTTGAAATGGAGGGGGGACCCGCGGTGTGTGAGATAGAAATGGCTCATTCTAAGGTAATAAAATTATAACGGTTCATTATGTAAGGTCTTTATGTACCACTGAAAACATAGTTATGTATATTATATTGCATTTCTGTCAATAGATCCTCCCAAATTTTACACATTGCACCTTTAAAAGAATATACTTATGTGTGAACTCAGTGTAATGTTTTCAGACAATTAATTGCATGTTAATTGGAATTAAATGAATATGTATTATAGTTTAAATTGATATTAAATGCAGTTTGTTGACCTTGAGAGTGCTTTTGACTTGAGCAGGACTTAAGTAAATATTTCTACGTATCACAATCACTTCTATTGTCTTTGAAATATGGTTATGGTTAAGTGTGCTGCCAAATGTAATAAGCATTTATGATAAACTAAATGTAAGCTTTAGTATGTCAGTTAAAGACCCCCTGTGGTGAAATTTTTTTTTATCCTTAAAACTGCAGTGAACCAAAGACAGTCTCAAAAACGCGGTTTGAAATCACCCTTGTTCTCTACATCACAAATAAGTTGTAACCAATCCCGTCAATGTCCACTTCTTGTGAATCAGTTTCTGGTTCTCATTAAAGATGAGTTTAAGGGATAAAATTATTGACTACAGGGGGACTTTAACGAAATAAATGTACTTTAAAGCATAACAAAAGATTATTAAAACATGCTTTAAAGTAATTTAAATTGGAACTTTTAATTTGACATTAATTAAATGTTGGCACGTTTTAAACTAGATTTTTTAAAGATTTCTTTTCTTTACTGTGGACACTCAGTAAAGAAAATTTACACTTTTTTTTTTTTTTTTTTTTGTAACTGACCTATATCGTGAGTGTGGCGTAAGTGTTCAAATACTCTTTGAGGCCACTGTATCTTGGGCAATGTTCAGACACGTGCTCAGACGAAGTGGTCATACTGCGGCAGTCACCGCAGAGCTGTCTGTTTGTGTCGCTACGGGCGCTGCCTGTGAGAACAAATGCTGTGGGCACAGCAAATGAGATAGAAAGCGGTCATTGAGTGGACATGAATATTTAACTGAGACAATATCAATCTGGCAGAGTATCAGCCGATTGCAATGGCTCAGTGCTTCTTTTCTGCTGTGTCCGTATCAAACAAACAAACACAAAGCTCTGCCAAACCCTCTGCTGACACCAACAGCTAACCTGAGCAGCACACCATCCTGTTAGTCACGAGTCACTCTTTTTTAGACCCATTCCACAGATGCCTTTGGTAAATTTGGTAAGCTGTTTAGGATTCGTCGGATGACATTGTTGTGTGTGTCTTGTGGATCACGTAACACTTGAGCTCTCAAATCTCATTTGCGTTTGCATATTCACAAGGTGTCTTCAAATATGCACTCATTATGACAATAATGGGATTGGTTCTTCTAGCTTGTACGTTGTCACATGAGCATTTGTGTTGCGACATGATTGAATGTGCTGAAGTGCAAATGAGATTTGATAAGGAGAGAAATGTTTTTAGTAAATAATGGTAGTTTCACCCAAAAACAAAAATTCTGTGATCAATAACTCACATTCATGTCGTTCCAAAACTTCGTTCATCTCTTCTAAATGATTCTAAATGTAATCTAAGAGATTTCTGTCCGTCTATTGTAAGTCCATTCCGCTTCAAAAAGTTCATAAAAACATTCATAGAGCTCATAAAACATGGTAAACAGAAGCTCAATATACTGACTTGATGTTTGAGAACAATCTCATTGGTTCTCGTGCATCAAGCAAGCATGTTTGATCTTCTGTTTACTATGTTTGATGTGCTTTATGTGCATTGATCAATGTTTATATGTGTATAAAATTTAAATCTTTTCTGGATTTAAATTGCTTGATTTAAATGGATTACTTTTAAGATGTCTTTATGAACTTTTTGAAGCATTAAAGTTGGAATGGACTTTCAGTGGAGGGACAAAAATCTCAGGCTTAATAAAAAATTATCTTCATTTGTGTTTCGAAGATGAACAGAAGTTTTATGGTTTTGAAATTACATAAGGGTGAGTAAATGATGACAGAATTTTCATTTTTGGGTGAACTATGCCTTTAAATTTTGGGTTTCTCAGAGAAAGACTTCGTATGGCTTCAGAAACCCTTAAATCTAGTGCACCATCAGGGTACTAAAAATGCTAAGATTGGGGTTTTGATCCTGCTACAATGTATAAAATGAGTTGTATGGACTATTTTATGGTATTTTTATAGTGCTTTATGTTTTTGTTGGAGCTTCAGAGTCCCTGGTTGGAGTATGTTTTCATTGTATGGAAATTTTCTTCAAATTAGACAATGGGCTGATAGCTAGAGTTAAGGAAACTGTTTTTCCATAGCCTTGTTTATTGTAAAAATGCAGCTCATAAAAATTCACCCATCAGACCCCACCCGTCAGACATAACGGACCGGGCTGGGGGCGGTTATGGTGATTCATTTCCCATGCTGCTTAGCTGCTATGGCAGATGAGAGGAGTCAGACAAGGGTATTTTATGGAGCCAAATAAACAGGCAGCTGTGTGCCACAGCAGGGCTGTGATTGGCGACGGTACACGCGTGTATGTGTGTGGTACAGGGGGATTATAATACGTGGTGCAGTTCTCCAGACTTGGGTTGGTCTTTCCTCCCACTGTAATTAAACCCACAGGACCACCGTCCAGACACTCTATCCCCACTTGCACACAGCTAACTGTTTTTCTAACGTTTGTCGTTTATCATGAACAACCCCCACACATCATAGCACACACATGCACATCCATCATACACAGTTAATGTACCCCATCCACACACACAAATTGGGTTAGATTGTCTCGTTTCTCACCCTCTCCCCCTAATGAGAGACATCAAAAAGCCCTGCATTTCACATCCCTTCACTGCATGTGTTTGAATATTTCTTTTTGATTTAGTGTCTTGACAGGTTGTGTTTTCTGTACGTTATGGAGGAAATCTTCATACAGATTTCCTCGCATAGCGGAGCTCAGTAGGGCACATCCGTGGCATCACAGCAGGGTTTCCTACAAGATTTTGTTTTTCCAGTGGGGGGCAACCCCCCTCAAACCCGAAACCGGTCCCAACATCTTGCTAAACTTTAACAATTCTATTTTTTCCAACATAATATACAATATAATTGTTTTTGATTAAAATACCATTATAACAAAACTCTGAAACACTGTTCTGCTACACTGTTAAATTTGCTTATTATAAACTAATTTAAGTTTCACTAACCTTACAGTGTACTTATATTGAACATTGCTCTTAATAACACAGTAACTGTTCTCTGCTTGTGTTGAGTCAGACATCAATAATAATGTGTCTTTTAGTGACCGAGCGAGTCATAAGAGCCGATTCAGACGTCAGATTGATTCAGTCCGTGATTCAGACCAATGACTCCTCTGATTGAATCTGATTTGCCAAGCAAACAATATGTTAGCGAATTGGATAGCACATTGCATTGTTTGTTTGTTTGTTTGTTTGTTTGTTTTTTTTTTGTTTTTGTTTTTTGAGCTCCAGTTTTCAGGTCAGTGAAGAATGCATCAGCACAGTAACAGATACAATTTCTATAAATGGCAGCTGCCATCAAAAAAGTACAATTGACAATTGTGTGTGTGTGTGTGTGTGTGTGTATGTGTGTGTATATATATATACAGTACATTCAAACCAAAAATTATTCAGACATTTTTTATATTTTTGATATATTTTTACTAGTGGGTGCAGGACACTATAGTTCATTTATGTAAGTGAGGATATCAAAATAAACATATTATACCCAAATATTCTTCATACAGTGGACTACCAGTAAAATTGATAACAATTTGGAACCAAAAATTATTCAGACACTTTGACCTGACCATGTATTGCTTAAGTGTTATCTGACAAAATTAATTTTTTCTGACACAGTTTAACTCTGAGATCTTGTCATATTTTTTACCATTTTTTTAAACTATAATGAATAAACTGTATTAATGAATGAAATGTTTAAGGTGTCTGAATACATTTTGGTTTGACTGTGTATATATATATATATATATATATACACACAGTATATATATATTTTCTATATACTTATATTCTACAAGGATGTATTCAATTAATCAAAGGTGACAGTAAAGCCTTATATAGTGTTACTAAAGATTTTTATTTAAAATAAATGCTTTTCTTTTGAACTTTCTATTAATTACAGAATCCTAAAAAATGCATCACAGTTTCCACAACAATATTAAGCAACACAACTGTTTACAACATTGATAATGTTTTTTAAAGCAGCAAATCAACATAGTAGAATGATTTCTGAAGGATCATGTGACACTAAAGACTGGAGTAATGATGCTGAAAATTCAGCTTTGCCATCACAGGAATTAATTATATTTTAAAATGCATTAAAATAGAAAACAATTCTTTTAAATTTTATTCATAAATAAATTAACATTAAAAAGGGGCCTAATTTACTACACTAGGGACAATCAGTTCCAGTCAGCTTTAACAGCGTAAAAAAACACATTTAATGAACTGCATACATAAACAGCCCTGACATATGTATAATTTTGCCATGGCACTGCAGATTCAGCAGCAGCGGATCATCGTTCATAAACAGCGGTGCAGGAAACACTGCATCACTCGAAGTCACTACTGGACCTCTCGTTCAGCTGCAGTGTCCATCCATCCCTCTTCCTGCCTACGCTATTTTCTCTCTCGCATCATTCTCTGTTCCTGTTGCCCCTTTCGGCTCACTTGTTTCTGTCACTTGCGGTCCATCTCCTCACTCTCATTCGCCCCTCTTGCTCTCTCTCCATCCCCCTCAATCACTCTATCTTCAGCATTGGTAGGATTAGCATAGCTAATTTGAGCCGGCCAGTGTTGGCTGAGTTGTGAATGTGCTAAATGTGCATTTCCATGATAAAGGCTGTGGCTCCGAGCTGCTCGTCTGTCACAGAAGTATGGCATTACTGTTGTCCCGAGGGCTGTTGAGCCGCATCATTTTGTGTTTGCTTTTGAAGTGTTCAAAATCATTTTTCAGCGCTCAGTACAGTACGCCACTCCATTGTGCTAACAGAACGTTACAGTAGATTGTAAAAGCCACGTTTCTATGCTGAATGGGGACCCCCAGGGCTCTGTAATGATGTATGCTAGCGATTTAGACATCAAAGCTTGTGTTTACGCAATCTTTAGTGAGGGTTGCCATGTGCGAGCGTGTGCAGTGCTGCTTTTGTGTAATATAATTCTGTGCACCAATGCTGTGTGTGTGTTTTTACAGGTCGATGAGCTGTACGAGGGCTTTTGTATTCAGAGAAGGTTGCGTGATGGCGCCAGTAAGATGAAACAGGCCTTCACTGCTTCACCCTCCACTAAAGGCACACGTGAGAGCCTGGCTGAGGTCAACCGCAGATACAAAGAATATACAGAGGTACATTATAAATGTTTGCTTATTTCTCGCTATGTTCACACAGCATGTTTTTTTCAAAATCGACTAGTCTGTGGGTTGTCTGAATGACTAATCGACTAATTGGTCCGTATAATTAGGCTGGTTTTGGGTTCACCTGATCCCAATCAGATGTCTCTGAGAGGACATTTTCATAAGACACATGAGTCTCGAGACACACTTTTAGAAGAACTATTTTTGACAGCGTCTTAGAAATTAAGCGGTCAAAAATTATTATATGAGATGTGTATATGTTGTGATGGTGCTTTAAAGGGGATACTAATTATAGACACAGCCTTTCAGAGAGACTTTCAGAAAAAAATGGATTTAATAGAGACATTAGTTAGTAGCAGTATTGATGTCTATGATACTGACCTCCATTCATAGTACTTAGTAAAAAGATGCCGTTAAACAAATATTTACAATAAACCATCTTTGTGATGTTTCCACATTACATTTGGAGATTCAATGTGAAATTATATATTACAATATAAAAATATATTACACATTTTAATGTTATTACAAATTTTAACTAGTTACTTTTTTGATTGACAGCACTAAAAGTAATAAATATATAATATACTGTATACTTTTTCATTTATTTAATAACAATAATGCAGATGACTTTTTAGTAAGAATAGTTAAAGTAAGAAATATTTATGGCCAATAAAATTTCTCAATAAAATTTCCTTCTTTTCAGAATATGTGCACTTTTGAGGGCGAGCTGGAGAACCTGTTGGGGGAGTTTCATATCAAAATGAAAGGTACAGGACCAAAAAAAAGGAAAAAATGTTTTTATTGTATATATAATATTTTTGTTGGATATCAATAACAAACTTTTCAACTCCTTTGCCTCCTGTCTCAGGATTGGCCGGTTTTGCCAGGCTTTGTCCGGGCGATCAGTATGAGGTGAGTAGCTTGGAAAATCGAAAAAACGAAATTCTTTCAGAACATACTGAGTTTCATGCCGTTTTTCTGTAATAAAGCCAGATGCATCTGTCTTCTATCAAATTACTAAACGCTTGTAGTAATTGCCTGCTGTTCTGCCAAGTACATCCAGTTCATTTTTAATCACAGCTCTCCTAGCAACGTTTTCTCTTCTGATCCACAAGTACACCCACTAAACCCAATTAGATTTTTTAAGGCTGTATAAAACTAAATACTGACAACTCCCTTTGCTTTATTGCTCAATTAACGATTAAGTGAACTTGAGTTGGTATCTTTTTCCTACTTTTGCCATTTTTCATTTCTTTTTGCCTCTCTCTTTCTCTTCCTGGCAGATTTTCATGAGATACGGCCGACAGAGGTGGAAACTGAAGGGGAAGATCGAAGCAAACTCCAAGCAGAGTTGGGATGGAGAGGAGATGATCTTCATGCCCCTCATTACAGACCTCATCAACATCAAGGTGGGCTGCAGTCCATACGGTCTTCCATGAAAGAGTCCCAAAATGTAATGATGGGACTCGTTTTGACGATCGCCCCTTTCACACAGTAATCCCAGTAAATTACCGTAAAATTACCAGAATTACTTTACCGGTAAATACACAAATATGCCGTTCACATAAGCAACGCCATTCTGGCTTTTTACCATTAAGAGACCATTCACACATCAGCACCAAAATACTGGTAAATTCTGTTATGTCAGTCATCGGAAATTATCTTTAAATGCTGCACTGCTGTCTTCATTCGCACTGTAGTTTCACTATCTGTTCAATTTGACAACATTTTTTTGACTTCTGAGTGACAGGTATAAGGGAAGGATCACACAGGACGCGTTTTTGCTCTTAAAAACACAAGACGCACATAATAGTATCCAACTGCATGAATGGAAAAGAAGGCAGAGTCTCGAGCGCGACAGGCTGAAAATCTGAGACGTGGCGCAACGGTCAAATATGTCCATCTAGCACATATTTGCATAAAAATACTATAAAAAAAAAAGCAGCAGAGTAATCGCGTCGTGTGCATACAAACTTAATGATTGGCCCAAAGAAGACTACTTACGTCAGCACGTTCAGACCTCATACGTGCTCATGCCGGTAATCTTCATTCTTTGTTCACACACAGCATCATACCAGTAATTTACTGGTAATGTTACAACTTCTCATACCGATTTATTTACTGGTATTTTTGAAAAGGTCCTGTTCACACATGATCTCTTGACGGTAATTTACTGGTAATTGACCAGTAAAGACTGTATGTGTGAAAGGGGCTATTGACAAACTGGGCTATAACCAATATTGACATTCAAGAGAACACATCCCCTCAATATTTGTTTTTCAATGACTGATTCCTAAAATTTTACATTTCATCCCCTCATTCTTGAATATTTGGTTACATCCTTGATTGCAACAAAACGTATTCCTATGAAGAAAGCTGTGAGTTTTTCTAGAATTAAACATTGCTGACATTTCTGAATGCATGACCTTTTTTCTACTAGGTGACAGAGTTAAAGGGGTTGGCTACTCACATCTTAGTGGGTAGCGTGATTTGTGAAACCAAGGACCTGTTCACCGCTATGCCTCAGGTGGTAGCTGTAGACGTCAACGACCTGGGAACCATTAAACTTAACCTGGAGGTTGCCTGGTTGTAAGTGACGTTATCTAATAAAACAAGATAAGAAGTGTGGTGTTTCAGTCCATTTAGCCACAGTAGATGAAAGTGTTGATGCACACTGCCCTCTTCAGGACAGTCATGGAAGTGCCACTGAATTAATTCTGTTTAACTATTAATGGGACTTACATACATATATGCTTCTGTCAATTTGGTGTTTCCTTTCTTTTATTACTTTTGTATGATATTAGATTGTTGTACATGAACGTATATCTGGCTTGTTTTTACAGTCCGTTTGACGTAGAGGATCTGACCCTGTCCTCAGGAAATGTGAGTAAAGCCACCGCCCTTCAGAGACGAGTTTCAGTGTACAGCCAAGGCACACCCGAGACACCCACTTTCCAGGACACGTCTTTCTTTGTGAGTGCACTTGTGAAACTCTTCTCAGTTCTTTTTAAAGTCTGCTTCTATCACCATGAAAAACAAGTACACTTTAGCATTCCTTTAAAAAGAAAGAAATAATATACTTTAAAAGAATATACTTAGGTGTGAAATGAATGTTATGTTTTTATTTACAATTAATATAAATTTAATAATTTAATACATTTAATAATATAATACATTTTTATTTAAACGCCGTTAGCTGCACTTAAGACCCACTTAAGTAGGACTTAAGTACATCTTTATATGTAATTTCATAATTACTTCTATTGTCTTTAAAAAATAGGGTTAAAATGTACTGTAAAACGTACTGACAAGCATTTATGGTAAACTAAAATATACATTAATGTCATTTCTATTGAAACTTCTATTGAAACTATGTCATGTATTTAAATATATTTGTAATTACACATTTGTTATGATGAATTTGCAATTTAGTACATTTAAAATTTACAAACTTTAAACTTTAAATCAAATAACATACTAAAGTACTTTACGTGTGCTTTAGTATGTTAGTCAACACCTCAATATAAGTGTACATTGAAGCATGACAAAAGACATAACAACATAATGTACTTTTTTTTGTTAAGAAACAGTCATGATAGTGTACTCCCTTTAGACTTAATGTTATATTATTTGCAAGTACAGTTTTAAAAAAAATACTTTTGAGATTTGAAATACACTACAAGTGCACATTCAATACAATTAAGTGCACTTCTTTTTCACAAGGGTGCACATTTCATACAGGATATTGAGGTTTTGAAATCAGGTGTTAGATCACACTGTCACCTTTCTCACTTTAACACCCCAGTACTAACCTAAATATTAATGCTACTGAGTCCAATCTAGCTGTTCTGGGTTCAGTTTTTATTATTTTGTCTGTATTATTAAATAGCATTTGCAGCTTGTATGTGAATGTTCTTCTTGTGTAGTCTGCGATGTTGTGTTTAATGAATTGTATCTACCCTGTGGCACCGTGTGCATCGTGGCTGTTTTGTCTGTACTTGTATGTCGATGGCAAAGAAGTGGCAGCCCCGGCGGTGGGAGGGTCAGCGTCTTTCGTTCTTGCACACGCTCAGAGAGACGCTCTTAGAGAAACTCAGACGCAGTCGCTCTTTTGGCGATCTAACCGCACTGAGACCTCGCTCAAGGTCCAGTCTGGAAGTCTACGTGAGTCAGGTCACTGTGTGCCCTGCTGTTCTGAGTGAACTTCTGCGTGTGTCTCTTTACTTTGCTTGCATTTTCTGCTTTAACTTTTGTCACATTTCTTATACACGCGTTTCTTCACACTCACATTTACAAATACACTTTTCTAAACTATAATATTACTGTTCAAAAACCTCAGGAAAACAAAATTGTGGCTTTTAGTTCATGTCTCTTAGCTTTGAGGCCTCTTGTATGCACATTTCACAAAACCAACATTTAGCAGATGCATTCATATTTTAAATCTCTAAATTCCAGGAAGATGGACCTAAAATATTGTCAAATCTTATCCACAGGGTCATACAGAACTTTTGTTCAATTAAATTACAATCTGACCATGAATCACCCACTTAAACTAAAAAAAGCCCTGTTTCCATCGAAATTACCTGGAACAATTTGTCCCAGGAACTTTTTCCCCCCAGACCTGTTGCTGTCTACATTTCCATTACAGTCTAAAGTACCGTGAAGATTAGGCCGGTGACGTAGACCTGCTCGCGACTTTCCAGTTCCTGCTGGATTTTGTCCTCCGCATATAAGCTTAATAAAGCCTGAATCTCATCGTCAGTCCATCGGTTGTAACTCCATTGTTGATTTGAATAGCAAACAACTCTCACTGCACACACCACAACAGACTTTTAAAAATGGTGGTTGAAATAAAATGCTGCGTGAACTCAACCAATCAGCATGTTCAGCACTGAATTCCCACCCCCTGAAAGTTCCTGAACTTTGACAAAGTACTACCTCGTGAGCAGGTACTTTCTGAGGGGGAAATTTTTACCCGGAACTTCATTTAGACCCTGGTTCCTGCCATCGAAACACACAGAGTACCACCCCAAAGTACCTAGTTCCTGGGGAAAGTTCCTGCGGTGGAAACGCAGCTATAGTTAATCTTACTGACATGTGAATTTATACGTTTAAGCCACTCAAACATGTAAACTTTGACAAATCACAAGTACACAAAATATCAACTTAGTACATTTTAAACATAGGTAATTGCAGTATTCACAATTGCTTTCCAGTTTGGTGTGAAGTATGTATCAGATGGTCAACAAACAAACAAACTGTGGGCGGTCTTCATGCTGTTTGACACTAGCCTCTGACTAGCAATAGCAAGTGGCTAATCATGGTTTGGTTGGCTATTTAATTAAATAAAAATAAGAAAAGAATGTCCCACCCAACTTCTTGTTTCTGTAGGATTAGTGTTAACACAGGAAAGACAATTTGCTTTCGCCAAACCTACAAAAACATTTGGGAATTCCTGTGTTAAACCATTTCATAGGGGTCTTTAATTCTTCTACTGCTCTTTAGTGTGTTGGAACTTATGGACCAGAATTATTGTTCGCATCTTTAGATCACTAAAACTACATAGATAGTACTGAACAGACTAAATGGCATAAGCGAGCCATATTTACCATATTTTCTTTCTCTTTCCATCACATAGTCCACTTTGCCAGATGACGTCTTTGAGAATGGAGGTTGTGGTGTGGCCGAATGCAAGCGTCTGTCCTTCACCTTTTCTGACATGTCAACCTCAAGCTCTGCCCCCATCCAGTCAAACCCCGAGATCACCGTCACACCCCCTGAGATGGACCCTCCCTCTGAACCAGCTCCTGTCCCTGAGGAGGACAGGCCAGTTGAGGAGGAGTGCGTTGAGGAAGACTGCGGCAGTGTTAGCGCCAGTGATCCAGACCTGGAGTGGGACCAGGTTGAGAGCCAGGGGCCCGGCACAGGCTCCGCTGCCCTCTCACTGTGCTCCGAGAGTCAGCTGTCTGCAGTGGGACCGGAGGATGTGGTGTTCCTGGAGTCCAACATACCTGATGAAGCCCTGGAGCTGAAGCCAGTGGAGCTGGATGGGGAGGAAGGCAGTTTGACCAGGCAGCTGGTGAGGAGGCTCACCTCCTCTGACATGCTGCCAGAGGCCAGCTCTCTAAGCTGGTCTGGAGAGGGCAGCAGGACTTTCCTGGAGAGCAGCCTGGAGGAGGCCATTCAGTCTCTGCTCCTGCGGCTGGAGAGCTTAGGCCAGCGCTGCGGGGAGCTGCAGGACTTGGAGCAGGAGGTCATGAGACTTGAAGACCTGCTCAAGGTGAATGAGTTCTCTGTTTGTAGTCTTTGGTTTCACTTTAGATGTTTTTGTGCAGACTCGAGTTTGACATGTTTTATTAGCAAGAAAGCCATCTTCTGAACTCAGGAACCACAGTCGGTTTAAAACATGGTCGGAAGTTAACAGAGGCTTGGAGCAAAAGAAAACAGAAACAAACAGAAACATAAATAGTGATTTAATAGTGTATTTTGCAGGAATAAGCACCATCAGTATCTGCACTGATGTTAAAGGATACAGTGGTTCAGAAAAACTCAACACAGACACAAGGGGAAGGCTTACAATTAAATTCTGGTTCTGAATGAACAGTCTGTGAAGGGTGTTGTCTCTCCTCAGTGCCGGGTACCTGCCCATAGGAGCCGCTCATCAAGCCTCAGTTTGACTGTGGAGAGCGCTCTGGAAAGCTTCGACTTTCTCAACACCTCTGACTTTGATGACGATGACACAGGAGATGATGCTGGAACCCTGTCACGCTCTGTCTTCATTGACATGGAGTCCGAGAGAATCGGGTGAGTTGGACATCACACCCTTTGGTGACCTGGTTTCTCTCAGTAACTTGACTACATGGCCTCAGTAGTTGTGATTATGCAGCGCCTTCTTGTGGTGACAGTATGTCTTACACGTCCAACAGGTCAAGCCAACATCCAGAAGCAAGAGGACACCTGAGTGAAGCCCTCACAGAGGACACTGGTGTAGGGAACAGTGTGGCCGGCAGCCCGTTGCCTCTCACCACGGGAAATGAGAACCTAGACGTGGCCATCGTTATTCATCTACAATACTGCAATAATCTCATTCAGGTGATTCTGTGTTTCCACCTTTACAACTTTCTTTCCTCATTCTCAAACTCAATACAATAGTGTGATTTTCTTACCGAACATAGTCACTCAACAGCACCCGAACTGAACAGATTAAAGCATATCAAGGTGTTTTGTTGATCTAAAATGCTGTTTCTCTATGTATGGGATGTAGTTGTTGACCTCAGAAGGAAGCCATTCGCAGCACAAGACATACCTGCACAAACTAGCAACTCAAACTCTCCTGTTGGAAGAGCTCAGTGAGAAAAACTTTGACAGACCGGGCAGCTGCACTTCAGTGTCGGATGGTGAATATATCTTAAATGTTTTTTTTATGTAAAGTGTTCGTTCCTTGTGGGAGAATTTTGATGTTATCTTTCGACAGCATTGTCCATTTTGACTTCTCATACACTCTTAAAAATAAAGGTTCTTTAAAAAGTTAGTTCACCCAAAAATGAAATTTCTGTCATTAATTACTCACCTTCATGTCGTTCCACACCCTTTGTTCATCTTCGGAACACAAATTAAGATATTTTCGATGAAATCCGAGAGCTTTCCGATCCCCCATCGAAAGCCCATCTGATCCCCCATAGAAAGCAACGCAATTACCACTTTCAAGGCCCAGAAAACTAGTAAAGACATTAAAATAGTCCATATGACTACTTAATTTTATGAAGCGACGAGAATACTTTTTGTGAGCAAAAACAAAAATAACAACTTTATTCAATAATTTCTTCTTTTCCGTGTCAGTCTCCGATGCTTTTCACGTTGTAAGCACAGTGCAGCGCTTCCAGGTTCTACGTCAGAACGTTGGCTAAGTCGCATGCGTCGTGGTACTCACATGAGCAGCATCAGAGACTGACACGGAAGAGAAGAAATTGTTGAATAAAATCGTTATTTTTGGGTTTTTTTGCACATAAAAAGTATTCTCATCGCTTCATAAAATTAAGGTTGAACCACTGTATTCACATGAACTATTTTAACGATGTCTTTACTACCTTTCTGGGCCTTAAAGTGGTAATTGTGTTGTTGTCTATGGGGGATCAGAAAGCTCTTGGATTTCATCAAAAATATCTTAATTTGTGTTCCAAAGATGAACGAAGGTCTTACAGGTTTGGAACAAAATGAGGGCAAGTAATTAATGACAGAATTTTCATTTTTGGGTGAACTAACTCATTAAGGAATGGTTGTTATATGGCATTACTGCAACCACCCCCGTTTATTTTTTAAAATAAATTAAATTAAAGTGTGTGTGTGTGTATAATAAAAATAATTCAGAATGTCATGGCACCTAAGAAATAGTTATATGTTTTTTTTAATTCAACAATCATTGGCAGGTGTGGCGAAAAGCTGAGTTTGAACCTTGCTGCTAACTCATTCCCCTCTCTTTGTTTCCTAAACAGTGCTGCCTGGGCTGGTGGAGCGGCCGACACTGATGTCTCTGTGGTCCGACTGCAGTGGTGGTCTGTTCCATACTACACTGGACCGAGTGTTAAAGCACATGCATCTCAGCTTTGCCTTGCCACTGCAACAGATTCTACCTCACTCTCCTGACTCAGGTAGAGACAGTAATGGCACAATAATAATCTGCAGAAGGAGACATCAGCTGAATTATTATGAATGTAACATCAGCGTTCATCTGCCTGTGTTCCAGTGATCAGGATGGTGGTGAATGAAATGATGGACAGGAGCGAACTGGCCTCATCTTCATGTCCGTCACCGTCCTCTCTGGCACAGGATGTCATCACCGTGTTTCAGTTTCACCACTACTCTGTTGAACACGATGTCACGGACATGGAGCGACACCTGCTGGATTTAGCCAAAGAGGGTAAGAATATTTTTGTTGAATAATAATAATTTTTTGAATAGCTTTAATAGATTATTAGCATAGTGTAATCTTTCTCATTTGTGTCCAAACCAGTCATGCTTGAAGAAGCCCTGAGCTGTGGGGACACAGAACGGTCTCTGAAGGAACTACAGGAAGTGTCCGTCATGTGTCTTCAGCCCCGCCCTCAAACCCTGTGGGCCGTGGCAAGGCTGCTGACCTCTGATGACCCTGATGTGATGAAGGCCGCAACAGCTTTCCTCTCCTCTGCTGCCTCACACAAGCCCTTCAGGTCAAAGGTCAGTCGTTTACCTTGTTTGGCTATTGATGTAGTTGATTAATTGTTAAGTCTATAGCCAGGTGTATATCGACATTAACATTCGAAAGTTTGGGGTCGGTAAAATTTTTGTAATGCTTTTGAAAAAGTCTCTTATGTCTAGCAAGACTGCATTTATATTATCAAAAATACAGTAATAACAGTAATATTGTGAAGTATTATTACAACTTGTTTTCTATTTGAATATATTTTAAAATGTAATTTATTCCTGTGATGACAAAGCTGAATTTTCAGCATCATTACTCCAGTCTTCAGTGTCACATGATCCCTGATAAGATAAATATGATAAGATGATAAATATTCATAAATGAAATGTGCAAATTTGAGTAATCATGGTACTGTAGCAGCAGGCAGCACAAAATGAATGTACAACTGTTTGAGGACACCAGGAGGTTATCAAGTATTTCATCTTGTCGATGTGTGTTTGTCTTCAACAGGCTGTTGATTGTTACACACAAGCCTTATCAGAAGTAGGGTTACACACACCAAGAGCTGCATGTGCCGCTCTGAGCTGCCTGCAGGTCAGTTTGACTGTTTGATTGAATCGCAAATCATGTCTGAGATTGGTTACAAGACTGACTTAAAGCCTCTCTGTCCTTCTCGGGTTATTTTCAGGCTGTGGAGAGCATTGACGCTGTGGTGTTACTGTGTGACTCAGCAGACGAAGATCTCCGCCAGATTGCCATAGAAACCCTCCTCACTTTTGGTAAAACATCCAGTCATACAAATGACACACTGGCTGCACAATTAGTCAATTCAATGATAATTGTCGTTTACGCTCTTTCTGCAAATGAGTGTACATCTGACTGACCCATTCTAGACAGCATTTTATTAGACAAAAATGTGTATACAGTGGTGGTCAGAATTATTGGCACCCTTTGTAAATATGATCAAAGATGATTGTAAAAATAAATCTGCATTGTTTATCCTTTTGATCTTTAATTCATAAAATTAGCAAAAATCTAACCTTTCATTGAAGGAAAATAATTGAAAGTGGGTGGAAAATCACATTGTGAAATAAATGTTTTTCTCTAAAACATGTAGGCCACAATTATTGGCACCCCTAGAATTTTTTATGAGTAAAATATCTCTGAAGTATATTCCCATTCATGTTTACATTTTTTAGCACACCAGGGTGATCATGAACATGAAATTGTCCAGCCATGACTTCCTGTTCCACAGGAGTATAAACATGAGGAAACACAAAGGCCAAATTCCCTTAATCATTCATCACAATGAGTAAAACCAAAGAATATAGTTCTAAAGTGCAGCAAAAGATTGTTGAGCTTCACAAAATAGAAAGTGGCTGTAAGAAAATAGCTAAAGCATTGAAAATCCCCATTTCCACTATCAGGGCAATAATTAAGAAGTTCCAATCAACTAAAGATGTTACAAATCTGCCTGGAAGAGGACGTGTGTCTAAATCATCCTAATGCATGGTGAGGAGGAGAGTTTGAGTGGACAAAGACTCTCCAAGGATCACAGCTGGAGAATTGCAGAGATTAGTTGAGTCTTGAGTCTCAGAAAGCCTAAAAAAAATTATCAAACAGCACCTACATCACCACAAGTTGTTCGGGAGGGTTTCAAGAAAAATCCTCCTCGCTCATCCAGAAACAAACTCCAGCATATTCAGTTGTCAGACACGACTAGAACTTCAAACAGGACCGGCTTCTATGGTCAGATGAAACTAAAAAAAAAAGAGCTTTTTGGCAGCAAACCCACCAGATGGGTTTGGTGCACACATGGATAAAAAGTACCCCATGCCCACGGTTAAATATACTGCTGGATCTTTAATGTTGTGGGTTTATTTTTCTTCTGGAGGTCCTGGACATCTTGTTCAGATACATGGTATCATGGATTCTATCAAATACCAACAGATAAAAAATCAAAACCTGACCGCTTCTCCTAGAAATCCAATAATGGGCCATGGTTGGATCTTCCATCAGGACAATGATCCAAAACAAACATCAAAACCAACACAACAATGTGTCACTGAGCACACAATGAAGCTTCTGCCATGGTCGTCCCAGTCCCCTGACCTGAACCCTAAAGAAAATGAGTGGAGTGAACTGAAGAGAAGAAGCACCAACATGGAGCTGGGAATCTAAAGGATCTGGAGAGATTCTGTATGAAGGAATAGTCTCTGATCTCTTGTCAGGTGTTCTCCAAACTCATCAGGCATTATAGGAGAAAACTCAGAGCTGTTATCTTGGCAAAAGGAGGTTGCAAAAATTATTGAATAAAAGGGTGCCAAAAATTGTGGCCAATGTGTTTTGGAGAAAAACATTTTTTTCATAATGTGATTTTCCCCCCACTTTCAATTCTTTTCCTTCAATGAAAGGTTAGATTTTTGCTAATTTTATGAATTAAAGATCAAAAGGATAAACAATGCAGATTTATTTTTACAGTCATCTTTGATCATATTTACCAAGGGTGCCAATAATTCTGACCACCACTGTATGTGTATTTTTGGTCTGTTTTCCCAGAAAAGAAATACTGTAAGATCAACTTTTGGGAATATGCTACCACCAGAGTCCCTGTGGATCCATAAACTTCAAAATGCAATGATCTGATTAAACAAATATGAGCACTGCACGTTCAAAGTCAAAAAGCGGTGCTGTTGTGTGTTCTACAGGCTTGCGGTTTCAGAGAAATTTGCGATAGATGAGTTTAGCATATTTATGTCAAAGCTCATGTTAATTATGACAATGTTTACTTTGTGGTGTTTAAATTGTAATATGTTGTAGATGGTTGTACAAGTGCATAATTTATCTTCCTTAAAGGGATAGTTCACCCAAAAATGAAAATTCTGTCATCATTTACTCACCCTCAAGTTGTTTCAAACCTGTATGAATTTCTTTGTTCTGCTGAACACAAAGGAAGATATTTGGAAGAATGTCAGTAATCAAACAGATATCGCCCCCCATTTACTATCATAGTAGGAAAAAATAAATACTATGATAGTCAATGGGGGGTGAGATCTGTTTGATTAATGACATTCTTCCAAATATCTTCCTTTGTGTTCAGCAGAAGAAAGAAATTCATACAGGTTTGAAACAACTTGAGGGTGAGTAAATGATGACAGAATTTTCATTTTTGGGTAAATTATGCCTTTAAAAGTCTTAAAGTCTTAAGTCATTTTAAAAACTTTGCAGATACTCTGTAGCACAAACATGGTCTCAGCTTCTTGTGTCTTACAGAGTTTGTTTGTGTGTGTTTCTGTTTTCAGGTGAAGATGGGCGTCTGGCATACGAGCAGTTGGACACAGTGCCGAGGGAGATTGTGCGGCTGGGGACTCGCCGTGGTAATGCTGTTACCACTTCATTTTAGAAAAATCAACTTATCATCCTCGTGACCCTGCACACTCCTGATGGGGAAATACTCACAACCTGCTTGCAAGTAGAACAGTGAGGCTTCCCCTTCGATTCAGGCCCAAATCTTGAGACCTTCATCACGAGGTCTCCTTTTCTACAGGATGTTTTCATTTATACTACTCGTGTCGCAGTGGTCATGAGTCATTGTTGCTGATTGAACGATAAGAGTATTTATTATTGGCAGTTAGTTATTTGCACTGTCGGAGGCGTGTAAATAGCACAGCGAATCTTATTTTAATTTGGTCCTGGGAATTTTTTATCTCTGTACGTGCCGTTCCGTTTCAGGGATTACAAGGGACTTTATATGCTCAAGTTTGAGTTTTTTTTTTTTTGACCTGGATAAAGTGAAATTTCTATAACTGCTGGGAAAGGTTGTTCCAACCCAGCCGGGCATATGGACTACTAAAAAAACGGGCATGGACGATGGCCTGCTGATTTACAGATCGCTCGCTTGCCTTCACTGGTCAGGAGTAAATATTTCTTTGGACGGAGCCTGTAGTGAACAATTGCATTAACATGGTACTAATGTCTGGGCACATGGGATCTTGCAACAAGGGCTGTTTGGAGCCCATCGGAGTATCTGAAAATGCACTTTTATTCAGTCAGAGAAACGTGATTCATTACTGTGAATTTTGGTTTATGCATAAATGAAAACTGGAAGTTTATTTGCTCTGTGATCCGAACTTGCTTCTGTGCCTAATGTTACTGTACTACTGAGTCATGTGACTGTAATATCATTGTATTTATTTTTTAATTTCTCTTCACTATAAATGGTAAGATTTTACCCTCTTTAAAAAAAAATAAAAATAAAAATACTGAGAACAGATCGGATTAACATTGTACTAAACATCTGTTCACAATATGATTAGGTACAGTCAGGATTCGGTATTATTGAGGGGCTATACACTATGAAATAATTTTTTATATATATATATAGTTGGCATTTTACATATAGAAAGATGTTTTATTGATCAGCACCATCTTTTAACAGTGTATTCGCTGAGTTATATACAGTATTTGTGCTCAAGGGAACATTTCCTGAACGTCTTTTCAGTATGCTTATGCACATGACCTGAAAAAACGCTCTTTGCTAACCGAACGCTTGCCTCGCTTTGTGACGTTATCACACCCAAATGTGAATTTACGCTTATGGCGGCAATTAAAACACAGTTTTGTAGATCACCCTACCCATTTTTACAAATTTTTCTATGACATTGAGAATTGTATGAAAGTAGGGGCTTAAATCCATCAAAAGAGCACATTTCGAGGAATGTACTGAGTACGGAAAGGTTACTGTAAGTATATGCCTCAAAAGCACAAATGAAATGTTTCTATAAGATTGTTTCTTAACATGTTATTTGGCATCTACTGCACAATCTCCTAAAGCCATAATGATACAGTAGTCAATATATTTAAGGCCGTTTTGTGGTTTCTATTTATCGGAATTATCTATACAGATTATAACAATTATACTTTTGTTTTTCCTGTTTTCTGTATTCAGTCACAGAAATTAATAGCTGTTTTCCTCTTGCTTTGCGAGTAATGACCACCGTTACAGTATTTGACCCTGGGCATTGGTGATCACTCCTTGAGAATTTCTTTCTTTGCACAGAGATTTCAAGTGAAAAGGTTGAATTAACTTTTATTGCCTTGTATTCATCTCAGACAGAAGCTCAGTGAACTGCATTTTATTGTTCAAACCTCATTAAATTAGTGTCCTTGATAGGAAAGCTGTTGTTGTCATGGTTTTGTGAGCGTGTGACTGTACGTGTCGAGGGCTTGAGCGCACAGCTTGCCGTTACAATAGCTTTAGCTACTACTGTTTGAATGAAAGCAGATTTCACTTGATGTCACAATGCTAATGTTCCCTCATCGTTTCATTGTTTTTTGAGTTTACTGTATTTCCTCTGCTGAAAGTGGCAATAAAATTTATTTTTGCATAATTATTATAAATGACATTGTGCTTTTTTTTTTAAATCGTATACTACCGCTCAAAAGTTTTGAAAGAAATAATTCAGTGAGGGATGCATTAAATTGATCAAAAAGGTGAAAATACATAAATGTCTATTTCAAATAAATTCTGTTCTTTTGAACTTTCCATTTATTGAAGAACCTTGGGGGGGGGGGGGGGAATTCAGTTTCCACGAAAACATTAAGCAGCACAATTGTTTTTAACATTGATCATAATAAAAACAAATCAGCATATTAGAATGATTTCTGAAGGATCATGTGACACTGAAGACTGGCATTATGATGCTTAAAATTACTTTAAAATAGTCACTAAAACATATAGAAAATGGTTATTTTAAATTGTAATATTTTACAATACTGCTGTTTTTAACAGTATTTTTTTAACTTTTTATTAATGCTTTTCAACAAAAGAGAAAAAAGGGGAAAAGATGAAATCAGCATTTGTTTTGATATTAACAGATCAAGAAATGATCAGACAAAAGCATCTATTACTCGGAATTAGACAAATACAGTACAATTATGTACACTCACACCAAGAGTAACACATAAAAATATATACATGTTGCTTAACAAAAATAACACTTCATTTTAGATGATCCAGTCCCATGTAAAGCATGCTGGGAATTAGAATTTGTCCATTTTTTTTTGTTTGTTTTTTTAAGTTAAAATTGTGTAATGACAAAATGTTCAATAAAAAGTTGCTTTACTCCATTTAACTTTTTTTTTTGTTCAAAACAAAATATGAGTACATCATGAATACATTTTCCAAACCATGTTTGCTACACCTAAAATAAGCATTTATATTCACACTAGGCCCAGCAGAATGACAACCACTGCAAAGCATCCCAGTACCAGAGTGACTTGCAGCTCCACCTACAATGTTCAAGATGCACCCAGCATTGTTTATGAACCGCTAGAGCACCAAAAGTTGCATGTGTACTTTTAGTTCTACAACTTGACCAAGCAGTAAAAAAAAAACAAAAAAAAAAAAACCACTTTGTAAAAGGACAAATGTGTCTGAAGCAAATGAACAACTGTGTGAATTAGTGTTCAGACATGTATAGAACTAGCAGAAAGCTTTTCTACAGCCTTTCCTTTACTTTTTTGAAAAGACAAAAAAGATGCCAAGAATTTGGCCTCTACAACACCCTACTAAAGCTCATTTCTCCAGCCAGCAAACTACTACAGCACAGCACTGGAGCTGCTAGCTACTCCATCCTCCACTTCAAGAACTCCAAGACTCTGCAGTCCAGTCTGGAAAAACTGGTGAGTCTGCATGGGACAGCTGGCCTTTAAACTACCCTCAGGAGCTCCAAGGTTATAGGATTCCAACAGAGCTTGAATAATGCTCTGCTCAAGGAAGACGAGCTGTATGGTTGCACTTACACCAGAAAGTAAAGAGAAAAAAAAAAAAAAAAAAAAACACATGTGTACAAAATATGAGTTTATTTCCATTGTATGCATTCAAGTTTACATATGTACACTGGCAGTGAATATGCACATTAACTACAGTTACTGAAAATAAAGGCTCATTTACAGAAAAGATAAAAGTATTAAAAACAAAAAGGTGCACATTTTTTCTGAAAGGCACAAGATAAATGTTCACTTAAGACCAAACAACTGGTCCATCACAGTTCTTTTCAGTTCAATATTTTTCCAAGAGCATGATTTCAGCATTCTTCTGTTGAATCATCCTTACGTGGCACATCACAGTCATGTGACGGTTCGGTGTCTGGTTCAACACTGCTCTGGCTTTCATCAAAATCACTCTTATCTTCATGTTCTTCTTGATCCTCGTCGTCTTCCTTATCATCAGCATCAAAGGCTATCTCACGCAGCTCCTCTAGATTGTCTGGACTTTTGCCGGTTAATCTCTGATTGAAAAGTGAAAGCAAAAAGTTAACAAGGGCATTATCAGAAACATTGGATGGGTCCCCCCCAAATGACTTTCTTTGGTCCCACCATAATGATGACTAAATCCTTGGTTCTTAGCTGACACCACTATTAAACACCATACAGAACGGAGCACTCACTTCAATCATGTCAGCCATGTGTTGTACATGCTGTGCCAGCTCCTGTAACTCCTCGTTCTCACTCTTCAGTTGAGCAATCTGTTCATCTTTGGCTTCAATGTCTTTATGCAACTAGTTTTGAAACAAAATTAAGGAACAAAATGAACAGGCATAACATTTAACAATTAGTAAGACTACTACAACTACAACCTTCCAGGGAGGTTAAGTAAGTCTTAAGAGACTTTCTCTACCCAGGTAATGTACCAATTACAGCTACCTATGGTCACTCTAAACAAGAGTCATGAATAACTGATTCAGCAGCCCTATAAAGAGAAATGGAGCAAGGTGGCTAAACATTAGCAAATCACCTTACAACAATTAACTCACTTTTTCGTTTTCTTGGAGAACACTGAACAGGGCTTTCCGCCTCTGTTCTGCCACCTCCTTCCAGTAGGAAGACCCAGGAGTTTCTAGAGAGAGACAGAAACAAAAATATGACTGCATCCGAAATCACACTTCCTTTCTATACAGTTGGTGAAAAACATTTGGTGACAAAAAGTATGTCTGAATTAACAGTACTCAAGAGTAGGCAAAAAGCACCCAGATGACCTACTACTTCTGAAGTGTGTATACAATGCACACTTCATCCCATGAGGCCACAGGAGAGGATTTGTGAATGTCAGTGAAGCAACACAACTGACACTGGTAAGTCAAATGAGAATGACAGCATGGCGATTGTAATAGATCTGGATTACATTCATACTATATAGAACTTTTAGTGGTTGTTAGTTCAAAATAAGTACCTCAAGATGCGATTTCAGATGCAGCCCTAGTTACAGGAATATTCCATCAACACCAAATTAACTTAAAAGGTGAAGTACGTAGTTTCTGCGATACTAGAGGCATCTAGCGGAATTACAAAAGTCAAGTATATTTTCAGCATCCTTGCAAATCCCCCTCCCCCAACTCAAACAGCGCTTATGGGTGCTTGAAGGCATGTCTCAAGTAAAAGTATGGTACTTTCAATAAAAGGTTCAACATTAGGAACACAGTTAACGGTGTTGCCATGTGTCATAAGCAATTGAGTAGACCAACACATACTAAAGAAGGCATTGCTTTTCTGCACTGGGCGCATTTGACATGACAAGTCACAACAGTTTGAGGCGGTCTACACTGGACACAAAGAAAAACTTTTGTCTTTTCTGAACGGTGCATGATGCTGTGGAGAATTGATGCAACATGGTAAGCAGTCAGTCAAGTTAACATTAGAGTGGGAGTCCATTTACCAAGTCAAAAAAAAAAAAAAAAAAAAAAAACAAAAAAACAAGGTTGTTATAGCTTTTGTAGCAAGGGCGCTGCCATCTTGCAGTACTACAACCTGTGACGTTGGGTTGGTTGGCTCTGTTGGATTAACAGATTATGGTTTCGATTGTGGTCTTTGATTTTTCTGCTTGGTTGTTGAAATCGTTACTAATAATAGATCAACTCATAATCTGTCACCAAGTAGTTGAACAATAGAGGGCTTTTGTCCTTTGCTTCAACACTGTAAAACTTTACCTCCAATAGCAATGCAATGGTGGCCTTCGTTTTGTCTTCTGATGCCCTGTGGCTTTCCAGTTTCCATCTTTCACCATCTGTCCTTCACAGTTTTTAAACTGTCCCTCTACCATTGTATCCATTTAACTCAGGCAAGACAAACCCAGTGAGGTCACAGGTTGTAGTAGGGCTGGACGATATGTAAAAAAAATATTTTAATCGATAATTGCCTTAAAATATTGCGATATCCGATAATATCGTCAACCCGAGCCCCGCCCGTGACAACGTAGCCGACACGCACAGAAAACACATCAGTTTGGTTGCACTTTATCTGACAACAGCCTGCGATTCAGTAGGTCTAAGCTTAATTTAAAGGTTTTTCCTTTTATGTGCTTTAATATAAAACATTAGCTTTGTTGTTATGTCGGTGTTGTTAATTTCCACACTGCTCTTATCAAGTGTTTGAAATGAATTTTGTTTCGTGGAGAACTGTTGAATTGAACTGCTGAGTTTATAGTGGTGATAGTAAGAACGATAAATGCATGTTGATGTCGTAGCAATGGGTCTTGAATTCTTCTTAAGGTCCGATGTTTCTCTCATTTTTGGTGTTGTTGCCCGAGTAGACATTTCATGACGACATGTTTAATCTCTTTAATTTTAACCGGTAGTGCCGTTTTTGTTTATTTGTGTAAATATTTGCTGTATTTATTTGGGGAAAAAAAAAAAAAAAAAAAAAAAAAAAAAAAAAGTAGTGATTAGAAATGTTTGAAAAATCCATCCATTTATTTTAATAATGAACAGGCTGCGATGTCAAGCAGTGCTACTGACGTGTGCGTGCGCGAGGCGCCGGCATGATCACTTGAACTACTTCCTTACACCAGTGAAAACTTCTTAATACATTCATTTATGGTCATACATAAACTGTAAAGAGTCAAATTTTATCTGTGTAGACTCACAATAAAAACAAAACTTTGTTTTTGTAAAATAAAGAAAACAGGTACTGCTGAATTCAGTCTTCCTTTTGAACGTGTTCGTGTGGAGAGCGTCACAAAAGATTAATTAAAACACCATATAGGCTACTACTTGTCACAAAGTAGTTCCCCCCCCCCCCCCTCCTTTCATTTTGTTAATCTGTTAATGGTTTAAGTGAATATATTTTGTGTATCTATTCCTTTTATTTAGGCTATGAGTTTATTCTGCGCTGCAGGTCCGCGCTATGAATCCTCCTGTTCTGTCGTTTATGCTGGTATTTGCGCGTATAAAACGAAACCCCTGGAAAGCAAATATTGTTTTTTTAAATGAACCATTGACACTTAGGCCATCCATTCTAATTTAGACTTTTAATTCTAATTTAACAATCTTGTCGGTTAAAAACAAATGAACATTCTTAGCGCTGCGCGGGTAGGGTTGATGTCAATCCACGAATCCAATATAATCTGTTACACGCATGCTTTACAAAACTGTGTTTACGGGGATATTCTGACAAATGTGCGCGCATGTCTACGAAATAGCTTAAGAGGCGGCTCTGTGCGCGCTTTGGATGTGTGCGGAGCTCAGAAAACAGTGTGCAGGGTACAGAAGTGTTGTCTGCTTCATCTTGCGCTTGAATGTTTTAAAAATAAAAATACACTGTTAATAAGCAAAATCGAAATGTTAATTTAATAAAGTAGGGCCTATTCGATTCCTGGCCTTAAGTAAATGTGATTCCAGAATAGATTTTTTTTTTTTTCTCCCCCCCTAACCCTATTAGTTAGCTACTATAGGCTACAAAATATCCCATGCTATTGCATGTGAATAGTAACTACGAGACTGTTAAATAAGTGTATTTTTTTTTTTTCCTCGATATTGGAGATTATCGTCTGTAAATGACCTTTATTAATTGACATTGCGATACTTGCAAGACATCCAATCGACGTCTCTGAACCAACCGTGAGATAACTTGCCTTTGATCATGAGCTCATAGGCCTCTTGCGTGACCCCCTCAGGCTGGTTCTCACTTTCTGGACTTGTGGATTTAACAGCCACCTCTGCTTTCACCCTCTTTGAGCCTTTCACCTGCTCTGCACTCCACATCTTCCTTTTAGGAACCGATTTGCCATTCTAAACATGATGAGATTGGCTTTAACATGGACAGTTTTGCTCCAACTAAAGAGATTAAACTTTATAAAGTCCAAAATGGCACATACCTCAATTATACGACCAAGGTTCTTATTTACAGCAGACGGCTGAAGGACCTGGAGCGTCCTCCTTCCTGATCCCGCTCCAGATGCTGGCGCTACAAGGAATTTCTGAGAATATAAAATTAAAGATTTAAATCTCAGGGTCCTCAGGTGTCATCAGTAAGAAGACAAGAATCTGAGAATAAAGGCACATTTTGGTGAGAAGGAAAGCTAAGCAACTCTATCCATGCACAGAGTAACAGGCTCCATTCACCTGCCTCAACAGTCATTCTTCTCCTCTTACACTTGTTAAGCTGTCAGTACAAGATGGCAACAAGCAAGGTATCGGAGCAATGCCACATACCGGCCATTCTAACAAGCGTGGGAAAGGGGCAGGCCACACATCAGCTGCATGCCGTAGACACCTCCAATTCCCACGGGCAGCTATTGGACCGCTGCATTATTATCTTACTGCAACATTCTTTAACCTGTAATTACTGTGGGAACTCGCCACAGAAGTCTCCTTATGATCAACTGCAAGTTTGGAGTTGGTTAATGTTTTCTCTTTAGCAATACAGTGGCAGACGGATGCACAGTTACTGGATCTCAACACATTGACAATGATTAATTCAGAGACAGAGCAAGGTCTCAGTTCAGTTTGTCCTAACTTGATCAAGTTGGAGTTTACATCATTTTCATTTTTACAAAACTGACCTGACCACTTTTAAACCAAACAAAGGAATAATTAGGGGGTCACCATTACATGGCCACAAACCCCATCCAAATATCACCATAAAGTCAGTCTACAATTCTTGTTTTTAAGGAACATTACAATATTTATTATAAATTTAGTCACATGCACATTTTAAAATTCATGTGCCCTTGAAATTTAATAAAATATATCTTTTCCTCCCTCTTGCAGTGATCTCTTTCTGATGACATTTACTGGCGTGAGGGCAGGACAAACGGTCACTCACATGAGATCACAGCAATAGCAAATCTAATCAATTCTCAAGGTAGTCGAGTCCCACCCTACATTTTCTCTTGTTCAAGAAGCTGTTTCAACTGAACATCACCATAGGGAAGAAAATCACAACATCCATTTCATGCCAACTTAAGGGGCCATTAATTAACTTATGGCAACTTTGCAAGATTCTTTAAAACGTCAACTAGGCTAATTAAATCACTTAACAGAACAGTGGATCAGTCATCAGGCACCTATCTTATAGTAAATGAATTAAATTCATATCTACTGAGGTTAAGTGAGAGGTTCACAAATACCTTGATGTTTTCAGAGGGATTCTCAGCATGTTTGGGTCTTCTGATGGAGCTCATGTTTTCACCTAGAAAACAGTTCAGGAATCCCATGACAAATTCATCAGTTTAAAAACATGGTGATTTGTAGTTAACAAGCCCATAATTAAAAAGTAAAAGTGAACAAAATAAAAGTAAAAAAATAAGGAGAAAAATGTATATTGATAAGGAGTACAGATATAACATTAATATAACTACAGCTTAATGAATTAAGAGTTTACACTTTAGATTACCAGGAAACTTTAGATGAATTACAGCACGTTACATTAAACTTCAAACAATAGTGGTTCATATAAAACGTCATATAGGCCTAATAATCGAGTATTACTAGTGAAACAGCTAACGTGAAAAGACTAGTTAATGACCATGTGTTTTAATGAACTAAAAATCTAATTATAGATTAACAAATCTGGCGTTATTATCGTTTTTCAAGGTTAAATAGATGACGAATGAATTATATCTAAAAATCACAAGCCTATAAAAAGATGAGCGGGCTTCTGTCTGTGCCCAAACACGCTGAATGAAACCGAGCCACACTCGTACAGAAGTAACACTTAAACGTACACTGACATTTCTTAAAATTAATTTAAAACCTTAAATAACTTAACTGATCAAAACGCAACATATATCACTCAAACTAAAGAAGAATACTCACTGAAATTGCACGAAAACCACGTATTGCTACCAAGAGTACACGCCTTCACAACAGCTTGTGTGTGAAGAGCGCGCCACTGCCTTAAGTACTGCCTTTGTACCGTCACGTGATTCCAGAATTTCGCGCGGATACAGAGACGTAAACAGATTCAACGGATATTTACGTTCAATAACACAATGTTATAATTACCATCCATTTCTCAGAATTGAAATTAGTACTATTCACAATTGTATATATAGTAACTCTTTATTACAATATGGTCTAAATGACAATTACAATAGATGCTTAATTGAATTCATTATTATGTCCATATTTACATTCAGCTAACTTATCTATCCTCCACGTTTTAACACTTTAAGCCATTTTAATTTATTCCATGTTAGGACCCCACCTACTGTTTTCACTCAAGTAGTTTGTAGGTTGTAACAGCAGCAATATTTGCAGTATTAATGGTAAGTTATAACTGATTTGTAACAGACAAATAATGGAGTATTATATAGAAGTTTGAGACATATTGCGCAAAAAAAAACAACTGAAATACACTGTCGTGACACGTTTGAATAAAACGTGTTACAACACTTTGTGTGTGTGTGTGTGTGTTACAACACTCGTCTACATAAATCCAGCTGACAAGAGCGCGCTCCTCCTCTGTCACATGTGCACAGCTGCGTGACGCGCATCGGCCATTTTGAGTTGTTTGTTCAGCGAGGATCGCTTGTTATTTTCCAGACAAACGCAGATCAAAGGGCCGAAACAGTCGAAAGAATCGCTCGAAAGACATTTCACCCTTTCCTTCCATCATTATGGGTCCACCGCGATGCAGATCTCGCCGTCTGTTACCTGAGAGAACGGAGGATTTCGGTCGGTTTGTCAGTTTATCTTGACATGGCATATACGGGTGTGTGACGACTGTGGAAAAGCTCGAAAACAAACGGAGACCATCAAGCTAAACCTCCGCCGAGGATCGATCCATCCGGGGCGGGCTTTTGTACTGAGATCGGTGTATTAAGACGTGTTAGGATTTTTTGCAGTACTTGCTCGAATCAAAACGGGCTTGAAAGACAACTCGAGAAAAAAAATGACGAGAAACAATAGTTAGCCAGTTAGCTAGCCACGCATCGAAGCCAGTCTCTGCTAGTATCGCGATAACAAAAAAAAACAGGCAAACACAAAATGTAACAGTCGATTTATTGATGATTACTAGCTTTGAATGCTCTCGTAGATCTCATACTGGTTATAAAAGAGATGTAGCTCCCTTCAGCCAGGTTATCAGTCGGTGGCGTGTGTGTATTCAGCTTAGCTAGCATTAGTTTGCTAGCCAGCCACAAAATAAAAGCCTCACAATGAAACTCAACCGTGGCAGGAGAGCTCGTGGGCCCATTTTATGCCCTTAAACCCCAAGATGTCTAGCAAACTCTGTGTTCTTACTCAGTGCCAAGATCTCATGGCATCTGTATTTCTCTGCCATGGTTGTCTTTCTCACCTGTCATTCAAGTGTGCTTTTATGAGACAGTTTATACAAAAACATGGATACAAGCAAGAGTCAATCCAGGAAGAGACTTTCCAAAGTCAAATCTCTTGGTCAGCTTTTTAGATAACTTTAAGCAAGGTTTATTTATCTAAAGCCAGGGATCTGTCCCCTCACACACGGACACACACAAAACTGTCGGTATGGGTTTTCAGTGTAGCAGGCATTTGTGTTTTCTGTCCTTTATTCAGTAATACAACACAGTTTCTCCAAAACGAAACAAAAAAACTAATTGATCAGATCTTATTATATGAGTGGTTTCTTTTAGTTTACACTTAGCCTTGGCTTGATTGTTTGTTTTAAAAATGGTGTAACTCATCAAAACTTAGACAAGTGTAAACTTCCTTGGCCCAAGTGCACTACCCATATTGATTAAAAATGACTTGATTTGATTTCACTAACTTTATTTAATTAAAATGAGTATGTACTGCAGGTAGTGCTTGGTTATAGCTTCTTTAGTTTTTAAAAGGGTTTGAAAACCACATAGGCTACAGTCAAGAATATAAAAAGCGAAAAAGTCTGCGTTAGGAAAATCGTACTGTCCGTAACAATGGGAGACCCAAATTCTCGCCGGAATCAAACTAGAAACCGACTCCGTGCCCAGCTACGGAAGAAACGAGAATCTCTGGCCGATCAGTTCGACTTCAAGATCTACATTGCCTTTGTATTTAAGGAAAAGGTAAGTTGACTGATTCTGTATGAAATCAGAAATGATTTGGGAATGGACTGTGATTGTTCTAATATGCCCTTATACCACTTTTACAGAAAAAGAAGTCTGCACTCTTCGAAGTAGCTGAGGTGGTACCTGTGATGACCAACAACTATGAGGAAAATATCCTTAAAGGCGTGAAGGATTCGAGCTACTCCTTAGAGAGTTCTTTAGAACTTCTCCAGAAAGATGTGGTGCAGTTACACGCGCCTCGCTACCAGTCGATGCGTAGAGTAAGTATTGACACACAACATGGTGCTTTTTCGACAGTGACAGTTGAAGATTCTGTTGCTGTCAGCTGCATTGCAATCGTAATGGTCTGTCTTGTCTAAAAAGCCATGTCATGTTGTTCGAGGTCACTTTGTTTTGCAACTCACTGATGTTTCTAAATCTGTACAGGACGTGATAGGTTGTACCCAGGAGATGGACTTTATCCTTTGGCCCCGCAATGATATTGAGAAGATTGTCTGTCTCCTGTTCTCCAGATGGAAAGGGGCTGAACATGAACCATTCAGGCCTGTTCAGGTATAACTCTTTCTTTCCTGGAGCTTGCTTATTATTGCTCGTACTTGGGGTTAGATGCTTGTTCAAACCCTTGACACCAAGTATCCAATTTTAGCACATGCGCCATTTGCACTATGGACATTAATGGTACATAAAACCTTGAGTCTTGTTGTGGAAATATGTAAAATCCATTTATAAATTTAATGGTGTAAATTTAACGTAAATCAGACTCTTTGTAGTTACATTTACATTTGATTGTTCACAGGCCAAGTTCGAGTTTCATCATGGAGACTATGAAAAGCAGTTTTTGCATGCTGTTGGTCGGAAGGACAAGGCTGGGATGGTTATGAACAACCCCAATCAGTCTGTCTTTCTCTTCATGGACAGACAGCACTTACAGGTTGGTTCAATAAAACATTTAGTATAAAGGTCCATGGATAATGTTTGGGAATATTGGTAGCAAATCGAAAATCAGCTGATATTAGTGTTTTTGGGGTTTTTTTGTTTGTATATTTAGTTGTACATGATAATTTCCTCTTTTTACATTTAGATTACCTGTGCCGTCAGCTCATGTAGCGATTTTAAAGATTAACTTGAGTAACACTGTTAAATGTAATATTTAGCAAATCTCAATATGAAGATGCATTTTCATACTATTTCAAAATATTGTGTTGCCTAAATTTGCTTGTAGCATTTAAAATGTTTGATTGTTTTTATTGATGATTTTTTTTTTTTTTTTTTAAATAGACAATATAATCAAGTCACTTATACACAATGCCGGATAGAATGCTCAAGACTCACAATTTTTTACTATTAGGAGAAAATCCATCAAAGTGTTCATCTTGTCAGAATTCACTGTACTTTAAACATGTTTTGCTGGACTGTAATACTTCTACCCCTTTGAGAGACTTGTTTTATTCTGTTGATACTTTTAAAAAGGTTTTTAACCAAGTAAATCCAAATTTAGTCTTAAACATCTTTAATCTTAAACATCTTATTTTGTTTTATTTTTGAATAACTAAACTTGGCTCTTGCCATGATCATAGCCATAGAAGCTGGTATGGCGTTGAAGGAAAAGAAATAAAATAGACAATATTACAGAATTTTAACATCGGCCACTGAATCCCTAATAATTATACACTTTGTAATAAACTAATATTTACTGTATAATATTTGTTATTTTATTGGTTATAGACAATAATATAAAGGAATTTCTTGGTTATAAATGTTGGTCAGAGTTTTAATATCAGTGAATCCCTAATAACTACACGCCTTATAATAGCCTAATATTTACTGTATAATATTTAATAACCTACTTTTTTATAATTTTAACATCAGTTATAAATTAATTATTGGCTATAAAGTAAAATAATTTGACTTGTCAGTATTGGCCAGAATTTTAATCCCTAATAATTATACACCTTATAACAACCTAATATTTACTGTATGATATATTTAAAAAAAAAAAAAAAACATAATTTATTGGTTTATCAGTATTGGCCAGAATATTGCGGAATCCCATCTTATTATATACTGCATAATACAGTATTTATGGTAACACTTTCAGCAACACTTTACAATAAGGTTCATTAGTTAACTACATTAGTTAACATGAACTAATAATGAACTGCACTTATAATACGTACTTATAATAACGTAATTTCAACATTTACTAATACATTATTAAAATCTTGTTAACATTAATGCACTGTGAACTAACATGAACAAACAATGAACAACTATTTTCATTAACTAACATTAACGAAGATTAGTAAATACAGTAACAAATGTATTGCTCATTGTTAGTTCTTGTTAATAAATACATTAACTAATGTTTAACTAATGAACCTTATTGTAAAGTTTTACCCACTTTTCAATAAGGTTCATTAGTTAACATTAGTTAACTACATTAGTTAACATGAACTAATAATGAACTGCACTTCTACAGCATTTTTTAAATCTTTAATTTCAACATTTACTAATAATTAAAATCAAGAGTTGTATTTAACATTAATGCATTAATTTATAACAAAAAAAAAAAAAAAAACGGTTGTATTTTTATTAACTAACCTTAACAAAGATTAACAAATACGGTAACACTTTAGTATGGGGAACACATACAAACTATTAACTACGACTTTTGCCTCAATAAACTCCTAATTTACTGCTTATTAATAGTTAGTAAGGTAGTTGTTAAGTTTAGGTATTGAGTAGGATTAAGAATGTAGAACAAGGTCATGCAGAATATGGCATTAATATGTGCTTAATAAGTACTAATAAATAGCCAATATTCTAGTAATATGCATGCTAGTTAATAGTTAATATTCTAGTAATAAGCAACTAGTTAAAAGACCCCAAATTAAGTGTTACCACAAATACAGTAAAATATGTATTGTTAGTTCATGTTAGTTAATACATTATCTAATGTAACAAATTAACCTTATTGTAAAGTGTTACTGTATTTATTAATAACCTAACTTGTTTCTTTTCTTTCCTTCACAGACTCCAAAAGCCAAGCTCACAGTTTTCAAGTTGTGCAGCCTCTGTCTCTACCTGCCACAGGATCAGCTTACCTGTTGGGGGGTTGGAGACATCGAGGACCACCTCCGTCCATACATGCCTGACTAGGAGAAAAGCACGGAAGACACCCATCAAGGCCTCGAAGCAAGTTGTCCTTATCTACACATCCCTCAGTTGAATAGAATTGAACTTGTGCTTGGAACTCTCCTTTTTGTTAACCACTCATTTTCATCTTGAGATTAATTTAGCTCCTTTTTTTGTTTAATCCCTCCCTTGACCAATCTTGGTTTGGTTCATCCCATCTCCCCTCTCTGTGATCAGTTTTTATTTGAACCTGCATGAACATTGATTTTGAGTGGTTGTTCTCTTGGAGCTGCACTGTCAACAATACCAGTCACCGAAGGAACTCTTTACGTTAAGGCAACAAAACAAAAACAAACAAAAAAATGAGAGAGAAAAAAAAGGAAACCAATGACAGAGGTCTCTCACATGTGATGATCTAGTGTTGGACTGGCTTTAACATCAGTGTCATGAGGGATAGTTAACATGTCTGTTATATCGAGTAGGGATTTCATGAGTAACGACAATCAGTGACAGAGGACAAAAGAGCCTGGGTAGTCTTCCTCAAAAGGCTTCTATTACAAGGTGAACAATACTTAACTCATTTGGTGTAGGGATTGCTTCTCATTCAGTTACTGCCTTAGTTTTTGCTGGACATTTTAATTTGAGTGTCATTCCTTGCCTATACTATGACAAACCTTGTTTGTTTTTATAATTTCTGGAGGAGTGGTGCCTGATGGGGACGGAGGTGCGGTGTGTAATGTATATCTAAGATGGTTGACATAAACTGTCTGTTGGAGGAATTTTTTTTTTTTTTTTTTTTTCTTTTGGGATGGTAATTGTCACCAATCAAGCAATTCCTGCACTATATACATACAAGCTACTGATACCAGATGTAATCATTGGTGGTGGGAATGTGATGGGAGACCGATGTTCAAGCTTATGTACCTAATGAGAAATTTCGTGGAGTCACTTGAAATTGATCATTATGGATTTGTTTTTCTTTCATAGACCACCCTGTTCTTAGAGTACTAAATATTGCAGTGCTTGGGACTTGGTATCTGTAAGCCATCTTTGTCAGTTCATATGGCATAAAATTACTTTTTCCCCTTTTGAAATTAAGTTCACGACATTTAAGGGGAAGGTGGGTCTTTGTCTTTATTTTGATGTACCCATTGTTTGAATAATTCTGTTGAAATAAACACTGTTGAACATATCTTAACACAGTGCAAAATATTTTTATGCTGGACTTTTATTATATATCATAAAGAATTACATAATTTACAGAGCATGTACATAATTAGCTACCAAGGTGTTTGGTGTGTCTTCCTTGAGCAATGAGTTTTCCGTTCGCCTTGTTGGTGAGATCCACTGTTGCAAATGCCAAAGTCCTTCCTTGTTTTAAAACCTGTGCAGTGATCAGGATGTCGTCTCCAATTTTAGCTGCATTCATGTATCTGTTAATTAGAACGCAAACAAATGTAAGTGTTAAGAGTCTGTCCTAGATGATGAATGGAAGTTATTTAAATTTTAATGGAGACTGGGGCTACTTGACACACTTTTTATCCCATTTTTCTATTATTTCACTTTTACTCCAAGTTAAAGGGATAGTTCACCCAAAAATGAAAATTCTGTCATTAATTACTCCACCCTCATGTCGTTTCACACCCGTAAGCCCTTCGTTCATCTTCGGAACACAAATGAAGACATTTTTGATTAAATCCAAGAAGTATCTGACTCGCCATAGACGGCAATTTAACCACCACTTTCAAGGTCCAGAAAGGTACTAAAGACATCGTTAAAATAGTCCATGTAACTGCAGTGGTTCAACCTTAATTTTATGAAGCGACGAGAATACTTTTTGTGCACTAAAACAAAAATAACGACTTTATTCAACAATATCCTCTCTACTGTGTCATTCTCTTATGCTGTTCACATGCAGCGCTTCCGTGTTTACATCCAAATGCTGGGGCAGTATTGGCTGATGCTGTTCACGTGAGCAGCATGATGTATGCGTGTGATGCTGACGCAGGAGCCGGCCAATAATGAGTCGGCGTTCTGACATAGAACCAGAGGATATTGTTGAATAAAGTCATTATTTTTGTTTTGTTTTTGCGCTCAGAAAGTATTCTTGTCACTTCATAAAATTAGGGTTGAACCACTGCAGTCACGTCGACTTTTTTAACAAAGTCTTTAGTACCTTTCTGGACCTTGAAAGTGTCGATTATATTGCTGTCTATGGACAAGTCAGAAACCTCTCGGATTTCATCAAAAATATCTTCATTTGTGTTCCGAAGATGAACGAAGGTCTTACGGGTGTGGAACAACATGAGGGTGAGTAATTAATGACAGAATTTTAATTTCTGGGTGAACTAACCCTTTAATACCTTTAAAGCACTGGCTACACAATTATTAGCAAGGGAATAAAATACATGTTGACCTTTTGTGACCACAAGCCCCTATAAATGTCACAGTGGGAACCTGCCATTTAAAAACCTAATATAAGAATTTTCAGCTAAATTTGAACAGTTCATCAAACCACTCTTTTGGCCAAAAATTTTATAAATGAAGTGTAGAAATTTATAACCAGACTTTTATGAAAAATACCCATGTCCAGAGCAAATAGTTAAACGTGTTTTAGCTAAAATGTACATTTGCATTACATAGTTGAGTATTGTCTGATAGTATGCCATTGTGGTTTTATTGTGTTCACTTGTTCATCCAACAGTTGTTACAAAATTATGATATTGAAATTATAGTTTGGGGAACAGAATTTTAAAAAAATAATTATAATTTAAAGATCGTTTTGAGCTAGGTATCTGAAACCAACATTCAAACCACTGCATTTACGTAACTAGACTATAACATACTGTTATAAAATTTATTCATATTTAAAATTCTTTTATTTTTAGATTTCCATTTTTCAATTAAATTTGAATTTAAGTTTTAATAAATGTATATGCTTTTGTAATATTTATTGTTTGTTTATATTTAAATATAGCTTTATTTCAGTTTTAGTAATGTCAGTACTTAAACTGCCAAAGGCAACATTACTATTTTTTTTTTTTTTCATCTAATATTTATATTTTATTTTTTAAATAAATATTTATTTATTAGCTTTATTTCAATGACCAAAAACAATTATTTTTGGTTAACAATACCAGGCACTGCTGAGATATAGCACCGGTCTTCCCTATACATGACACAGTAGCACATACTACTAAAGCCCTGTACAGTGACAAACATACACCCAAGAGCTCACGTTATGTTCATGTCCACGCTGACTCCAGGAGCTCCTCTCTCACTGTACATGATGGCAGTAGTGGAGATCATATCCACCAGCGTGGCTGTCAGTCCTCCGTGAAGAGTGCCTCCTCTGTTAGTGTGTTCTTCCTCCACCTTCATCTCACACACCACTTTCCCAGGGGTTGCAGACAGTATTTCAACCTGATCACAATATGAACGGCTCATTATGTTTACTTCAGAGTGAACTAGTCTGGCTGGTTTGCATATCAATGTGTGGTTCGTCAAGGAGAAACGCTGAATTTAACAAAACACACCTACCTTACTTAAAACCCGATCAAATCCAGGACTATCCACCATCGCTCTCATGATCTGTTTTAGTGAATTTAGCGACAACGAAACCATTGCTGCTACTGCAAATACCAAAAACACAGTAAAGGACAAGTTCCCTCTTTGAAAGGTTGCCTATAACTGTTATTCAAAATAAGAGTATTATAATTTTAAGAGGTAAATACATTTTTGGAGTCCTTTATCTAAAAATGCCTCTCGCTACTGGCGAGAAGAACTGTAGATAACTAATAAACATGCGCAGTACATTCTTCTAAATATGTAAACAAAACGTAACTATTTAATCAATGAATACTTTTAGAAGCTAAGACAAGACCATTCGGCTGTGAGGACTTTTATTATGAAATAATGGATCGAGTCTTTTCAATGAATCTGCTGAAACTGTTTACAAAACATTCTGAACGATTCGTTCAACTTTTCAGGCAACATAATTCATTTTAGTATTGTTTAATGTCAGTGCTAATTATATTTGGGTTCTATGTGTTTTATGCCCTGAGTCATGGCTGCAACAAACTATACTTGCATACACGTGCCTACATATTTGATTAATATACATTATTCCTGCATGGAGGGTTAACAGAATTGCTGAATCGTTTTTGAAACAAAAAAACTGTTCAAAAGAACCGATTCTTTCAGTACTACCGTTAAATTCTTCCGGAAACCCTCTATTTGAACACTACAAATTCTTCAGTTAAACAGGTGCAACGTTTACTGTTAAATTTAAGTTTATAATACTTTGAGGTCGTGATTTATAGTATAGAGTTTATGAAGTAGGTCCAGCGACCAGAAGCATATGTTAATATTGATGTATTCTCCGTATTTTCGCGGGTTCCACCCGGAATGTTTTTGTAGCTGTACACATTCATGTCCCGCCGTTATATTCAACTGCGAACATGTCCAGCACTGTAATGTCAGGTAACCACGAGGATCAACAAATGTCTGCTTTAGAGGAAACGAGGACGAGTCTTTGCGATGAGTTTGCCTCTATCTCTGGATCGGATAGTGCCGTGGCCCAGTGTTATTTAGCAGAAAATGAATGGGACATGGAGGTATGTCACTATTACTGCACCTTATTAACGCACTTTATGGGTAAAGTTTCGATCAAATCCATTTTATTGAGATATGTTTAGTTTCCATTATTTTAAAATTATTGCCGTCCTTGTAAAAAGGTGCTTTTTTATTATTTATTTGTTCCTGCCAGAGAGCACTGAACTCTTTCTTTGAAGCACATATGGATTCAGTCTTTGATGTTGAAGACGCAGAGGAAACTAAAGATGTGTCTGGGAATAAGAGAAAGGGGGTGAACTCCTCTGACACTGCTGATACTGCTGATACTTCAGGAACAAAGAAGAAATTTAAGACGGACAAGGTGGATTGGTAATGTTCTCTCCTCTATACTATTTATTAGAAACTGAAAACTTCATTTACTCTAAACCTTTAATTAGCAATATTCCAAACAACATCACCATGACATCAAAATTGACAATTTTTGTTTGTTTGTTTTTATGGAATATTGCAGTATTTATTATAAATTGTTTATCTGTGTACATCTTTTTTTTTTTTTTTTTTTAATCATGTGCCTCTTGCAATGACATCTCTTCCCTTCTCTGATAATGTGTTTACGGGCACGAGGATGGGGATCAACCTGTCACTCACATGACATCACAGCAATAGCAAACTATGATGATTCAACGATCCAATCAATTCCCGATGGACAAAATCAAGTCTTGCACTACGTTTGTTGTAGAAGCCATTTCACTTGGTTATACATCACAATGGGGAAGAAAATACTCTCACAACTTCTGTTTCATGCTGACTTTGTCTCTTTTTTTCCTCTCAAATTGTTTTTTGTGCAGCATTGACTTGACAGCAGAGGAACCCACTTGCTCCAGCAGTGTGACTGTGAATGTGAAGAAAAGTCAGGCTGAAAGTGCCGTAACCGAATCTGATGCTGAGGACAGCAAGCTCTCAATCATCAGCTGGAATGTGGATGGTTTGGACACATTAAGTCTTGCAGAGCGTGCCAGGGGCTTGTGCTCATATCTAGTTCTGTGAGTTGTTTAGAGACTCCTGATGTCCTTGATTTCATGTATTATGTGATAATAAGGGAGATTTGTTTTACTCTTAGTTTCCTGTTGTTCTTTTGTAGATATACACCAGATGTGGTTTTTCTTCAAGAACTCATTCCAACTTATATTCAGTATCTTAAGAAACGTGCTGTCAGCTACCTGTTTGTTGAAGGTAAGAGAATGAACTCAGTAAAGTTATTTATGGGTTATTTGCTGATTCATGAATTTCTCCTGTCATTAAAGGGAGTGATGATGGTTACTTCACGGCAATAATGTTGAAGAAATCAAGAGTAAAACTTTTGGAAAGTGAGATCATCTGTTATCCTACAACACAAATGTTGAGAAATCTGTTAGTTGCTCAGGTAAGTTTGTGGTTTATAATGATTGTTTTTTTGGGGGGTATAATTAATGGCACAGGTATATTTCTTGTTGGAATCAGAGATATTCTCCCATTTTAAAAAAAAAAAAAAAAAATGGGGTTGGTAAGATTTTATAATGTTTTATGCTCATCAAGGCTGCATTAATTTGATCAAAAATATTGACTGTAGTATTGTGAAATGGTATTACAATTACAAGTCACTTTTGATTGATTTTATGCATCCTTGCTAAATAAAAGGGGTCAGTTTTTTAAATTAATTTCTTTAAAAAAACTGACCCTGATTAATGTCTACATTAATATTTACTTTTCAAGGTTGTTGTGTCTCTCATAATTAATTTGCTTCTCATCATTTATACACACATTCATTTCTTCTTTTTTTTTTTTTTTTTTTACTTTGTGTCTTATTAAGGTGACTTTCTCAGGTCAAAAGCTGTACTTGATGACATCACATTTAGAAAGCTGTAAGAACCAATCAGAGGAGAGAATGAAACAACTGCGGGTCATACTTCAAAAGATGAAGGAAGCACCAGAAGATGCCACTGTCATTTTTGCCGGAGACACCAATCTCAGAGACACCGAGGTAAATTAAAGTCTTTAAAATTCACCACATGGACTAGATCAGTCATTCCCAACCAGAGGTACACAGTGTTTGTTTAACCTATAGAAAATATAAATTTAACTTTGAGGGCTGTTAATTAATTATGATTTAACTTTGGTATACTTGGATAGATTTTGAATTTGCTTGGTTAAGCCTATAAAAACCTGTACATTTAAATATGAGGACAGTTAATAAATTAAAATAAAATGTAATTTTTTCTAAAAAAAAAAAAAAAAATGATATATTGTATTAAAGGGTTTGTTCACCCAAAAATGAAAATTGTCCCATGATTTACTCACCCTCAAGCCATCCTAGGTGTATATGACTATCATCTTTCAGACGAACACAATCTGAGATATATTTAAAAATATCCTGGCTCTTCCAAGCTTTATAATGGTAGTGAATGCTGGGTGTGATTTTTGAAGCCCCCCAAAATGCATCCATCCATCATAAAAATAATCCATACAGCTCCAGTGGGTTAATAAATACCTTCTGAAGTGAAGCGATGGGTTTTTGTAAGAAAAATATCCATATTTAAAACTTTATAAACTAAAATAACTAGCTTCTGGCAGAAGACTGTACGCATACTGCGCAAGTCAACTTGCGCCACGAGTAACCCCTGATGCGATGTAGGAGTAGTGTAAGCTTAGACGCCTCTCACGGTTTAAACAAATAGGGCTGGGCAACAAACTCAAGCTCCTCTTCTCTTAACATCCGACATTTCTCTTCAAAATTTTTTGTTTTAGACTTCTAATTCGTGACCGGTGTTTTGTTTTGCTCTATCCTCTGTGCTTCCACGTTCGTCATTACGTCATCCGTCGCAAATGGATGCATACGGCCGTCTGCCGGAAACTAGTTATTATAGTCAATAATTTTAAATATTTTTCTTACAAAAACCAATCGCTTCGCTTTGCTTCAGAAGGCCTTTATTAACCCCCTGGAGCCGTATGGATTATTTTTATGATGGATCGATGCATTTTTTGGGCTTTAAAATCTCACCCCCCATTCACTACCATTATAAAGCTTGGAAGAGCCAGGATATTTTTAAATATATCTCAGATTGTGTTCGTCTGAAAGAAGAAAGTAATATAAAAGTCTGAAACTAATGTAAACTTAGGATGGCTTGAGGGTGAGTAAATCATGTGATAATTTTCATTTTTAGGTGAACTATCCCCTTTATAATACAAGTCAAAATGAACAAATTTTTTGCTGTGGTGTTGATGAAAGTCACTTGAGTTGTACTGATGGGCCTGTGAATAGGAGAAAAGGTTTGGCAAACACTGGACTAACAATCACTGTAGCTCCAAATATGATGGAGGAATGAAAGTGCAGTGAAAGTCACTAGTGCGATGCAGCATCTCTGAAGAATGTTTCTGTCTGTGTAGGTGGTAAAGGTTGGAGGTTTGCCTCCAGGTGTGTGCGACGTGTGGGAACAGCTGGGCAAACAGGAACACTGCCGATACACTTGGGACACCAAAGCAAACAGCAATAAGACTGTGCCTTACATCAGCAGATGTCGCTTCGACCGCATCTTCCTTAGGTCTGCTAAAACTGGCACAGGAGTCACTCCTGACCACATGGTCTTGGTTGGAATGGAGAAACTAGACTGTGGCCGTTATACCAGTGATCACTGGGGAATTTACTGCACTTTCAACACATGATCTTTAAATACCAAAAAGACCAGATGTCTTCCATATAGAAGATGTGTGGTTTTAAAGAGTGTTTGTACTAAAACTAAAGAATGTTTTGAAGAATGTCTAACAATTTAGATTGCAGATCAGTGTGAGAAACAAACACATAGATAATAATAGGATGCATAGCTGGATATAAAATTCTGCAAAAAGAGACATTATTGAGGACAGGGGTTGAAGGGTTTGTTTTTAAACCTCAGTACTCATTACTACACAGTTCTATTTTGTATTTGTCACACAAAATCTTTTATCACAAACCATGATTTCAGCCAATCTCTGCTCTCCAATATCTTCGTGATATAAATCCAGTTTATGTGTTAATGTTTTCTGGGAATTCTTAAAATGTGAAAGTGTTGACTGAATTTAAATGATTTTATTTAAATAAATAAGACCTTGATTTATTTTGGTAATTGTGGTACATGTTGTGCATCCTATATTTTACCACAAGTGGTCAGTATTTCCCAAGCATTATGGGCCTTTGCATAAATAAGCTTTTGAAAGTCATTAGAACAGAGGCACTGTGTATTACTTACTACAGTGTGTGTGTATGTATATATATGTATATGTGTGTGTATTATATATATATATTCATTTATGTAAAATGTTCTTTTTTTAACTTTTTATTCATCAATGAATCCTGAACAAAGTATCACAGTTTCCAAAAAAATAAGCAGCACAACTGTTTCCAACATTGATAATAACTATCAAATATCAAATCAGCATATTAAAATGATTTCTGAAGGATCATGTGACATCATTACAGAAATAAACTTCATTTTTAAGGATATTAAAATAGAAAATATTATTTAAATTGTAGTATTTAAATTATATTATAAATATATTATAAAATATATTTCACAATATTACTGTTTTTTGATCAAATAAATGCAGGCTTGCCAAACTTGTATATAGTTAGTAAATTATATATATATATATATAATAAAATAGGAAAATATCACTTGCAAACAATATTGTTATTGAGCATTATTACCAATCAAACTGTAATTTTGAGCAAAAAGTGTAAAAATACTATTGTGTATTCTGAATACAGGAAATTGGCAAGCAAGACAAAGGAGTCTGCCATTTTGTTCCAAAAATGTAATTTCTGACATTTCCATCACAGAATGCTAATAAACAAATTCATGTTCTGATGCTTAAACTATCAGGGTCAGGGTCTGGATAAATGCCTCTGGAAAAAAAAAAAAAAGGTTTAGAGCAATGCTTTTTATTCCTGTTGCGGTTTGAGAGAAGAGTGTGAGGTCTCTTCATTACTGTCCTAAATTAGCGGAAAGCTAAAGCAAGTGTCAAGGCAGCAGCTGTCTCAAGCAGGGTGGACACGTGACTCCAGACAACCTTGAAAGACACCCCACTGCCAAGGCTAATAAACCTTTTGCTTGGTCAGATGAGTAAATATTAAATCTAAAACAGGTCAGGCTGCCATGGATCTGCCCTCGGGGTCTGTATGACTGGCTTACAGAAGTTTGCTTGGAGCGCAAACACACTCTCCTTGGCCCTCTCACCGGGATAACATCCACTGCCACTTAAAGGGCCAGTCCTGTAATTGGTTTTGTTTGAACATTCTGCTTAGCTTATGCTTACTTATAGCCGACAAAATAACAGGAAGGGATAGTTTTAGTGATCGCTCTGTCCTCTTATCTCCTCCAATGACACATTTTAGTGAATCTCAATGCTATTCCCCTCAACAGGCATCACTGTAGCACATTGAATTGTTTTGACACATGGCCAGGAGCACATGCTATTTCAGTGAAGGGGGAATAGTGGGACTTTCAGATCAGTCCTACTCCAACTGTTAAAGACAGAAATGTCAGTATACACCACATGCAATCAATGATAACATAACGTGGAGAACACAATGTGTTTGTTTGGTCAGCACTTTTCCAGGAGGGTTTTCCCTTATCAAGGACACGGTGAAGGTTACAGTCATGGAGCATCTCCAGCAGGGATCTTCCCACACCATCTAGAGGCAATTCATAGCTATTTTACATTTTGCCGAATTGATGATGGTGATTTCTTTTCATATGACCTGCTTATGCCCCATTGGCGGTTATGTTTAGAGACATTAAATTATCAGAATATAAATATATATTTATATATAATGTATAAATTGTACTTCTCACAATCACATAATTTTACATTTTTCATTTTCACATACAAATGCCTTAGCGTTATTGTTAACATTTTAAAGTAGGCCTACTACATTATTGATACTCCAATAAAATTCCATTGTCACTGGATTATATCATTGCCGATTTTATGGAATTATTGTAAAAAAAAAAAAAATGTGCTTAACAGGGTGGACAAAGTAATAACAGTGGGACAAAATGATAACAGGGTGGACAAGTGGTATAAACGATGGATGGATGATTTACTATCTCTCACATTCAGCCAGTTACAATATTACTTTTGTTTGAACTGGATTTTGATAGGAAACGATATGTAAAACATTACCAAAGAACTTTAAACAAATTACTTTCACAATCACTATGTACACTCTCAGTGCATTCAGTAGACATTCTGACCCAAAATCAGCCATGCATCATGTCTGAGAAAAAAGAAGCTAACATAGGTTTATCAAATAAAAAATTTCATGGTTTTTAAAATTGTAATTTTAAAATATGATTTTTCTACTAAGTTTTTTCATATGTCCCTTAACAGAGTGGACATCTTGAAGTTGACCTCATCAAATTCGAAAGATACAATTTGTAAAAATAGACTATACAGTCAGTACTAATAGTGAATCTCACTCACTTTCCCAAGTTTTTTCCCTCCAAAGAAGGGATGACTGCTTTATAATATGACGTCATTTAATATTTCCAACTTTCATTAGAAGGGAAAGCAGGCAAAAATAACAGAGTGGACAATAAATTGAGGGGAAAGCCAAAAACCTTTATTAAAATTGTTAAAATAAATTTAATAATTGAAAAAACATTAAACATTAGAGAGAATCATTACTGATATAGCCTACCCAACTATATATATATAAAATCATGTGTGTTGTTTTTGTAATGAAAATGGGATTCACAAGACTGAGAACATATAGGAAAATTATTATTTATGACTAAGTGGCATGATAAACGATGTTATTTATGTCTAGGACAGCTTTAAAATTGATATTAACATTTATTTTAGGGCAGTAAGATCATGATCTTTATGGGGACACAAAAGGCACCGCATTCCAGGAATCCCCACCTGTAACGTTACAGTTACGTTGCCAAAGTCATGAAATTAAATGATTACGAATATATTACGCAAAAGGAACGTTCTTGGTTATCTTATAACCTTATGATATCTGACGTTGTGAGTTGGTAATTTGATGGTAATGAAATTACAGGCATGCAACATGTCGTTACGTTGTCAATTTGAGTCATGAAATCAACAAAAAGTGCCAGTAACTTACATAACTGGTACGTTGCGTGTTAGCGGGGTTGGTTATGTTTAGGGGTGGACCGTCATGCTTACTTTTTTCTAAAAATCATACTTTTTGTATGAAATGACCTCATACAAATTCATACGAAATCGCCACTTCGTAAAATAGTTACGTTTTTCCGCCGTGAGACTGGGTTTGTTGTTTAAGGTTTATGGTTACTACTTTACTAAAAATCATAGCCTACGTTTTTGTCCAGTTTGCATCATACAAATTCATACGAAATCACCAACCCGTAAAATACGTTTTCCCGTGAGAGTGGGTTTGTTTAGAAGTCGACCTTCATGCTTATTTTATTCTTTCTAAAAATCACACTGTACAAATTCATACGAAATCACCAACTCATAAAATAGTTACGCTTTCCGGTGAGATTGGCTTGCATAAGTTTAAGGTTTATGTTTACTACTTCACTACAAAATAATAGCCAACGTTTTAGGTTAGATAATGGTGTAGTTTGTACCATGTCACTGCAACTCAAAGATAACTGAAAATGAAAGGGGAGGGAACCATGTGAGGGACAAAATCTTACATAATCATACAATACAGCACTGTCAATCTGTAACTAAATTGAATTATCAGCAAACAAACTGTCTTCTGTTAGGAATCCATTCCAAGACGTATCTCCTACACTGATACACTGAATTAAATGAAGAAACAATAGGGTACTTATGCAGACTGCACAGCACAGCACAAACAAACACACTTGTGTGATTTTTCAACAGTTTTATTTCATAAATAACACTGAACAAGCATGGTACAGCGATAAATATCCATTTACATTGCAAAATTCTCTGTATTACAAAATACAGTGTATGTAAAATGCACTTGTCAAAGGGATCAAGAGGTTTCAATATAGTACCTGATGTGCCCTAATCTGAAATTACATTTGTACCTTTTTTAAAATGTGCTGTAATCTCAGATTAAAGTTTGCCAAGAACCACACAAGACCCCTTCACTAATATACGCAATGTTGCATCCCATTCTGTCATTTGAACTGGAAAAAATAAGACAAAGCACTGATACGTATCCTCAAATTGTAATTTATTTTTGTTGTTTGTTGGATTTTTCTGCAACAATTTCAATTCTTTACATTTTTGCATTTGACATCCCAAGGGTCTTCAGTTTGAGTTATCGCAATCCCATGCCCGCTCGAATTAGAGTCTGAAAACACCGCAGGCAAGTGTCCTGTTTCAATGTCTTAGGCAGCAAGAGGTACAAGGCAGGTTGACATCGTAACACAAGACCAGGATTGTTGGATCTCTACAATGTAACTCAGATGGTGAGTCAGCATGTTCAGTTTTTATTTATTGCTAATTCAGAAAACAGAGGGGCTATTCAGTTTCCTCAAAACAAATAAAAAAAAAAAACCATTCAACCCATTTTTAAGTTAAGGAATGTGTCCATTTGTGCATCATTATACCGGCACTTTTCAAAATAAATGTAACAACTTCTTAGAAAATCTATTCATTTGCACACTCTCTATGTAAGAAAAAACCAAGATGTTGTTGATCACATTGTAATAAAATTGCGATATTAATTCGAGCCCTTGTCAGCATTTCACTCAGACCCTACAGTCTAAGTAGCAGCAAAACTATGACTGGAGACATAAATACAGAGTAACAAGATGAGATCAGCCTTCAGAATGAGCGGCGCGCCAGTGTTCCACTGATTGTCAGATTATGGTGACGCTCTAGTGTTGATGCTGTAAACCAAACGGTGAGTCTCAAATGACACTGAGAATGAAGTCACTATCAACTGAGTGTAAATTTCAGTTACTAAGAAATCCATCATTGAGAGCATGCTTCCTTCAACACAAAAAAAAGCTCACAATGACAAAATCAAGCAGTGTTTTCCATTTCTATACTGGTTTACAGCATGAATGACTGCATTTACAGTATAATTTCATTTTACGCAGCATTGCAGACCATCGAGTACGGGCGAATGTAGTAGTGAGGAGACAAAAACAAACTAAGCACAAGGATTCCGTGAAATTCCCTGCATTGAGGGATTTCATGTTCCCGGTGTGGAAGCTGCGAGTTCAATGAGCTCGTTAACAGAAGCCTGTGCTAAATTATATAGCCGGGACCCAAATACGTCAGTCAATGCTCAGGAGGCTTTTGTTTCTAATTAGGTGAACCTCTAAGGAGGGAACGACAGACATTACCATGACCGGAGTCACGTAATAACATTTTGGTTGTAGTTTGCAACTTTTTTCAGTTATATTTGTAGCCGTTTACCTTTCACTCACAATGAGTAACTGTGCCACAGAGGGTTTGAGCTGAATTTTCACTGGTGTGCATTTTTGAGAAACAAGAAAAACAGTGAAAACATGCATTGTAGGCAACTGTGAGCCATTTTAGCACAGTGCCAAAAACCCATTAGAGCAATTTGACCCATGTTGAACTACAGCATTCATTACATAAGAATAATAATAATGCACTAACATATGAAAATGCGTCCCTTTATATATATCTATATCCTAATTTGGGGAAATAATTATATAAATATATAAAAACATTTATATAATTAAACAAATACATATATATTCAATATATAGAATATATATACGCTTTTCAGCATTTTGTCTTTATCTTACATATTCAGTCCCATATGTGCAAACTTTCGGAATTGTATGATTCTAACAATGAATAAATTAACAAAAGTCATGTCATAAAATGCTAACAGCCCTATAATAAAGCGTTTGGTTAAATCATACAAGAAAGAAGGCAAAGAATTCCAGTCCTCTCAATATGAGAATGAGAAATCGAACACATACTGCTGAGCTAATCATGCTGTACTAAAGGTTCTTGGCAGGACAGCCTTAAATATCCAGCTAAGAAAATTTCCTTCCCTTCCATCTGTTCCTTACAAAACTGCCGAGTAGCAAAAGTGTTCCCAGTTTGGCAAAAGCCACAATTTTATCCAGGTGGTACTAACAGACTATTTTTTTTTCTTACTCTAGACATAACATGAAAAGAAACAATCCATTAAGCAATACCTTTAGATGAATTCAGAAAAGTATATAAAAAAAATTAAACAATTCTTCATTTTTACCAAATAACAGTATATATTTATATAACAAAAAAGCAAACATCTGAAGCATATTAACCTGATATATTAGTTGGGCCCTCTGTAATATCTAACTACAATTCTATAACATTCTCTTTAATTAATTTACCCATTTCATGCTTTAGACCTCCTACAAAGTTATAATTTATATTAGTGTCATAAAAAAAGAACTTTAAAAAGAAAAACATACCTCAAAAACATATCTCAAGTCAATCTCATATAATACTGGCCCAGGGTCCCAATCTTTGGGCAACATTTCCATCAAGTCTGATGGGCGGCTCTTCAGCTTTGATAGTCCAGTGCTGCTCCGCAGTCAGACCTCCATCATAACTAGAACAGCTGGCTGGGACTGTAGCAGCTCCCAATACTCCCTGGCGCAGCCAAGGCATCCCCCTCTGACAGATCTCCTCCCGTCCAGTCAGGACAGTGCAACTGGATGGAGGGTTGAAATATGTTCATCATCAAGAAAAAACGTTTATCAGACCACGTTGATCCCCCCTCCCGCCACAGCCCGTTTGCTGCAGTAGGTCGAGCCGCTGTGGTTGGCCGCTCCGCCATTCATGTACGACGTCTTTAGCTCCATCTGGCAGGCGGCAATGGCGGCGTTCAGTTCCACTTGTGCTCGATGTACAACGTAAAACATCAGGCCTATGCTGATGAAGATCTGATGAGAGGAACAGAGAGAGTGAGTCACCGGGCGGATCTGCTGACTGAGCTGGACGATGGTTGATGGTTGAAGGTCCAGATGATGTGACTTATTCAATGCGGTTGTAAGTTTAAGCAAAATGTCCTTGGCTGATATATTGGAACAACCGGTTTTAGTCAAGAATCCATTACTGGCATCTAACTTTACTACACACAAGAGCAAATGCAAAAAAGTGAACACATTTTTGGCTAAAGCTCTGCCAACGACCATCTATAATTATGGTTTACTACAGGATCCACAGGAATGATACCTACAATCTAGACTAGACATAAATATTTCATTTGCTTATGATATCCATTGCAGAATCTGTAAAACGTTAACGTTTTTAAATGTATTAAAATAGTAAAAAATTATATTTTTAGTTTAGGAGAAGACAGACAACAAGTATGTTCTACAACACAAAATAACTGAAATGATACAAATGATCTGGTTTAAAAGTATGTGCACACCCCTGAATCCTAATATTGTGTCACACTCACGCATCAATGACTGTTTGTGGTCTTTTGTGATAGTTGCCTATTAGTCCCTCAACTGATGGAAAATCTGAAACTAAACATCACCGATCATTCCAAGGAATTCTGAGATTTACAATATGCAAAGCATGATGGGAAACTAAAGAACTTTAAAAAACGGGCCGCATCAAGGAGGCAACATATATTGCTGAGTACTACGGATCTTGTTGACTCTTTTACAGTAATAAACAGGAAGAATGTCAGTGTCGCAATCTGTATTGTAAGTGCTATATAAATAAATGTGACTTAAAAAAATGAACGTGACTGACAAATCGCTTGTGATGCTCTTCATTTGCAAGCCGATTTGGATAAAAGTGCCTGCTAAAATAAATAAATGTAAATAAGAATCTGCATCCAGTGTTGACAGAATCACTGATAATAATGGATTCTATTATCTTTTGCAGTGTCGCACCAGTGTAGACAGTGTAAGGCTATGTAATCTTTTGAAATGGATAATATGTGCTAAAATAATTAAAGGATTAGTTCACTTCAGAATTCATTTCCTAATAATTTACTCACCCCCATGTCATCCAAGATGTTTATATCTGTCTTTCTTCAGTCGAAAATAAATTATGGTTTTTGAGGAAAACATTCAAGGATTTTTCTCCATATAGTGGAATTCAACGGCTACCAAAGGTTTGAAGGTCCAAATTGCAGTTTAAATGCAGCTTCAAAGGGTTCTACATGATCCCAGCTGAGGAATAAGTGTCTTATCTAGCGAAACGATCATTTTCTAAAAAAAATAAAAAATTACATCACACGTGACCTTTCAAACGTCATTTTCTCCTCCAACTTCAAAATCGTCTGACATCATTGTTTTACCTTTTTTTTGTAAAGGGCGTTTGACTTAGTCTTTGCATGTTTGCTTTGTAAACACTTGCTCTATACTTCCACCTACGCCATGCATGACCTTTCCAACATGATTACGTAATGCGTGGCGCATCGCAGAGCAGTGCAAGATGAGCATTTGTGGTTAAAAAGTATATATATATATATATATATTTTTTAAGAAAACGACCGATCGTTTCGCTAGATAAGACCCTTATTCCTCGGCTGGGATCGTGTAGAGCCGTTTGAAGCTGCATTGAAACTGCAATTTGGACCTTCAACCCATTGGTAGCTGTTGCAGTCCACTATATGGAAAAAAATCCTGGAATGTTTTCGACTGAAGAAAGACATGAACATCTTGGATGACATGGGGGTCATGACATTCTGAACTAATCTTTTAATAAAAATGATTCGTTTATTGTTTTGTCATGTGGAACAAAAAAAAGTTACAAAATTTTTTTGCATTACAAAAAAAATATATTTTTCTTCTTTTAATAAATATGAATATTCTGCAAGGAGTATATAAACTTATGAGCCCAACTGTACATACAGGGTTCTTGCTGATTTCATTACAAACTGTTGTTTTTGTAGGCTTACCTGTAGGCTGAACACAAAGTATCCACTGACGCTCTGTTCTGCGATCACATCCTCCATTGTGCGCAGGGTGGTGCCCAGATAGGAGTTAAGGAGTTGTGTTGGGAGAAGTCCCACTGAGGAAGCCACTAAATAATTTGGCAAGGACACATCTGTGATCTGTCAAAAAGAGTGACAACTATATTTGGTCATAGTGTTGGTCAAGATTAATCACAGTGTTTTCACTGCCTGCAAGAATGTGTCATCAGCCTCATTTAGCCCCATCACTGTCTTTCACATGTTAACTGAACTTTTTCAGCAATATCTAATGCAATAAAATCAAAAACGTTTTTTCCTGCTCTTTAGATCACTTTTTAAAAATAAATATTGTTTTCTATATAATCATATGTTGATGTGCTAGCAATTATTCATTCAATTTTAAACTTTTTAAACACTTAATTCATTTTACATCCCTTTTAAACTCAATTTCTTCTGTGTAAACAATGGAATGCACAGATTTCCACAGCAACACCAGTAGGATGTTTTACTGGTTGTACTACATTGCTCTAAAGCTTTATCACTTCTGTCCTGTTCCAAGTCTGATAGTCTCCATGTAAACACACTCTACATAAACACATTAAAGGTTATCACCTTCGTGTGCGAGTTCTCAAAGTGCTAAACTATAAAACATGGTCAAACCCATCCATTTTTGTACATTAATAGACTGCAGAAGATGTAAGCATTGTTGGATTTGGATTTGCGTCAACCTATAAATATTTATGAATGAGGTAAAATGAAGCATTCTTGTTCTTAGAAGTGACTTCATTATAAATGGCCGTGAAGCAATATTTTAAGTATGCACTATGCAGACGCATGCATTGTGTTGGGTTACCTACATAACACATCACATTCTGCTTCAGCAGAAAACGCACGCACACTGAAATACAGCCCCTTCTATAGGACGTGCTTACTGAGGGTTTGCGAAACATAATTCCAGTGTGACCTGTATAGTGCCAACATACATCATATCCTTGGGCTGTGATCCCTCGGTTAAGTAAAAAAGAAAGGCGAAATAAAACCAATTAGCCTAACACAATTAGAGTCACTGGCACTTATAGAGAGCCTGATGTTCACTCACTTTCTAACTGTAAAAGACTGGTGCAAACTGAATATTATCTGACTATGGAGCAAGAGTACTGACTCATGGTATCAGGTTCAATCCCAGGTAAAAGCAAACCCAGAACTGAACAGCTATTGAGATGCCTTGGTGCTTGATCACCACAGCGTCCTTCAAAAAGAACAGAGACTTATGTTTGCTTCAAGAGCAATGACACTGTACTAGTGTAAGGTTACTTTAGACTCAAACGTAATGTCTAAAAAGGGCTGCACGATGACATCTTTTTTCCTTCCTTTTTCATTTTATGCAAGGCAACTGCATGTTATATTCTCTATGTATGCTTCTACAACAATGCTATTTTAGTATCATTGAAACTTTTATAGTTTGTATTAATATTTTGAATATTTTTCTTACCATTTAAAAATTAGAAATGTTGCAACTAGCTGAAATAAAATATGTTTAATTTTAATTTATCGTACATCAAATTTGGCTGAGAAATTATCCCCAAAAGATAATTTGAAGTCATTATTGTGTAAAGCATCAAATAGACATTTCAAAAAGTAGATTCAGAAAGATATATTATATTTGATTCAACAAAGAATTTATTACACAAACTTTTGGACCATGAGGTTAAGTAAATGACTGAATTTTAATTTTTAGGTGAACTATATCTTGATTTTTTTTTTAAATTTTTTTTTTATTATTATTCAATATGGAAACATGAAATTGAATGTAAACATATGGTCAACTGATGTTTTATGAATAATTTTCTTAGAGAAGTTAATTTACTGAAGGCTACCAGAAAAAGCTAGGTTACTAAGTTTATTAAATTAATTCACAATATGTGCACATTTATTATTAATGTGGGGGGCGACGCGTCACGCAGGCACGATAGCGCTGTATGACAGATGTTTCACTTTTATTTTGTTTTTCCTTTTTTATTCAAAACGTTAACAAATTTGTGAATTATAGCCTATCATGAACTATAGGCTATACAGGCGCTGAGCACCCATGGAAAAACATGAGATATTGTCCTCATAATAGTGTCCCCATGGCTCTACTCTGGCTCAGATATTATGTGTGCGCGCTCGGTTATGGAGTGTGGGCACCAACTGGCAGAAACATAAATCGGCGCCTACTGTCAAATATTTGAATGTGTTTTGTCGTTTAAATCATGTCAATTGATCTATAACACACGATGGGTGCTGCCACCGCAGTTCAGAGAATCGGATCTGTCGGATTAAAGCCTCAATTCACCAATTTCTCCCAAAATACATAAAAGTAAGGGGCAGGTGAACTGGGAAAAGAACAGAGTAAACTTTAGAGTTAACTGCAGAATGTGTATCTGACATAAAACACGTCATCAGATTTTAATTGAAGAAAGGATTAGCCCTATTATTATCGCAAACATCAGTGTGTATTTAACAAAATGTATTTTTGACTAGTAGCCTATTTAATGTAAATGTCTGAAACTTAAAATAAACTATGTGGTTGAAAACACTGAATAGCTGTGATATGAAAAGTACTGAACACGTCCATCTCTGGCTCAGCGCCAGCCAAAGCGCGAAAGCACGTTTGAATTTATCAGTGAACGTTCTGATCTTACTGGTGTTGTCGTACGCTTCAAAGGGTTCAAATCGATCGCCTTTCATATCTTGAATTTTATGGACATACTAACGGCATTCTATAGGCTATATCACGCAGTGAGTTGTTGCCCTGCATCATATTCATCAGTCAACTGTATGAAATGACACATGACCCATGTAGGTCTGGGGGCGGGGCAAGTGCGCTAAATGCGTTAAAAATTTTAATGCGTTACTTTTTCCCGTAATTAATTAATCTAATTAACGCATTAAATTCATAGCCCTAATTTTAAGCTAACACTTATTTTAAGTAACGAACTTGTTTTATGGTTTTAATTTTAGCTAAAAATAATAACCCTGTCCCTGATCTAAAACAAACTGAGAAGTGTGTTTTTGAATTTATTATGGTTTTATATATCTGTAAATCAAGTCTGTACATAAATGGTCAACTTTTTACTTATCCTCTTACACTCTTAAAAATAACAGTTCTTTATTGCCATTGATGGTTCCATAAAGAACCTTAAACATCCATGGAACATTTCTATTGCATAAAAGGTTCCTCATAGTAGAAGAAAGTTCTTCAGATTATTAAAATGTTCTTCACACTAAGAAAAAATGTTTTTTTTTTAAAGAACGGATTACTGAAAGGTTCTTTGGGGAACCAATAATGGCTCTTCTATGACCCCCTTTTGGAACCATTATTTTTATAGGCCAATTCACACCGCGCCGACAGACGGCAACAGACACTTCATTGGGTTTTGTTGGATCAGTGTGTTACCAGTGTCGGAGTCTGTTGGTGTCAACTGGAGCTTGTTTTTCGCCGATTGAACATACTGAATAGGCGTTAGAATGTCTGAGAAGGGACGTGCTGTAATCTGGTGACTGTCGCCGTGGTGCGAATTGGCCTTAAGAGTGTAGCTGCATGTAAATAAAACTGTTATTCAAACACGTAATTAAATATACACAGTAAGGAAACAACACAATACTAGTTAGTTTACATAAATTTCACACAACAGTTTGAGTCCAGAATGTTAGCACACATAGCTTTGGACTTTGAAGCTACTTAACAGAATAAATCTTTTATTATAAAAGGTTTACAGCTTGCTGATTATAATGGGAGTTTACAATGTATATTGGGTGTTTCACTATCTACACTGTGAGCAGAGCAACATTTAGTGAATACAAAATACAAGAATACAAAGGTTTCTACTTTGGCTTTAACGTTTATTTTTTGTCTTTGCCAGGTGATGTTGTCTTCGCCAGGTGATGTTGTCTTCATTCAATTTTTACCAGTTGTCTTTATTAATAGGTCTGATATACAAGTGTTAAAACACTCTAATTTGTTGCTGCATTTATGCACAAAATGTTATAAATGTTCAACTGCAGCTGCTGCAAAAAAAGAGCAGACGTAAATTGAATATTGTAACCGACAATATTTACATTTAATCACAGCAGCTGTAAATGTATGTAATTTTGATTTTCAATTAATTGTGCAGCCCTACTTGTAAATGAAAAAATAAGAAAAAAGTGCTCTGTTTAACATTAAAGCTGCTTGATATCCCAGTAAATGACGCAAACTCAAACTGTAAGCAAGTGTTATGTTCATTTCCAGTGCTCCAGAAACCCACATATAATCAGTCAATCACTGTCAGTCAAGTGGTGCAAATCAAGTGGTGCAAATCAAACTTGTATAAAGACATCTGATCATCATCATAAAAAAAACCTTCAAAGGACCAATACATTAACCTATGAATCATTCAGTGAATAAATTATGCAAATTGTACAAATAGTCAAATATGTTCCACAATGGCAGCAGGCTACAGGTCCACGTTCATATCATAAACCAAACTCCTGAGAAAGTCTAAGTACATCTCAAATCTAATTTAATATGAGCAAATGTAATCTTTGTTTGTATTAAAATGAAACTTCTGGACACAGAATAAGATACAGCTCTTTGAAAAATCCAACAAGCATGAGCATATTTTAAGCGACTACACTAAATATGATTTAAATACCTTACATAAAAGACAACTGTCATTAAAAATCAGGAGCCAGTGTAATTTTATTTTTTGTAAATTATTTATTTAAATGCTGACTCATGGGAGTATATTTTTGTGTCATTATGTATTTATCAAAAAAAAGTTAAAGAAACTGGGTTAGTAATAATTCAAATCTGAGTAAGGCTTAAAAATTATGCTAGACACTGCAGAAGTTATACATCACTGTTCTTTACTGTCCTCCGTCATTGTTAAAGGTTGCAGTTTCTTTCTCCTCATGTAAGATAATTAAAATGTATTATATTGGTAGTGCAGAGCATCTAAAAGGTAAGCTAATATATTTCAACGTACACAGAGACCTGTTTTAACTCTTGATCCTGCGTGAAGAGCAGTTATGTTTAATTTAATCTGGCTCTGAGCAGGAGATCTTAATTGTTTCATTCCAGCAAAGCTGGATAAAGCCACCTGGATGCCCCTTAAAGATTAACAGCCACCTCAATGCAATTAATCAGAGACCTCTATGTGCTATAAATTCTTTTACAAATAAAAACCTCATCATAACACAATAAAATTGATAAGTACTATAACAAATGTATACAACAGTTCTGTCCTCAATATTGATTGACCATTCAGAGAATGATATGAATATAATTTCACTCTTTGTATCTTTTGTCTGTGTGCATACAGATTTTGTGTGCACTGCTGTTGAGAAAGTGGTGTTTTGCTTCAGCGAAAAGTGGTTTTGTGAAGGCCTGAAAGAAATTTTTTGCATCATGTTCGCTCAAAGCAGGGTTTCTCTCACCAGTGAAGAAATGTAAAACCAGGAATTGATTTCACGCGGAATGATTACGGAATTCTTTGAGAGGGAAAATCTATCACACTCCACTCATATACGCTGATACAGAGCAGTTTTTTAATGAAAACCAGGTTTTTTTTTTGTTTTTTTATATCAGACTCTTTTTTCTTTTTTTTTTTTTTGATAATGCAAGACCATTTTGCTTGGGTTGGAATCCATTATTGTTGGCGGAGAATAAATGCATGAAGTAACTGCTGATTTATTTTGTCTGAAACCTAAGTTACTCAATATTAATTATCTGTTTATTGAATTGTATAAAAACAATATACCTGCATCCTCGTGCACTCGTGCAATACAGGGTTATTATCGTTAACTAAAACCATAATTTTTTACTTGAAACAAAATAAACATTAACTGAAAAAAAAAAAAAACGAAAACTTAAAGGGTTAGTTTACGCAAAAATGAAAACTCTGTCATTAATTACTCACCCTCATGACGAGAATACTTTTTGTACGCAAAACAAAACATAAATAACGACTTTTATTCAACAATCTCTTCTCTTCCCTGTCATTCTCCTTACGCAGTTGACGCAGTTAGCACAGTGAAGGCTTCCGTGTTCTACGTCAGAACGCCGACTCCTGCGTCAGCATCACACGCATGTGTCGTGCTGCTCACGTGATCAGCTTTGGCCAATACTGAGCCGCCGTTCGGACGTAAACATGGAAGCCTGCACTGTGCTAACTGCCTAAGGAGAATGACAGAAGAGATTGTTGAATAAAGTCGTTATTTTTGTTTTGTTTTTGTGCACAAAAAGTATTCTTGTCGCTTCATAAAATTTTTGGACTTTCTAGACCTTGACAGTGGTAATTAAACATGCCCGTAGGCAGGGGGGGTTCGGGTGGTTCGAACGAACCCCCCCTCACTGCCAAAGGTCCAGAATTTTAGTCGTTTTTTTTTTTTTTTTTTAATGTGATTATTGTCATCATTGTTTTAATCAATGCTTGCCCACAAATATTCTGGGTTGCTGTTTCAAATTAATATGATACATTATTGTAGCTGGACGTGTGTATGTGCCGCGCATGCAGTTCAGAAAGAGTTCTCGCAATACACTTTTCAAAGCAACGGTGAAGCATCGCCTCTGAATGATGGGGGGGAGGGGTTATATATATATATATATATATATATATATATATATATCTATATATATATATTTTTTTTTTTTTTTTAAATTAAAAAGGATTTTTATATTTTATCCACTCAATAGTCTACAATATAATAACCATATAAACGTAGCGTAATTATAATAATAAAACATAGTGGGATATTCAGTGATATTGGCTGTGCAATATCGACTTTTGTGATTGGCCAATACCGGCAGACTGGAGCCAATGGAAATGCTTCTCCTTCGGTGCGCGTCTTATTCAAAGATGCATTGATGATGATTCAATGATGATGAGAAGAATTATTAATATTTCAGTAAAGTTCATTAAATCTATTCTGTTGTTAGTGTGGTCTTTAAAATTATGAACTGTGTATGGACTGACAAAGGTGGTAGATGAGGAAGCAATTTGACAACAATGCAGTAAGTATTTTAGGTGCATCAAAAAGCGTGCTCGTTAAGATACCAGCAGACAAGCTAATCCAGCACAAATTAGTGCATAAAAGGTCACCAAAATGAAGTATTTGAACCTCATAATTAAATACAAAAGGAGGAGAAAAACTGCAAAAAGGTCCACTTTTTGAAAAAAAGAACCCCCCCTTTCAATAGGCTGGCTACGGACCTGTTAAATTGCTGTCTATGGAGGAGTCAGAGAGCTCTCGGATTTCATCAAAATATCTTAATTTGTGTTCCGAAGATGAACGAAGGTTTTACGGGTTTGGAACGACATGAGGGTGAGAAATTAATGACGGAATTTTCATTTTTGGGTGAACTAACCCTTTAAACTTATTTTATTCTAGCTAGTTACCAAGGCAACATCTCATTTTCATTTAGTTTAACTTGTACTGAAATAACTAACGTTACAACTAATAAACAAAAAAATAAAAACTATACAGACATAAAACTAATAAAAATGACAAACACCCAACAAAATTACTAAAAACTTTAAAATTACTATAATAGAAAAATCACTGATACTAAAATCAATTACACTGGTGAGATATTGCTCAAATGAAAACATTGTTAATGCCTTGTTAAAAATTAGCATAAAAACATTATTAGCATGAATGGCAAAAACAGACTTACCGAGAAGACCGCGTTCTGGAGACCGAACGGAATCGGAGTGAGTCTCGCTAAGGCCACAACTTTGAGTCCACTTCCACCCTCCACCACCCGAATAACAGCACTCAACTGTTCACTGCTCCCGATCTTACTCAGAACCCAGTTCGTCAATAACCGCTTGCACACCACATGAGCTATGAAAGTCCCAATCAAAACTCCAACCATCACCAGTCCCATGCCCAACACAAACCCATATAAATACCCTGCGGCCACGTTCAGCACGATATAACCCCAACCGCAGGGGAAAGACACCGTGATCAAGCCGACTATAAAAAGCAAGGCTCCCACAAAACTGTCCAAACTTTCCACCCACAGCAAGACATCCTTCAGGTACTGGCGCACGAGCGCCACCGATGAGAAGCACACGGCTGTCAGGATGCACGCCAACAGGGCACTTTTAAAGCAACAGGTTGTAATGCAACACGGATGCCTGAATTCGGGGGTGAAGGACGTGCCGGTCTCGGTCAGACCCGCGGGCTCTGCCTCCGATTTCCCGCCGTTGGCTCTCTCGTCAAAGACGTTACAGATCAAGATGTCGATCTTGTCGCAGTCCAGTGAGTCAGGGGTCCGTTGCAGCCAGCGGCTGAGCTGGATGTGTCCTTTACCCGCAGCGTGCTTCAGGGCTTTCAGCACACCCTGCACTGACCCTGAGCTCCACATATTCATCCCTTCTTCATATGACTTCACTAGATTGATTGATTGGACGTCCAGTTCAAAATGTTGACCCTTGAATTTACACGTTGCCAAATCCGGGATCCTCTGACAAAGGGACCGCAATTCCCTGGAAAGTGAGGAATTGTCCCGAACAGTCCAGTAATGTATAATCTAGTAATTTATCTCGGAAAAACGGATGTGGAGTCGTACCACTTCAAGGACTCAAGATGCAACCGTGTCAGCTGTCGTTCACTTATGAAAGCCATACTCTCCTTCCCTCCAGGAGTGTTCATATCGCTGCTGTCATTGCGTCTGACGGATAAATCACACACACGCTCAACTTTCCCGACTCCAGGCACAGCTCACTGCAGTACTCCCATCCAGGCTCCGGTCCAAAGTCCCGTCGCTCACCCAACTCAACATGTCACATCTCTTGGCCCAAATAACACCGATTATAAAAGTCGCAGATAGACGGTCGTTGCGTTTGCTGGACGAGTTGTTTACTTGTGCTCCGCGAGCTCTTGCCCACCTCAGCAAAGGATGTTTACGCCGAGCGTTATTCATACCACTGTTTGTTTCCCAGTATTCTGTGCGAGGTCATCACGTGATCTCATCTGGCCGTCACTGTGAGTATCGCGATAACACACAACATATCTGATTGCCCTGAAAATCAGAGTGGTGTAAAGTACATTTACAGATGATGATAGTTAAATCCAATATAGCCTTCATAAATATAAATGTACTAGTCTAGTAAAAGCACTGCTTTTGGATGTTGATGAGTAAAAACACATATTGAACAGTTTCTGTTCTGTCTTTGTTTTTCCTCTGTTTTAATAACTATTCTGTTGTATGATATTATTGTTCTCAGAGCCCCAGACAAATGTTTGTTTTATGGATGAATCCCCCCTTCCCCTTCCTCCTCCGACCTGTGTGGAAGCCCATTTCTGCCACATAAGAAAAAAATGCTTTGGTAAATGATAAGTATGAGATAAAAAGTCATAATTATTAAATAAAATTCTAATTATGACATAAAATGTAAAAAAAAAAATATGACATACTGTGATATCTAATTTCGACTCACTGTCATCATTTATAGTTTTTATCTCAAAATGATGACTTAGTATGTTATAATTTTGACTTTTCATCTCAAAGTATGACTTTGTGTCATAATTGATGCCAACAATATATATATATGGGTCATTGACAAATAAGGTTTTTAAAAGTGTAAAAAAAAAAAACAAGTTTTATTAAGTGTTAACAATGAGATTATGTGGTTTTTATAATCAATTAACACTGCTTTTGTCATTTTTTACAAGATGGACAAAATTTGTCACCAAGTTTTTAAAATATTACAACATTTTCCATGTTTTATAGCAGTTGTACCGAATGACCTGATTTTTCGGGACATGCGTATAAGCAAATGAAAACATGAATTTTTTAAATAGTTGAAAGAGAGTTAGTTACTTTGCTTCACGACCATGTGGTCCTTTGCAGGGCTGCGTTCAGCCCCGACAAAACTTTGCAAAACGTTTTTTAAACGGAAACGGTGGTGCGTTGAACACCCTGTTCTGATGACGCAAGAGTTGCTGAGAAGGCCATTCTTTGTGTTCTTTTTGAAGAATTTTCGGAGCCTGATGAAATCGGTATATTTTCTTTCTCATTTTTATGTAAAGCACTTAATTACCATTGTGAATGAAATTTGGTATATAAATAAACTTGCCTTGCAATGAAGCTAAAAATATAAACAACTACATCATCATGTTGATATACTATATTTTTACTATAAAACGACAAACATGTCTTCTAATATCTTCAATGTTGCATATACTGAGCTGCAGCGGACACATTTGTAAATGACTTTACTTGGACCCATTGTGCGAGCTGTCTCTTTAATACCGTGTGGTTTATATACATGTTGCTGCTGATTGGGCTGACATTTTTGACACACCCACCAAACAAGAGAAAACACCTCAAACCCCGTTGCACACCGTTTCCAGGAAACATGTCATTCAACTCTGAAACCGTAGCAAAACATTGCGTACCGGTTTGAGCTTGAACGTGCCCCAGGTGTCTGAATGATGTCATATCCTGTCACATGATATTGACCGCATGACTTGATCCAAAATGGTCCCTTTATATTGGTTACTCCGAATTACATCAATGAAATTCATTTTTCCGGACATTCTTTCTCATAACAAAACAATGACTTCTACACATAATTTTAATACCATTTTGCACTATGTTGATATATGATGTTATAAAGTCATGCCAGAATAAAAAATATATACATTTTAAGATATTTTAATCACAAATGAAATGGCTGTATTGGCCTTTGGACGGTTAAACCGGATGACCTTTTGACACTTCAGAATCTTTAAAATATGTAAATATATATAAATATCTTTATATGTAGCAAAATATAATTAAAACCTTTTGGATTCAATAAAAGAGATCTAGTTGTACTACCTTACATACTTTGGATGTCATATCTTTGTTGTTTATTATTATTAAGGCCTTTGGACAAAAAAAATGACCTGTCATGTCATTGACACATATAACATACATCTCTCTCTCTCTCTCTATATATACTTTAAGAAAGTACATTTACTAACAGGAATATTTCACTGATCATTTTTAAGAGGTTAGATAATATACCATTTTATTTATTAATTAATTTGATCATATCATAGTTAAAACACAGGTTCAGTCCAATTAATTCGGTCCAAACCGGCTTAATGTATAGACTCAAACTTTATTTTGCAGATAATGTCAGCATTTGTTTTGGTTTGTTGGCATAATTAATTTCTAGTTTTTATAAGAAATTAAAGTTTGAGAATCTTCTGTTGACTTTCATTGATGGAATATTCAGCCTTCAAAAAGCCACAATATGTGATAATTCTCGTGCACAATGATTCTCATGACAACAGCAAAGCACCTCTGATATAGAATTTCATTTGCATAGAATCAAAGTCAAAGCTTTCTTTAAACTTCAATGCTGCCTAGCAATCACTACTTTTCCTTTAGCAAATACAAATCTAGTTTGCTTTGTAAATCTACTGAAGCACATTGATAGGTTGACAAATCTCAATTCTTCCATTGTTTTTGTTTTGTGTGTGTGTGTGTGTGTGTGTGTGTGTGTGTGTGTTTTAAAGTCCTCTCATTGTGTTTCAAATAGGCATTCATGGAAATGCACTTAGTTCAAATACCAAGAAAATAAAACTGCTTTAACAAAAACAGGGGTTTTATTTAAAAGATAAAAGTAAAAAGTAATAATTGCCCCTATAGTGGCTAGTCAAAAGCCTCCACTCTTAGCATTGCTGATCGTTTTGATATTTGACACCCTTCACCTTTAGAACAGATCCTCTTCTTCTTGGAATTCTGTCACACAAACCCTTAACTGTATAGTAGTTTGTATATTTCACAATTACAGATGACGATAAGCATCTGGTTCTTTGCCAGATGAAGGTGGTGTTTATTTGGTACTCTGCATAACAGAATGGACCATCATAGTTCAAAGACTAATAGATTTTGTGAGTGGAAGGTTATGTGGCATTGGACTTTACACTGGTTTTCATGAAATCACTTTTGAACTATTTTATCAGTATTTATGGGAATATTATCAGACTGGAATATGGGAATGACTTGAGAGTACCGGCTTTGCATCGTAGCCATTCATTTAGGTAATACCACATTGAGCAATCATCAGACCTGTCTGTCATGTCATTATGGATCATCTTTGATTTTAGACATTGAGGGCTGAAGGCAACATTTGGCTTTGTCCATAAGTAAACACACTGTAAAAAAAAATATTTTCATGATTTGTTATCACAACATTTTTTCTTTTGTCAAATCAACTTAGATAATTAATTTGGTTGAGATAACATAATATTTTTAGTTTCTGTTGATTAAACCAATCGCCTTCATTGTATAAACTCAAATTTTTAATTTCAATGAACTCAAAATTTTAAGGCAACCAGGTAACTTACTTTTTTAAATTAAACCAACAATTCTTTTTTACAGTGCAGATAAATGTAAAACTGACTTATCCGACCACACTACATTCATACTCTCTGTTCATGGGTAATGTTTTTGTTCTCTTTACAAAAGATCATGGGTGCACTGACCTTTGTCAAGGGGTTTCTGAATGGCAGCTTAGTCATAAACCACATAGTATTTTAATGTGGCTGCATGGGTCACTGAGTCGCTTATTTAATTCTGTGTTATTTTTTGTGGGTGTGTTTTGTGGGATTTAGCAGCTGTCCCATTAGTGAGCTTCAACTAGTAATTGCTAAAATTTAGGCCTACAATTTAGGCCTACTGTATTTTTTTTAATGCACTCTTAAAGCTGCAGTCCATAAGTTTTGCCTCTTTGTCACCATCTCTGTTTGAAACCTGCAATTGCAGGTATTTGCAGAATTATCATCTTTATGTGGGTTGTGCATCGGCACGGCTCCTCAGCGCGGATGAATCTAATGTTTGCTGTCAGTCACCACAGCGGTGTGGATACTGTACTTCGGAATCACAGATTGTAGTCTTGGAAGTATGACCAAAATAAGAATTTTCACCGGAAAATGTCATGTGAACAAGTAAGTAAGGTCTGCCACTTTTGTTCTGACCAACTGAGAAAAAAGCATTATAATTGTGCTGCCAATGGTGATTAAATCTAACGATCGCTTAGCTCGGATCACGTCAAACCATGCAAATTATTATTATTGTTATACTTTGTTCTCAAATTGTTAATGTTAACAACATCAGCATTGCATGACTATGTGTATTTAATGTGTATTAGCGTTACCTGTAGATTTAAATTTCTGTAGCCACTCCGCAGTCCAGAGTCTTTTGCTTTTGACTGCGGGGTGAATCTCCAGTTGTCACTGATGATTGTCATTTGGACATTTCTGGATCACAATCCGCCATCAAAATGATAAGTTTAATTATTGCAGCTGCTGTGAGAAAAGGCTATAAATGATCCGCTATCAGCAGAATCCTCACATGCCATATAGCCTACTAGCTGAGACTCCTTTATGTAAACAGACGTGATGTAATGGCGCAAAGACGAACGGCTGCATGCTCGAATTTCCTGCGTAAACCCACCAGTATCGGTTTTATTATAAAACATTATTACAAGCTTACCGTTGTGAATTGGGCTAAGGTAAGGAGATAGTTTTGAACACTGGCTGGTTATGTACTTGCTCAAAAATTGATTTTGGATTATTTTTAACCAAAAAAAGTTACGGACTGCAGCTTTAAAAATAAAGGTTCTTTTTTTTGGCATCGATGGTTCCATGAAGAACCTTTAACATCCATGGAATTCTTTAAATAGAATTGTACTTTATAGTGGATTTTTTATTTATTTATTTTTTTTTTAAATGTTCTTTACACTAAGAAAAATGGTTCTTCTATAGCAAAGCTTGGGACCTTTTATTTTTAAGAGTGTAATCAGTGATCATCTCTGATTCATTTGAAAATTTAAATGTTGCTATTTAAAAAAAAATCTCTGGCTGAAGCGTGCAACATGTTTTGTCCAATGTCTCAAGAATCGGTTTATTTTTCTTTAAATACTTAGGATAAACTTCTTTTAACATGATGTTTTTGATGTTGGCATGTTTTACCACAAGATGTCGCTGCTGTTTCACCTTCAATGCACTAAAAGATGTGTGTGCTTCATGGCAAGGAATTGCCATCTGTCATACGCCAAAAGTGATTTTTACAGTTACTTTTATAATCTCACAGAAGTCGTTTTTTCGTATTTACGTGGTTAAAAGTAAATAACGTGTGTGTGTGTGTGTGTGTGTGTGTGTGTGTGTGTGTGTGTGTGTGTGTGCATGATCCTTATTATATCATTATGTACTCCCCATATTGTTCCATACAGTTGAGTAATAAAGTTTCTTACTTTTATTACATTTTTGTGCTGAAATCTTCCTACACTATTCATTTTCTTTCCATGGAAAAGAACAACTAGGACATTCTTCTCCATTTGCATTCCAGAGGAAAGAAAAGATCGTACAGATTTGAAATTATGACAAAATTTTCATTGTTGGAGTAGGAACAATGCCTTTAAATTTAATTCTCCTGTAACACTATATGAACTTAATGGCGTATATAGTTTTCCATTATTCTGTCATTTGCATCATAACAAACATTAAGAAACGCACTGTAAAAACTATCTTCATGGTGAGAGAGTAACAAAATATCCCCGCTGAGACAGGTAGGGAGTAATAACTAGCGTGATAGCACATCACAAAGCGAATGTCATTGGTGCGCTGCGCAGCATCAGGAGACCTGTGGCTCATCACTGGAGTACAGCGGGAGATTCCTTTCACGCGCATTACAGCTACATACTGCAGAACGCGCACTCGTTCTCTCTGCACGCGCACTTGTGTGGATGAATTAAGCGTTATTATAGCTAAAAGGAAAGTTAGATAATTATTTAGCACGAGGAATCACTATGGATTGTTCTGAAGAGGTGCATTCACTTTCAGATGAAGCCAACACTCCCATCGAGTTAAAGAAAGGAATGTCAATATTTTTGGATGTGAGTATTTTAAAAAATCTTGTCTGATTGTTATATTGAATTAATGTGCTGAACGATAAAAGGGAAAATGGAAACGTAAAAGAACCTGTTGATGGATCCACGGTGCTTTATACGGGTTTGTATTGAGTCCACTTGCAGATTGATTGACCTTTCATTTTAGTAGACTTAATTTACCTCGAGGTTCCCCAAGTTTTGTTAATCTGCTTAATAGTTATTAACATTTAGCGTATTAATTTATTTTTTTCGAGTTACATGGATGCAGTTACATTTTCTTAAGTGCCTAAATTTTTACGTTTTGTCTGGTCTATAGCCTATATCTGATCAGCCAATCACATGGAAGCAACTCGATGCATTTATGCTGCCTTCACGTGCTCTCGGAATTATAGTAAATATGAGTTTCCTAGGTAAAAATTGCACATGAACGCCCTCAAATTTCGAATTATAAAGTATTTTTAATTACAATTACAAGACGATATGCTGAAGAGAATCGAAATGGGGAAGAAAGGTGATTTAAATGACTTTGAACGTGGCATGGTTGTTGGTGCCAGACGGGCTGGTCTGAGTATTTCAGAAACTGCCGATACAGGGATTTTCATGCACAACCACAGGGTTTACAGAAAATGGTCCGAAAAAGAGAAAATATCCAGTGAGCGGCAGTTCTATGGGCGAAAATGCCTTGTTTATGCCAGAGGTCAGGAGAGAATGGCCAGACTGGTTCGAGCTGATAGAAAGGAAACAGTAACTCAAATAACCACTCCTTACAACTGAGGTATGCAGAAGAGCATCTCTGAATGCACAACACATTGAACCTTGAAGCAGATGGGCTACAGCACTCCTTTTAGCTAAGAACAGGAAACTGAGGCTACAATTCACACGGGCTCACCAAAATTGGACAACAGAAGATTGGAAAAATTTTGCCTGGTTTGTTGAGTCTTGATTTCTGCTGCAACAATCAGATGACAGGGTCAGAATTTGGCGTAAACAACATGAAAGCATGGATCCATCCTTCCTTGTATCAATGGTTCAGGCTGGTGGTGATGGTGTAATGGTGTGGGGGATTTTCTTGGCACACTTTGGGCACCTTAGTACCAATTGAGTATTCTTTAAACACCACAGCCTACCTGAGAATTGTTGCTGACCATGTCCATCCCTTTATGACCACAGTGTACCCATCTTCTGATAGCTACTTCCAGCAGGATGACGCACAATGTCACAAAGCTCAAATCATCTCAAACTGGTTTCTTGAACATGACAATAAGTTCACTATACTTAATGGCCTCCACCGTCACCAGATCTCAATCCAATAGAGCACCTTTGGGATGTCGGTATTTAGTTACTATACTGATCTCAGGTCTTGATCTTGATGTGTTCAGGTCATGTGAGACTGGCATCCTTCATAGATATTCATAGGCTTATGTAATGCACTGTGCTCAGAGCACTCATTATTACTCATTGCATTTTTATATTTGCAGTTATTATGCATATTGTTAATTAGCATATTGTTAATTAGTTTATTCACATGAACATTTAGTTATTAAATAGTCTCTGTTCTGCTCTATAATATATGCAGATCTTCTTTAACTGCAAAGACATGCAGTGCAGTTTGAATTGCTAATTAAATTGTAGTATGCTGTCTAAAGAGCTTCCCCTGGGACGTGAGGTGTGTATTGTTAATTATCACACTGGAATAAGGAAGCACCGGGCCCTGACAGATTGGTGGCATAGTTTTTTCACTCCTCTAAGGAGGAAGCTAAATTCAGCATAGTCTTGGCATGCCTATAGCAGAGGACCATATTTAGAGTGTGAATATTCTTGCTGTGAATTGGGACTTTATTTAACAGACTGCTACAGTGCGCCTGGGTGTTCAAAGTCAACATAGCCATCATCACTTTTTCTTTCATCTCTGCTCTTTTTAGGACTCAACCTAAATAATTTACAGTGCTAGAGTCCCTTTACATGATCAACGCAGCATGATTTCTCCTGGCTATGAACTGATGTTGTCCTGTTTGCTTTCAGATACTGAGAAGAGCTGACAAAAATGGTAAGGCATTGCCTTTCTGTCTTTTAAAGTGCACTTGTTGTTCACCTGCATAATAAACTGTTTGTTATAGACTAGTACACATTACTCGATGCCTCCATATGTTTGAATGGTTGTCCATTCCCAGCCTATGCTGTTGCTCTGTTGTCATGGAAACACTAGACTGTCCATACGTTTCCTAATGATAGTCAATATTTTAGTAGAGCGATACCAAACAAATGTCACTGTGCTCCTCCCCAACATCCCCTCATATAGTTACCATTGATTTAGAAGTTCAGTTTAGCCATCGGAATTGTAAAAAATACACTGTAAAAAAGTATTTGCTGGTTTAACTTAAGTAAGTAACCTGGTTGATTTAAAATTTTCAGTTCATTGAAACACAAAGATAGACACGTTGGTGATCCAACTAATATTATGTTCATCTACAGATAATTGCATACGATTAAAATTATGTTCTTAACAGAAAACATTATTGTAAGTTTATGTATCTGAATGGTGAGAATTGTTAGTTATGTCTGAGAAATTTTGCTTATTGAAACACAAATTTTAAATTATAAAATGATTATTATTGATTAACATATATACAGTATGTAAATACTACATTTTGAAGAATGTATAATAAGTTCTGGCTCTAACAACATATAATTGGATTCTATCATGTCAGTCAATGCGATATTAACGCACAATATAAGTGCATAATGTCAATCACAAGGATTTTTGCAGATCTCTTTCCCTCTTCCTCATATTGTGTTTGTTTTGAGGTTCCTTTACTGCATTTTATTTCATATTGTATATGGTGTATAGCACTCCGCATGTGCGGCAGTACATTTATTCTATTTTGAGTATAGCTTGGCGTGACTCACCTGTCACTGTTTGTTTAAAAACCTCTGCGTGTCTGCACCAACTAACACGAGCCCTCAGCTCTGTCGCAAATATTATCTTGTGGCGTCTGTGTGCATGTTTTTCCCAAACACCTGCAATCTGATGATCTGATGTGCATGAGCTGAATTGTCATAGTCTGAAGGATGATGAACTTTACTTTCTGTCTCATTTATAGATTCAACACTGTCTTTATTAAAGTTGAAATACTTTTATGAGTTCAATTTTGTTTTTCAAGGCGAATTTTTAACCACATTTTCCTCTCAAAAGATGATGGGAAGCTGTCCTTTGATGAATTCAAGGCTTATTTCTCAGATGGTGTTCTGTCAGGAGATGAATTAAAGGAGCTTTTCCATACAATTGACACTCATAACACAGAGTAAGTATTGCTGTTTATCTTTCACATACACATGCTATTGACAAGAAATCAAATTACTGGAACTGTTGTACTGCCACATGTGTCAGACACAGTCATATAGCAGGAATCTCATTGTTTTTACTATCAAAATACATGTGTGCTAGGACCGGTTTTGTAGTCGAGACCAGCTCATTCGAGTCTGAGTTTACCAGCTGTGTGTAAGTAACAACTTAGCCTAGTTACGATTTAAAGGTGCACTAAGTTACAACTTTTGCACTACTAAATATGTTTGCGTTGCACCATTAAACTTAGTTGAAATGTAACTCTACTTGTTAACTAAATGTTTAAAGAGGTCTCTGACATGCAGACATATTGTTAGGAATAGATTAAGTGAATTGCATGCAGGAATAATGTAGATTGAGAGTAGATTGAGTGAATCGCATCAATAAGCTCTTGTTTTACAAACTTCAAATCTTTACACATGTTTGATGATGTTGATATTTATGTCCAAGTCGCCTTCATCTCCACTAGTTCAGCCCAGTTCCAAGTCACCCTCATCTACGCCGGTCGGATGCTCCTTGGCTCCCCTTTCTTTGCTGGTCATGCCCAGCGATACAGCTCTGCCTGGGACTTCCCGGCCCCCAGCTCCGCCTTGGTGCTTGGATTCCGTGGCTCCGCATCTGGCCTCTGAGCCCATTACTCCACCTTAGCCCATCGACATGTTGGCTCCACCTTGGCTCCTCACTCCCTCAGCTCCACTTGGGATGGTCATCCTTTTGGCTCCACCAGGCTCCCTCATCTCTCTGGCTTTGCCTTGGTCAGTCGTCACTCTGCCTCCACCACAGACTTCCGGACCTCCGGCTGCCCCTCGTCCCTCCAACCTTTTGGCTTGGTCGGGCTCCTCCTTCCCTCTGGCTCCTCCTCAGATCTTTGGCACCCTGGCTCCACCTTGGCCACTCGTCACTGCAGCTCCGCCTTGGCCTCCTGGTCCTCCGGTGTCACCAGGTCTCTCCGTCCCTTGGATTCCACCTGGGTCTCCATCACTCCCAGCTTCACCTCTGTTGGGTAGACTCCGGGCACCACCCTGGCTCCTCCCTCCATCGTTTCCACCGTGGGTCATCTTCCTCCTGTCTCCTATCTGGGTCACTCTAGGGACTCTTACTCCACCAGAGCCCCCATGGTCTCGTCCATCTTCGGCATCGCCACTTCCTCCACCAAGACCCCCACCCTCCCTCCTCTTATGTTGTTCCTCTCAAGGCGCCAGGAGGCAGATACCAGGAGAGGGGGCTGATGTCACGTTCAGTTTCGTTTTCATGGTTGTCATGGTTTCATTTGTTGTCATAGTTACTCATTGTTTGATTACATCTACCTGCTCCTTTTTTAGATTATCAGTTTTGCTGTATATATTACCCTCAGTTTGTTCTGTTCTTTGTTCATTGTTGCTTGTGATTAGCACACACTTACATGTTTTTCGTGTTCTATGGGTTATCACCTTGTTGTATTTTTGTTTTGATTTATTTATTAAAGTAAAAGGCTGCATATAGATCCACTTTGCCTCACCTCATCTTCTTGCCTGTTCGGATGTTACAAATTCATGATGTTTCTACATATTTTCTGCTCATGAATTTGAAGGCTGTTATTGGATTATTGAAGGTAAATGTCATATTATGCAACTACTAGATACACTATGCCTTAAGAACTAATGGTGCAACCAAGCTAGCTAGTTAGTTAGCTAGTAGTTTCTAAGCCTCTAGTGTGGACTTTACGTTCCAATTTAAGTAAGAACTTATGAATGTCTGTTGAAACCCTAGATGAGAAAAGTTAACTTGGACTCAAGAGTACTACAACACTAGCTAGAACCACGCTTTTACATATGAACAGAGTTGTTACAAATGAATAGGGCTGGTCTCTTGATTCCTAGTTTTCAGAATCAATTTCAAGACTTGATTCCGGACTAATTTTCTTGATTGGTAAGAAAAAAGAATGTGTTTAAGTAAATGAGTGATTCAAATTAGTGATGACTCACTCATTTCAAAGTTAACTGATTGCAACCTACTGGTGTAGGTTGAACAAATCAGTGAATTAATCTGAATGAATCTTTTTGGTGAGCAGAATTGTAAAATTTGACACACTGGGCTGAATTCTCAGTACTTGCTGTTATGGCTCATCAGTTATTTTATAATCAGAGTAATGGACACAGTCAGGTTGAATGCCCTTCGAATGAGTCAATTTTACCTGAAAGAAACTGATTCGAAGCATCAGAGTCAAAGAATTGATTCTTTTTGGAATCAACTCCCAGCTATCACGACTGTTTTTTGTGACAAAATCATACAGCAAGAAAAATGGCAAGAACACTGTAAAAATGAAACGATACTTGAAGGACCACGTAGAGCTCTAATCTCCACAGTATTTGCGGTTATTCATACATTAGCAACCATACAAGAGCCATAGACCTCCAACCATAGTCCTGATGATGTCATTACAGCGTCTGTAACATTCACTGAGGGCGAGGGTGCGCTGTCTCTCAAACACGACAGACTCTTGTCAAACTGATGCTTATCATGCTTCTGGCTTGTTAGACACAGCCATGTCAATGGTCCATGTTGATGTGTGTGTTTGTGTGAGAGAGATAAAGCAATTTGGTTTCCTCTTTATATTAATATTTTCTTGGATGAAAATAAAAGGGTTTTAAATTGTGCATAAATAATGCATGACTTGTCGAAGGAAAAATTTCAAGTCTTTTTTTTTTTTTTTTTTGTGGGAGGTGAAATAAATCTACATTTAAAGGAATAGTTCACCCCCAAATAAAAATTGTATATTAGAGATATGTCTATGTAGTGATTAATATAGCACGTCTGTGTAGCATATGTTATAAGGAGCAGATTTTTATCATGCTTTCACCTCCTCAAGGAATGATTCCATGTCACTTAAAGTCATCTTGGTTTCCATAGCAGCAGCTCTCCTGGCTGGTACATGCTCCCTTTGTAGTAGGTGTTTGATGAGAATGTGCTTCTGATTTTATTTTCCATTCATTGTGTGGCCGGGGCAGATTTGGTTTGATGTAGTATTTCAAAGGAAAAATCACTTTCCTGTGCCAACATAATGGTTGGCTCTTCCCCTTAGCACAATTGTTTTTGGTCAGGCATCAGTTATTCATTATAGTATAAACCTGATTTCTCAGGAAAGTGACAAGCAATCTTGTAAGATTAGGGGTCCTGCATTTATACTCTCGTGGATGTGGATTATCGCAATTCATTGGTCACAGTCAGAGAAACCTAGAAGGAGAATACCTTGAAAACATTTTCTCAGCAGAATTAATTATTATTCAGTATTGAGTATGAGAAGAGCTCAGGGTTTTTATGTCTACAATAAAAATTTCAACCTCACTAAAACTAAATGATAGTGATTTTATTCGCCTTCGCAAAGACCCGCCCCCCGTCCGACAAGCCGTGGCGCTGTAAAGCCACACAGAGTGAAAAATACATCGCGGAGCAAAGAGGACACTGACAACACGTCGACAGACAAGACAGAGCAGATTACTTATGATATGAAACAAAGTCCCAGCTTTCAAGTTGTTTAATTTTTTAAAGAAATTCGAACAATAAAAACCGTTTTGTGGCTCTTTAATGTGTCATGACAGATTTCTGTAGCGCCTCAGCTCAAGCGGCTTGTGAACCGATCATCTCTTCCTACTAGTTAATTTATAGCATCAAATAAACATGAATGAACATGAGAAAGAATGTTGTTTCAAACGCAGAAAGACGTCAGTACACACCATTTTTCAAGTTCAAGTCCACCGAGGTTAATCTTCTAACTCCTGACTGCTTTGTCGGAGAAAATGGCGGATTCGGCGTTATGATTGGTTAGATCGCTTGTCAATCAAACTCCCGGCGAAGAGTCAATTTTAATCCCTGTAGCCCATAATGCTTTTTACTGTCTGTCTTGTTATGGTATAATGTCTCGGGGAGAGAACAGATATGAGATGAGATATGAAAATTATTGACAGTGTACAGCTGGTGGTACTTAAGGCCTTATTGATATGTTGTCTTAGTATGTTTATCGAAGGCTTTACCTCCCGCTATGAGGTCTATCTCAGTCAGTTAACAGTTCAGCTGTGATGCCAAGCCCTCTGTGTTTTATCCAGCAAGCCTAGCAAAAGTTGTTGTTTGCATCCCCTAGAGCAGTTTTAAGAATTTTGATTGTTAAAATAGGGGTCTCCTGGAAATAAAAGGTCGGGGAACCTAGAGTGTAGAAACCCAAAGAATCCAGTCAGTGCTTCTACAACTGCCAAATGCTGAAAATCTTCCACCCTCTGTGCTGGAAAAATGATTAAAAACTCTAATCACTGTCACTCTGTGAAGCTAATGGAAATTGCTGTTAAATTTGGCATATTTCTCTTGATAAATATGCTTTTTGATGTTTAGTGTGATATTATTTATATATACATGCACTGTTTAGTGTGAGTGACCCTTACTGGCTTCAAAGACTGAAAAATTTTTACATTCTGACTTTTTATATTCTCAGCAGCCTGTAAGATGATGACTTTACCTCACGGCATTGAGCCTCTAATCAGAGCAGGGTTGAGACATGGAGTTGTCAGGGGACTCATTGTTTGCCTGGTGGGTGTTATGCAGGGTTAGAGTCTAGTTGTCTTAAGATGACCCGCTCTCATTAGGCAAACATCGCACTCCCAAAGGACCTTCCTTTGAGAAAGATGCTGTCTGCATAGCTTGAAATCAGCACAGAATATTAGATCACATTTAGACACAACTCGCATGTCTTTTAACAGGAAATGCAATTAACATGTCTGTTTATGGTCTGCTTACAGGAATGTGGAGACGGATGAGCTGTGTGGTAAGAGTTAACACTTTTTATTGACAATATTACTAGGAGGTTTTATGCTCACTGTGATGAAAAGATATTTGAGGCACCATTTAGGGTTCCTAAGACAAATGTTCAAAAACGGCAGTTCACTGAGGAACCCACAAGATCCTGCAAGAGCTCTAAAGACTGTCAACAGTTCTTCCAGTTCTTCCTGTTAGAAAGGAAATGTTTTTAAGGCACTCACAAATACTGAAGTTAACAATAGGATATTTGAGGCACATTTATGGACTGCCTATCCAGAGGGTTCTGCCTCAAGTATCTTTTCTTTTTTATGTTTTCTATTAAAATTATGTTTGGCTTGTAAAGTAATACACTGTTTTATATAAATATGTCTAATATCAATTGTATATAATCAGTAGTACTTTATTTTACAGTCCTGTTCCCCATGTATATACTATGTACTTATTATAGTAATTACAAATAACTGGGTAATAACTAGGTACTAACCCTGAACCTACCCCTAAACCTAACCTTAACATATGTAGTTACCTTAATACCAGTACTTTCTTAGGTAAGTACACTGTAAATACACATAAGTGCACATACTGTAAAATAAAGTTCAACCATATAATCATTTATATATAAAAAGTTTGGGGTCAGTAAGTTTTTTTTTCATCTCGAAATTAGTACTTTTATTCTGCAAGGCATTAAATTGATCAAAAGTGACAGTAATGACATTTGTAATGTTACAAAAGATTTTAATTTCAAGTGAATGCTGTTCTTTTAACATTTCTATTCATCAAAGAATCCTGAAAAAATCATGGTTACCACAAAATATTAAGCAGCACAATTGTTTTCAACATTGATAATACTAAGAAATGTTTCTTGAGACACACGTGTAACTAAGAAACCAAGGAAACTAAGAAGGGATTTAACAAGAGTAAGCTGGCAGGAAACACAAGGAACACAGACATGTGGACTTAAAGTCAATGAAACTCAACATGACTCTGACATTTAGACTTCGTTCTATTTGGTAGTGTATAATAAATTTGTAAAATTAAGCGTAGGGAAGAAAGTAACTAATGAAGTAAAGTATTACAATGTGTAAACATTAGCTTTATATGTACATTTTGCATTAGGTATATGCAATGTATACACAAATATTAGTAGGTCTCAAATGCTAATTTGCTTTGAACAGTGAGAATATTTTCTAGAGAAATTCAAATTCTCTGCTAATGCATAAATGTAATTACACACAATAGCAAAATATGACATTATATCAAATGGTGTTCTGAAATTTATGGATGTTTTTGCGGATGCTTTTATAAAACCATTGTCATATGTATTTTAATATTTTAAATTGTTTACTTTTCTCTTAGAATACTTCTCTCAGCATCTTGGGGAATATGAAAATGTCCTTGCTGCCTTGGAAGACCTGAACGTATCCATACTGAAAGCCATGGACAAAACCAAGAAGGTGGGTTGCCTTACCTCCTTTGTATATATTCAACAAATGGACATGATCTCAGTTACATAGTTGACTGAAACTACTTCTATGAGAAAAGAAGGAAAATTGTTTTCTTGTCTAATGTATCTCTCACCTTCCTCTGATTGAAAATGGTGTTAGTTAAGTGTACTTGAACATAGCCTTTGTGTATTTATGTGGGTGCTGTCACTTGATTTATCCCGCAGTGTTTGTGAGAAGTGCAGCAGATAGACGCGATACCTGTAAGCACTAAAATTAGTATTCTGAATCCTGGAGGCTTTCAGTGTCTTATCTTAATAACTCACAGCATGTTCCCTGGCCCCTAATGCGACCGTTAGATGTGTAATTTTCTCTGAGTCGTAATAAAGCTCTGGGAACTCTTAGAGTGGATGAAGATGGATCCGCACTAGCTCAGACTCACATCTGTCTGACACAAACAACCGTGCTGCACAACATGATGCAGGAGAGATGGTGTTTGATCTCAATAAGATAAAGTGCTTTATTAATTTTTCGTTATTAATTTCCGGTTTTAAATACAGTGGATGTGGATATACCAACTAAATTGAGTCATATTTGTCAAGATAATATTTAATAAATCTTATCAAAAATCTGACTAAAATCTCAAAATCAAACAATTATGTGTCTGTTCTTTGAGGAACTTATAAAATAGTACCCATGGTGAAGATCTTTGTTCTCAGGGGTACAAAGAAGTTTGAAATAGCTGAGCAACGGTATGCTGTTTGCAAACATTTGAACATCTTTACATTTATTTGGAACAAAAACAACAAAGATTTTAATTAGGATTATTGTAACTAAAACTAAAGTAATAAAAAACAACCAAAAATTAAAATAATCATTAACAGCTATTAACTATTTATGAAAAAATAATGTTATGCTGCTTGATGTTGCAAACTGGTATTTGTTATCATATTTTAATTTATTATCATTATCATAAACACACTGGTTTGTAGTGCAATAGTTTACTGCACTTTGTTATTCTTCTAGTTATTTACCCATAACGGCTATTGAATCGGAAGTCGAAATAGCTTGCTTCCACATCTAAAACTACGGTGGATACAAAGTGAAAAACATTTTTATCACACTACATTGCTGTAGTGTACTGAAATACTGAAAAATGTAGTTAAGTTAGTAATGTCGATAGTTAAGGGTTGTAACTTTCCAACAATGGCCTCAATTTCCATGAAATATTCATAAACAAAGATTTAATAAAGTTCTTGTATATTTAAGCTATGATTTATGGACAATAATTATTTAATACTTATTAATACTTGATTGTCACAGTAATTAACTTCAATAAATTACTATAATGAGTAGGGCTGGGACAATACATTGATTCTCGATTCACGATACAAAGAATCTGGAGCGATTCTGATATTTTTCAATGTATCGCGATTCTCTCTCGAATCGATTCTGAGCTTAGTTTTTAACAGCAGATGGCACTACGTGCTTTAGAAACACCCGTATTCTGCTTGCTTCCAGTTCCTTTACACACACCACTTAAACCTAAAATAATCATTCATAAATTTCGAAAAGGTTGAAGCGAATTACAAGGGTGTTCGCAGTGGGCTGTGTTTACATTATCAGAATATAATATCAGAATTATTGTATCGCAAATCAAGAATCAATTTATTGTCCCAGCCCTAATAATGAGCTTGGTTAATCCACCACAGTAATTATTATCTTCAAAACAGTTTGTACATTAGACTTAACTGAACTCTCATGTGACTTGCATGATGGTCTGCTCACAGATGATTTGATTGAGTTATTGGCTGCTGTCTTGCTCATATAGATGTTCAGTATTGTCGGTGGTTATCAGCACTGACATTCTGGTCTGAACAGCAGTGTTTATCTTCCTTAGCGTCTGATGTTAGTAATCAGCACAGTCCACACTGACCGTTAGAGGAACGCGCAGGTATGAGCTTTGTGCTTCAGTTGCCGCCGAGCTATTTAACGGAGACTGTCTGCTGCCTCGGCTCGTACAGATAATGAATTAGCCAAGCACTGACTCCAGGCCCAGCAGACATGCCACTTAATGCATGTGAGCGTCTCAGAAATTGAGTCGTCGGCATGAAGGGCAGTGCTGTGTCATTTCATTATGCCCCCTTGATTAGCGAGGCAGACAGAGGAAGTGAAACACGATTAATGAGTTCAATGGGACTTTTTTGTGAAAGACTGGCATTTGCTTCCATGTTTTGTTGTACATCTTTAAACCATCATTTGTCTGAGCAAAAGAGCAGTAAAAACAAATTCTCACAATGAGAAGTGGCCGTCTGCTGAAGATGATCAGAGAGAGGTGGAAATTGAGACTGATTGTTTTTTCACTGCTTGGTTTAAAGGTTTAGGTACATTGACAGGTGCTGCTTTGTGCAGCCAGAATTTCATTTCGATTTGATGATGTTTTGCAATGTTCAAAAAGCATGAGAAATAACACACTTCTCATTTAGAGGCAAAAGCCGAATTCCCAGTATTAAACCTCAGAGAAACAAATAGTGAGAGAAGATCATTTGAATATCTCCGCTTGCTGTGCTTAAAATATTTAAACAGTTGTGTACTTGAACAAAAATGCATTTCTGGGCATTAAAACACAAAATAAATGTATAAGGAAAATATCTTCAACTACTGGAAAAACACAACTAAGGAAAACAGTGTTAATGAATGATGTAAGGAACTACAGTTCAGTGATATACGAGATGCTAACATTATATGAAGGATAAAAACACTTGAAGATCCTGTTAAATCAGAAATTTGTGTCTAATAGCTGTGAAGCTAAGATTTTTTAAAAATATACAGTACTGTGCAAAAGTCTTAGGCATGTTAATATTTTCAACGCAAAACATGGTTTTAAGCCAGTTATTTATGTATTTTGCTGTAGTGTGTCAGTAGGAAATATCAGTTTACATTTCCAAACATTCCTTTTGCCATTAATTGTATTAATCCAGTGAGATTTTTGTATGCACAAGCAGTCTGACAACAGCCGGTATGTTCCACACTGAGATCTGATCTCACCATCATCGAGTCCATCTGTGATGTGAAACAGAAAAAACTGAGACAGACTAAATCCAGAAAAACTGCAGCAACGTCTCCAAAACGCTTGAAGAAACCTACCTCCAATCACCTACCTGTGATGGCAAAGCTGAATTCGCTGTCACTTTTGATCAGTTAAATACATAATTGCTGAATAAAAGTATCAATTTCTTTTTAAAAAAATCTTACACAACCACCCCCCAGTTTCTCTCTTTTGGGAAAATGGACCAAAATTATATATATATATATATATATATATATATATATATACACTGAACAAAATTATAAACGCAACACTTTTGTTTTTGCCCCCATTTTTCACGAGCTGAACTCAAAGATCTAAGACTTTTTCTATGTACACAAAAGGCCTATTTCTCTCAAATATTGTTCACAAATATGTCTAAATCTGTGTTAGTGAGCACTTCTCCTTTGCCGAGATAATCCATCCACCTCACAGGTGTGGCATATCAAGATGCTGATTAGACAACATGATTATTGCACAGGTGTGCCTTAGGCTGGCCACAATAAAAGGCCACTCTCGTATACGCCGATCCAGAGCATCCCAAACATGCTCAATTGGGTGACATGTCCAGTGAGTATGCTGGCCATGCAAGAACTGGGATGTTTTTAGCTTCCAGGAATTGTGTACAGATCCTTGCAGTGTGTATGGCGTCGTGTGGGTGAGCGGTTTGTTGATGTCAACGTTGTGGATCGAGTGGCCCATGGTGGTGGTGGGGTTATGGTATGGGCAGGCATATGTTATGGACAACGAACACAGAAGCATTTTATTGATGGCGTTTTGAATGCAAAGAGATACCGTGACGAGATCCTGAGGCCCATTGTTGTGCCATTCATCCACGACCATCACCTTATGTTGCAGCATGATAATGCACGGCCCCATGTTACAAGGATCTGTTCCTGGAAGCTAAAAACATCCCAGTTCTTGCATGGCCAGCATACTCACTGGACATGTCACCCATTGAGCATGTTTGGGATGCTCTGGATCGGTGTATACGACAGCGTGTTCCAGTTCCTGCCAATATCCAGCAACTTCGCACAGCTCCCATCCCCCCAAAACAGTAAAACAGCACATTTTAGAGTGGCCTTTTATTGTGGCCAGCCTAAGGCACACCTGTGCAATAATCATGCTGTCTAATCAGCATCTTGATATGCCACACCTGTGAGGTGGATGGATTATCTCGGCAAAGGAGAAGTGCTCACTAACACAGATTTAGACAGATTTGTGAGCAATATTTGAGAGAAATACATAGAAAAAGTCTTAGATCTTTGAGTTCAGCTCATGAAAAATGGGGGCAAAAACAAAAGTGTTGCGTTTATAATTTTGTTCAGTGTAAATATATAATAAAATAATATATAATATATATAATAATATATGTATATCTATATATATACCTCAGAGAAACAAATAGTTAGGGCAAGCTGTTTAGTACAAGCTGTTCTCCCCTGAATCTCCCTTTCTCTTGGATGATTATGGTTGCAAAGGCTGACAACATTTCAAGTGGCCAAATCATTACAGTAACTCTAACTTGTGGTTATAGAGAGAAAAAAAAACAAGCCATTAACAAAGGACTGAGCAAAATTATGTAATAAGAAACCATCAGGAGCCACATTTCTTTGATCTTTCTCTTCAGACCACTTGATAATGTGTACATCGCTATTGCATGAGCTCCATTAGTCACATCCAACAACAGATAGTTATGTTGTATATGGCAACAGATAGTGTTGTGTTTATTGCATAGGGCCGTGAGTGGGTGCGCAAACCAGCTGCTGTGATGCGTGTTGTCTCTGCCCTTAGGCCGCCTCTATAAACAGCAACCACACTTCTGAATGTCATACTGGTGCTCGTTCTCTTGTTTTCAGGTAGAGTTATGACAGATTAATAGCTCAAATATAAAATATATTGTTTTTATATTTATGATTTTATTACCAGATGGCGTTTTCATAAGGATGACATCTTTTTAACATGGTTTGCTTACTTTAGTTATTGGACTAAGGGTGAAAATGTTGGCCACTGGTACTGGAAGGAAAGATTCATTATGTGCTGTTTGTTAAACATCTACAGGTTATAGAGGTCTTAGTTGCTGTGACTCATGCTGAGGGTTATTGTGAAGGTCTGTCCATTTAACCCGCTTTGTAAATACATGTGCGTTGGTGGTGGATGTGTTGGATTTCCCTATCTTGTGAATGTCAACATCTTCATGTTCATATTAGACGTGCAGCACCTGTTTCATTACTGGATACTCAGAAGAATTATGTGTCCTGTTAGCTGAGGGATGTTCTCAGCTTTAATAATGGCTTTTCTTATAGTGACAGAACACGGTTGCTTTGGCGTGCAACATAATTATACAGGCGGCTGTTGATTCCTAACTTTGAATAACTGATGTACCACCCGCAAATAACATACCCATGCAGCACTGCCTTTGAGACTGCGGATGTGACACAAAATCACATCCAAAAACATAAAGAGGCTTTCTGGCACTTCGGTTTGAGATATAGTTATATTTTTAAAGGTACACTATGTAACTTTCGGCACTCTAGCGGTTAAAAAACAAAATTGCATGCATTTTGCGGAAGAACATTGTTTGGGTTGGTTGTGCTTCGACTCTGAGTGATTGTGCGGATGAATATGACCCTTCACAAGAGATAATGCTTTATATGATGAGACACGCACGGGCAAGTGACGTATATACGCAATTTCCCGTGAAAACCATCCTGACAGATCTAAAATATAAACACTTATAATAGGCTTACCATTGTGAATCAGGGTAAGACAAAAACATAGTTACATAGTGTACCTTTAAATTGAAAGATGATGCATGAACTGTTTCATTCATGTACCTGATTGCAAGTATCAGCAAAGAACTTAACATAGAGTGAAATGTTCTGGTTTAGGTAGTTGTATCCGCTTGGCTCATATGAATTCATTCAGCTGTCTGGATGCAAAATCCTACTGAGCTTTTTGTTTTTATCCTTTTTAATTAATTTGGGACTGCCACTCTAAATTAATGTGATAATAAGATTTATATATGAATTATGCATTATATCCATTCAAAGATAATACTTTTTGTCAGCAAGGATGCATTAAATTGATCAGAAGTGACAGTAAAGATATTTATAATGTTACAAAAAAATTCTATTTCAAATAAATGTTGTTTTATTTACTTATCATGGTTTCCACAAAAATATTAAGCAGCACAACTGTCAGCATTGATAATGTTTCTTGAGCAGCAAATCAGGATATTAGAATGATTTCTGAAGGATCATGTGACACTGAAGACTGGAGTAAAGATGCTGAAAATTCAGCGTTTAAAATATATTAAAATACACAACACTTGTTTGAAATTGTAATAATATTTCAGAATATCACTGTTTTGTATTTTTATAAAATGCAGGTGAACATAAGCATTACACACAGTGTATGTGAATGGTAGAGTATATTAATTATACATTATCATTTTATGTTGTTATTATTATAATTAATATATGATATTTTAATAAATATTTATAAATATAATATATAATATAAAATATATATAAAATTAACATTTCGGCTAAAAGGCCAGTGTATCTTCAAAGCCCATTCTACAGCAGCAATGACAATGGAAACTCTGTCTTTAATCTGCAGGACTACCAGGAAGCCACGCATCTGGAGCAGTTTGTGACACGTTTCCTGTTGAAGGAGACCACCAGTCAGCTGCAGTCTCTCCAGAGCTCTCTGGAGTGTGCCATGGAGACCACAGCTGAGCAGACCCGGCAGGACAGGCAAGTGACACAGAACACACTTTTACATTTTGTTAAACACAATATCTACCAAACATGTGGAGTGAGAAGGAGTTGATTGGATATTTTCAATCATTCTTTGGAAGCTGAACCTCAGGCTTGCACAGGGGATTGTCTGTGACAGCAGAGTGGAACAAGCATTATAACACTGAGAAATGTTCAAATTTATGCTAATCACATATTACAGTATTTTATTCAGATTTTAAATGCAATATGAGTGCTTTTTTGTGGCTAAACTGTGACAGGATTAATGAAAGATTATTAAAGTACACATGCATTTTTACAACTGTAATATATGTATGTATGATACATATGTATGATGACTTTATTGACCATACTGAAAGCAATCACACACTCCCAAATCATCAGACCCTAGCATTTTTAGTGGTATTGAGTGGATTTCTTCTGCACCACTGGACATGCAGAGTCCCCTCAGATCTAAACACCATTTCACTTTTCAACATGCATGTAGACAGCCCTTGTGCACTGACTCAAGCAGAAAGGATTCTGTTCACAGCCATCCTTGGTACTGAATATTTATATAGCACATCAACGGCATTAATAGACCAGGTGAGCAGCAGACCAGTGACCCAGGCCTTTGTTTTTGTGCAGAAAGGAGAGGAATTCCGGTTTAAACCGTCATCGAAACAACAGAACCTATGTGTGTGTGCATGTGTGTTGCGGTTGATTAGCAGCTCATTTTAAGCTTACAGCGTCTCTGACTCACTGCAGAGGAGGGTCTGCTGCATGGCCCACCGTAGGGGTCAGCTCCTTATAGAGCGCAGAATTTAGAATGCAAAATGAGCTGTTTTGTTCCAGCACCTGGATGATTGCATGCTACAGAGCTGCGTGCCTGAGACTGTGTGTGTGTCACAACGTGCCCACTATCTCTCCTCCCTCTCAGTGTGCAGCAGCTGTGTTGTTCCACTCACCTTACGATCTCAAGAAAATTAGCTGGAGCAGCTGGCATAAAGAAATGATGAATCCTGAGGTTGGCTTTTAAAAGGAAGTGCTTCCTTTTCTTTTTCTGTCTGTTCTTAAAAACACTCTGGGTCTGATATAGCCAGTTGCATCCTAATTAATTGGTAAATTTAAATTACCTCATTATCGCCTCTGCAGGCGATACAGTGTGTCTAACTTAATAACTATGCGCCACTGAAATATACAGATTTTATTGCAGTTATTAGTAAAACAATTATAGACCTTGTTTAGGGGTCCTTTGTTTAATTTTAGCTTCTATACAAATTTTATTTATAAATCTTCTTTATTTATTTCATTTTTAATTGTTCTTTATGGTAACTGTACAAAGTCTAAAGCCTCACTCACAACTCAGGAAGAAGTTTTAGAATGCAACTGGACGTTTCTGAATGGTTAGTGGATAAATTTTTGTAGCTGCTGTGGAGTTGATTCAACTCATCGACTAGCATGTGCCGTCATGTTAATCTTTTGTGCAAATCCAGCGTTGAATTGACCCTCGTTTGTGAAGCAGTCCGGCGTAAAATGACGGCATGTCAACAACGCTCTATTGCAACAACTCTTCCTCTTCTCTAAAATACATTTACTCTACTTTGGCTTTAGTACAATGACAATTTAATGGTCAATTATTTCACTTTGGAAACACTGTCTTTGTAATATGGCATTGGCATTGCCAATCTCTGAGCTAAAGAACAACTCTCTTTGGCTGGATCTCTCCATCTCTCAGTCCTCACAAGTCATTTTCAGTCAACCTATCACAGATCTTGATGATGCTACTACAGCTGTACAAAGTCTAGAGCCTTACTCACAATCCCATGGGCAAACCCAAAATATCTCCGCTCCACTGCTATGCCAAGTCCCCTCTGAACTTTCTTTTGGCTGGATGATTTTTGACAGAGCCCATATTTAGGCAATTAAAGGGATAGGTCACCCGAAATGAAAACTGTCATCATTTACTCACCCTCATGTCATCACAAATCATTTTTATCTTTCTTCCTTAGAACACAAAAGGAGATGTTAGGCAGAATGTTCACGCTGCTCTTTTCCATACAATGAAAGTGACCAGGGGCTGGCAAGATCCAAAAAGACACCATAAACCTTGTGAAAAAGAAGTACACTTTAGCATACTTTTGACCGTATTACAGAAATACATTTTACATTACAGAAATATTTTTTTTGACCCACTTAAAGGCACGATAGGTAATATTTTTGGATTAAAATATCCAAAACCCACTAGAACAATGTTAAATATTTTGTTGACTTGTGTACTTACATTATCCCAAATGTTTCCAAGAATGTTTAAATCCAGAGAAACAAGCAATTTTAACCAGGACACAGACCGTGTTCGTGCATGGCCTATCAGTGACATCATACGCATGGAAACACCAAAGACGCTATTATGTGTTTTATTAGACAGGTGAGCAACTGTTTGGATGGATACATTCATCGACAGAAAACTAATCATGTTATATAGCTCAACACAGTAAGTCTTGTTTAAAACTCGTTTTCTTGATTTACAGAGAGTACCATGTTTTTCCATGCCTAATATCGATCTAGCTTACTGCAGTGTGCAACAAGTGTCTCATAGCAGCCCCCGAGCCAACGCACAGAGTAGCACTATAACAACTTTCAACACACAAATGTATCTAATATGATAAAACAGTGCTGCTTTACCCCACATACCCATGACCGGAAGAAGCGGAAGGGGCGACTGCGGCATATTAAAAGTTCAGCTGCTCTCGAGACGCGTGTCGCGCTTGTCTCTCATTAACAATCACTCCAGTGGCCTCGTTTCTGCTCGCACAGCACTTGGCCCTGCTCTGCTTCATACTACAGTAACATTAATAATCTCATCCATGAACATGATTTCTGCCCGAGTCCCGTCCCGATTCTTTCCCACCGGCTATAGACGTGAAGAAAACACCTCCCATAATTTTGCGAAATCAAGGTACAATTAAGTACCTTGTACAATTAAGCACTCATAAGGGAATATCAGTCTATGGTCATCATCATTTACTTTCATTATATGGAAAAGAGAAGCGTCGGGATTCTCCTTTTATATTCCATAGATGGAAGAAAGTGATACAGGTTGGGAATGATATGAGGGTGAATAAATGATGACAAAATTTCAATTTTTGAGTGAACTATCCCTTTAAGGGGCTTCTTGATAATTTTTCCAAGGACAGAGCAAACCTGTGCATGTCATCACATGGCTACACACGTGTAATCTCTTATGTCACCAAGCTTTTGTGTCACAGATGACAGTGTTGAGTTTCATAACATTAGGGTTTTTTATGAAGTGTATAGACATTTTGAGCCTAAAGCCTTCCTAGTGTTACACGACCAACTCATTGTGTGCTGGTCAGGGGAGATTGATTCCCACTGCGTTAGTGGCTGGTGGCCATAACAAATTGAAATAGCGTGGTCCATTCTCTATTCTGTCTGAAGCGTCGAGTCAGAGCGTACTCCTCTCTGAGCAGCAGCACCGCACACAGGGATGAAACGATGGAGATGAGCTCAAATATGAATCCAGACCTCACAGGAGAGCTCACCACATTCACAGCACTGGTTTCATCTTTGTGCAAAGAATACCATTACCAGCTATTAGGGAAGCAGCACTACTGCTGATATAGCTTCATTTTTGTTTTTCACAGGGCATCATTTCATATTACGCTTTAAAAAAAAAAAATCCAAAAGGGGGTTTCAAAGCAATGAAAAAACATATTTGGTTCCCCAAAGAGCATTTTAGTGAACAGTTCTTAAAAGAACAATTTTTTCTTAGTGCAAAGAACATTTTAATATTCTGAAGAACCTTTTTCCATTATGCAGTGGAAAGGTTCCATGGATGTTAAAGGTTCTCTATGGAATCATAGATGCCAGTAAAGAACTTTTTTTTTAAGAGTGTATGCATATATGCATGAGTGTATAAGATGTGACTGATCTCTAGAGAACGATTCCTTGCATTTTTCAGTTGGTTCATGCAGGTCTGTGGATGTGACTCCTGCTGAGTTTAATCACCTGTGTGGCTCTGATTCATTTGCTGCTGATTTTGGTGTGCTGATGCAGTTATGAGCCATTTTTAACCACGGAGGGTAAGCGCCCCTCAGGATGTGCGTTGTGCAACAGTGTCTTTAGGGATAATGAGCAACCAACCGAGCCTTAATTTTGACACCTGCCTGCCTCTATTTATTTCATTGTCTCAGAGTTAAAATAGGCACAGCATTCTTCTGCTGCTCAAGAACAGCTGAACAATAGACATAATTAGATTTTGTATTATAATTTTTCTCTCTCACAACTGAGTAAAATGGCATTGTTACAAAACATACAGTCTTTTTGAGCGGTTGATGGCACATGATTACTTTATCATAAAAGTAATGGGTAATGTACAATCAGGTGGTCATTATTGCAAAATAAACCTTAACCAGATTGTCAGGGTCAAGTCTTGTATCAGCCAAAAGGGTTTATTTTGACTACTCATTCCACCATACTTATGGATGGATGGATGGATGGATGGATGGATAGATGTTTTTTTTTCTATGCACTAGTTAGCTAAAATATGTATCAAATTGTTTGAGTGTAATTTTTAGTGTCTCTTACGGATCCTTGTTTTTCGGAGCAACGTTTTCTTGCATTAAGTGGGCTTTTTTTTAGCTACTAACCATCTAACAAAAGGTTTATGCTCACCATAAAATTAGTAATGAAGTCTATTTATGCTTGCAAGAAGTCACAAAATGCTGCAATTATAGTGCTTAGGGCTTAACTTGTGTTGAGGCGGATACGAGAGATATGAAAGTAGCATTGGACAAGCTGCCATGGATAGACGTCAAGTGTACACTTTATTGTTTGTTATACAAACGCCTCATAAATTAATTAGTCCAGAGACCCTTGTAATACAGAAAAACATTTAACCACCATTACTGAAAAGAAATGAAATACTGAAAATACAATGAGCATAAACCATCTACAAAGCAACCCTTTCCTGTTCTGGAAGCAAGCATGGAAGAATCCCACTGACTTATTTTGTACATTTTAATTGGTAGCATGAGGAGCAGGGCAGAAAGGTCTTGTGCAATCAAAGAGGCATCAGTGTAGTCGTAATGCTTAAGAACTGCATTTTGATGATGGATGAAAATGTTGAAGCATCATTTGCATGTGAATACACTGTGTTTCTGCTAATGCAATTCAGTTAGATGCAATGTATGAATGATATTAGCATAGGCATTACCATAGGGGACAACCTGCACTGGGGTCCTGGATACCATACCTGCTGGTCTGTAGACATACTTTGTTAAACACGTAGTTTCGCTGAAAAGGTTCAAGTGATGTTAAGCGAGAAGTTCTATCTGGGTCATGGCACCGAAACTGTTGAAAAAGTCTGAAGTGAAGACAAGGAGTCTCACTCTTCAGCAGGATTCTTTATTGGGAACGTGCTGTTTGAGGTTGCAGTCATTAAGTCTAACTAAGGAGGCTATATTGTACTTCTATAGGCATTCAGTGGTCATTAGAGGTGTTGTCACAGTGCAATGTTAAACAAAGCATGAGGGGAAGGTAGCAGTTGACCTTAACCATTTTACATACATACATGCAGCTTTATCCATTTCAACGTTTCTGTTATGGGATCTGTAAAAGTAGCAGTTTCTGTTCAGATTTTGAATTAGAACCCCGTCCCCCCTCGAAATTCACTCAGACTCAGTGCCCGCTGCGTTGAAAATGACTGTTTCTGAGGGGTGTTAAAATCCCGAAGGATATTTATCAGTCAGCCCAACTCAATCTCATGGCAATTTGTAACCATTTCGGCGAATTGGTGGCTAATCTGTACAAATTTGTATGTTTTCATACAATCTGCATATGCCCCAGAGACAGGTACGTTTGGGGTGGGGTTAGGGGTGGACCTTCATGTTTATGTTTTTTTAATAATCATACGTTTAGTACGATTTACATCGTACAAATTCATACGAAATGGCCACATCGTAAAATAGTTACGTTTTCTCATGAGATTGTGTTGGTTGGCTATACGTGATATTGATGTTATTTTTGACCTCTCATGCTCCTGGGCAGAATAATCAGAAGCTAAGAATGAGATGAGCAAGTGAGAAAAAAAAGTTACACAAATTCATTGTGTGTCTGTGTCTGTCGTCTCAATCACAGACAGGGGCCCGTGAAGCCAGAGGTTCTGCCCATTCAGTGGTCAGGAAGGAGATCTAATCGAAGACTTCAAAGGAATAACAGCTTGTCTCCAAATAACCCACTTCTGAACCTTGTCAATTCAGGTGATTATTCTCAGCCTCAGTGCTCTGGAGGAAGAAAAGGGCACATACGCACACCCAGCAGGCTTACAGCTGAGAGCTGATCTGGAAGGAAGTTTAGGTAGGAGGGAGTGTGAGGAAAGACTATCCGTGAGACCCAAGAGAAAGAATATACGTAGTTGGGAGACAGTCTAGGACCTTTTATTGGGAAGCAAATTATTACATTTTTATAGTAATATGGATATTTTATGGATTCCCCCCCCCCCATTTATTTGGTAGGTCTTATGTCTAGTTTTAATTTTGACAGATCAAATACACAACTTAGAAGATTATTTATCAGGTGATAGCACCTTTGATTGTGCTCAATCCTGATAAAAATTTTTAATAAGGAGATATTTGATTCCAATAAGTTGTAATAAGTTCATTTGATTCTAGTTCAATTTAATTCAGTCAGAGCAAATGCCTCCTAGAGACATATGGCAGTGAAAAAAGCAAAAGCAAAAGAGAGAGCTGCTGTATTTGTGTGCTTAAAAATGTGTGTTTCTGCAGGTCTGTATGAAGAGGACAATCAGTGGATGACTCAGATCAACAGACTGCAAAAACTGATCGACCGTCTTGAGAAAAAGGCAACAGGCTACACACATGATCTCTCATTATAATGCTTTCTCTCTGTCTGTCATCACTCTTTCTTCCAACATCAAAATTTAATTTGAGGCTGCATCTCTCAAAACCTGTCAAGAACATGTCTCAGTCATATTTCACCCAAAATTCAAGAGAAAGCATTGCTGTAAGGACTATGAGAAGCATCATTAATATTTATAAAACAGTTAGTTCCTGTCCTTGATTCTGATTGGTCAATAGCTGTGTTTTATTCACGATAAAACACGGCTATGACCGCTTTAACCAACGGTTCTGTGTATCACTACACAACACCCTTAGCAACCACTCTTAGCAACGTAAACTGTATGTTCTCAATTGATATTGTTCATTGAAGCTTACTGTATTATGGAGAAGAGTATCGTGAGAAAGAGATCGAGTGAGCGAGTTTATTACCTGCATTCAGATTTAGCATTTTCCTTCAGGTCAGTCCTATGTTCATAATAAAAAATCTGTTTAAATGTCCGATGTATTATCTTGTCCTTTTAACAGTTAAGGGGTTTTCCCATGACTGACAGTGCTAGTCAAAGCATTTGTCAGTTGTGTCCATGTTCACAACAGTTCAGTCTTGTCAATGTAAAAGTCTTCGCTACTGAGTGACTCTCTCATAAAGACAGTCTTTGCCGCCATCTAATGGTGTAATAATGTAACTTCTGTTGTTGTTCACGGTCAGGGACTATTTTTTGAAGGCTTTTAGTGAAAGTTTACTTCATGGAAGTTGCATTGATACATGTTTTTGGCTTTAATATTTGTATTGTGGGGCAACCGTTTTATAAAAGCAATAAGGTACTCGAGGCTAGTGCTGTATCGTGTATCTGTATCTTCAGCCGTGACTTATTCACGATACAGCACAGCCTTGAGTATCTTATTGCTTACATATATCAGCATATATATGATATAGACTATAATACATCTTGGTAATATTTACTTTCTTTAATTCATGCTGTTTTAAATATAACAAAAAGTACTGCATTACAGTAATGAAATTCTAACAATTGAGAATAATGGGAATTGCAAAAATAAAATAAAATTAAATTAAATTAAAATACCCATGCATTATGGTAATGAAAATGAGATTTTGTTTTGCATTGAGAACAGCTTTTTTTGTATTACACACTTTTGTATCACACTTTTTTGCATTACAATAACAAGAATTTTGGGGGGGGGAAATTTCCTTAATTGTCATGCAAAAAAAATCTTTCATTTTTTTAAATGCAAAATATAATTACTATAATTTTTTTGACTTTAGGGTGAAATGTCATCTTAACATGTTGTCATGAGATTCAAAAAGAGATGTGGCAAAACTAGCTTGTGTTTCTTTCACAGGATTTGCGTTTGGAGCCTGTGGAAGAAGAGGTGTTGGAAAGCACCACCAAATCAGTAAGTAATTTACGATCACCCTATCTATCACCGTATTCTCAGAAAATCATTCACACAGTGACCGACCACAGACATCTGTCGTCTAGGAAACAGTGGGGATCTGAAAACTAGTTACAAGTTACTCCTTTTTTATTTCCTTTTTTTTCCCCGTCTAACACTCTTCCTCTCTCATTTGGCTCTGCCATCTTTTGCACAGTACTTTCAGAGAGCTTTTCTCTCAGGCTCACAAGATGTTGTTGACATTAAATAGGTGGTTTGTGTGTCTGTGATTCTGTGCTTGTGAAAAGAGTGGCACCCGGACCCCTGTGGAGACTGGCTGTAAACACAGTAATGCGTGACTGCCGATAGAGGCACAATACAACATTATATTGGACATGCTGAAGCATAAAATTACTCACAAATGAGTAGTTCCTTTTGCAAATAACACACCCTTCCTATTTCACGTCTTTTAAGAGCAACTCGCAGACATCCTTTGAACAAGCAAATGGGTGATCTTTCTGGGATTGAAAGCAGTCGGTTTATAATGAGCGATATTTCAAGTCTGATTCATTGCATTTGTATGTATGCACGTTCTCACACATCCTAATGGGAAATCATTTATCTCTCTATGGTCCATGAAACTCTATTTCATGGTTGAAGTTAAATAGTCTCTCATCAATTTGTCATTTGTCAGTCATCAAAACAGACTGTGACATTCACTAGCACAAATCGTATGCATGGAATAACAATTTCAGCATTGCTAATGCATCTGTATCATTTCATCACTTTGTTCATGATCATTTAGCATTCAAGTCTTACTTCAGCTGTTTTTTATGTTCGTATGACTGATTATGTCCAAAGATCTCCTTGATTTGAGGATACGTATACAGGACACTCTTTGTACTTGAAATATGTAATATGTAAATATGGGAATAGTTCATTATAAAATAGTTTGGGACACATTGCACAAAACAGACTGCAGTTTCTCATATTTGTGTGTATTAGTAGATAAAGATAGTTTGTGAAAGATGGGAAATGGCAATAGCACAGAGCCTGAAGAAGAGGTCACCATTTGCCACAGGGTGCGAAGTCTCACTTACTGTTCCCTTCAGCCACCTGTCAACAACCTATTTTATAAAAAGCAGCTATTATGATGCATGACTTCATGGCTTTACCTGACGCTCGAGACCTGAGGGGTCTCTCTTTAAGTCAAGTCAACTTTATATAGCGCTTTATACAATAAAGATTATTTTACAGTGATAACAGGAAAATAATGCGTTTGGGCTGTTGTTCAGCTGAAGTCATTTCAGCGTTTATTGAATTTCGTTGTAAAGATCATCAACTATTAAAATAGTTCACTTTATCTATAAAGCAGTTCTGCGAAAAAAAATAAATAAAAAAATGTCATCATCCAGCTCAGTTTAGTTCTCATACAACAGCGTCAGTACAGTCAGATCAATAAAATTGTTGAATATTAAGTGTCCCCAACTAAGCAAGCCAGAGGCGACAGTGGCAAGGCACCCCAATCTCCATCAGGTGTCAGAATGGAGAAAAAAACCTTAGGAGAAAGCAGGCTCAGTCGGGGGGCCAGTTCTGCACCATATGGAAATTTTAGGTTTTAGTTTGGCCAGATCAACCTGACTTCTTCCCCCTTGTTTGATTTTCCTTGATGAAGTTTTTGGGACGTTGAAGATTTCTCAACTTTTCAAGTGCCAGCACAGGTGTCAGCCAATCAGATCGCCTTATGCAAATTCCCTAGAGCAGACGCTAGCCAATTGTGTTCATGCAACACCGGAAAGTAATGTGATTGGCTGTTATCACTATAACGGTCGCGTCAACACAAGCTTCAGACACGCCCTCTGTCAAGCGTTGACGCCGACGCCACATGTGAATGCAGCGTTACTGATAATTTATTTCTCTTCCAGTGCTTCTCAACCCTCTCACCTTGTCTTTTTGAACTCATTTGTAGCTTTTATATTATCTCTATCTTTAAAAGGGAATATATCATAAATAATCGGACATAATGTCAAAATAACATCTTAAATCAGGTCTTCATGTACTGCAAGAGAAAACCGATCCAGGAACAGTTTTGCACACTTTTATAAATAACCCATGGTCTGAATCTTATATGAGACATCTTTTCTGACTGCTGTTCTCTGATGGGCTGCTCTCTTCTGTGACCTCCCTCCCAGCACATCCTGATCGTGCAGAGGCAGCTGTCCGTGCTGGAGGAGGAAGTGGAGGAGTTTCGTCTGTCTCTCAGGCAGTACATTGACTGTGCCAGCACCCAGACCGGCTGCCTCCAGTGAGTTCACACTGCCACTGCATCTGGGTTAATGTCTGTTGCATTTATACAGCTTTATTTGTGAGTCAGTCTAGGCTAGCTCTCCACATTAGGCAAATCAAGCAATTGTTATTTATATTCACGTTTAAATTCAATGAATCAGATGTTTCAGTTCACATTTGGAGGCACATTTTTTCTGGGTTTGGATCTGTGGATCTAGCGGTTTTCTCCATGATGGGTTTCTAGGAAAACCGTGATACTTGTAATTCAATCATGACAACTCTCAGAATAGACTTAAACAACATTTTATTGATAAGAATGGAATGTACATAGGCTTTGTTTTGGTGGACTAGATCTTCTACGCTGCTGCTGCTGGCATGAGTGATGGCTGTTGCTGTATAATGCACATAAATACAGGGAATAGGATACAAGCTACTGCAAGGACAGTAGGGAGAACCCCCTAGGAGATCTAGGCAGGTGGTGCTAGGGAAGGAGAAGGGCTAGGAAAATTTCTATGGTGCGCTGCACCTAGTTGAGCCAGTTCTGGACATAATGTATATTGTACAAAAAGATCGACTGGCCATGCAGCCAGCTTTAGGACAACCAATCTACTGCTCGGAAGAGTTTCATGACTGAACTGTGTATTTATTTCTATTAAAATCCAATTAAACCTTGAAATATTTAAGCTACAACATCCAGTTGCTCATGTGGTATAGCCTGTGTTAACGTCAGCAAGCTTACAGTCCGTGAATGAATTGCAGCATGCTGTGAGCATGTGGCCGTGCGTTTATAAGCCCTCAGTCCAGGTTTGACTTTTAACTGAGACATAACAAAAATGTCAGTGATCACGTCAGGTAGCAGTAGATTTCTCTGGAACATTGTCCAATAAAGGTGAACCCCTTGTCTGATTTAATCATGAGCTTTTTACTAATTGGCTAATTAACAGTGGGAATGGCTTAGATGAAGAGTTCTACTTTAGCTTATTAGATAATTGACTTGCTTCAAGCTCGTCAGTTCAAATGACTCACTGACAACCTTTCACGCCAAGAACATTGAATGAAGGATTTGATGAGTTACCAATATTCTCATTATTTTTAATGAAGGGAACGGTTCATCCAAAAATTATAATTCTGTCATAATAATTATGTTATTTCATTTTGTTCCAAACCCGTATGACCTTTTTCCTTCTGTGGAACACAAAATGAGATATTTTATAGAATGTTCAAGCTACTTTTTTCCATTCAATGAAAGTAAATGTGGGTTTTTAAAGGGTTCGTTCACCCAAAAATGAAAATTCTGTCATTAATTACTCACCCTCATGTTGTTCCACACCCGTAAGACCTTCGTTCATCTTCAGAACACAAATTAAGATATTTTTGATGAAATCCGAGAGGTATATGGCTCGTCCATAGACAGCAATTTAACCACCACTTTCAAGGTCCAGAAAGGTACTAAAGACATTGTTAAATAAGTCCACGTGACTGCAGTGGTTCAACCTTAATTTTATGAAGCGACAAGAATACTTATTGTTCGCTTCGCTTCAGAAGGCCTTTATTAACCCACTGGAGCTTTGTGGATATCTTTTATGATGGATGGTTGCATTTTTTCGAGCTTCAAAATCTCATCCTCTATTCACTGCCATTATAAATCTTGGAAGAGCCAGGACATTATTTAATATAACTCCGATTATGTTTGTCTGAAAGAAGAAAGTCATATACACCTAGGATGGCTTGAGGGTGAGTAAATCATGGGGTAATTTTCATTTTTGGGTGAACTATCCCTTTAAGTGGGTCAAAAAAAACTCCAAAGTTCAGCTAATTGCATTTAATATTTAAACTAATACATTTTCATTTAATCATTATGTGCTGGAAATCCTCTATGAGCTTTCAAATCTCATTCACACTCGCATACATACATTCAAGTATCCATTTCCACAAAAACAAAGAAAGTCATATTGAACATTTTATTTTTTAGGTAAACTATTCCTTCAATTTTTGAAACCCTTTAAACATTAAACAGAATTAGAGCTTCACCCACATGTAAATGCTCTCATAAGAGCCATTTCAAATTCAAAAGAACCAGTTTGATAATAATCCTGCACTGGCTCTGCTCTCTCGGCAGCGTTGCAGTTCAGCGGCTTGCCAATGAATCCCGCTTCATACTGTACGAGTTCTGGGAGCAAAGCAACATGTGGAAGAAGTAAGTCACTCCCTCATTTTCATTGATTCAAACCACTTCTTATTGCAATCAATAGTAAAAAAAATATTCAAATTGTAATATAACTTTGTTTTCTATTTATAGTCATCTGCAAACCAATTACAGCAAAACCTTCCAGAGAGGCAATGTGGATTTCTTAGAGACACCAGAGATTATGACGACTATGCTGGTTCCAGGTGAATTACATATAAATTATCTCTCATAATATAATAATATAATATAATATAATATAATATAATATAATAATGTGTTTTCTTCTACAGCATCATGGTGGGTCCTCAACAACAACTAAGATTTGTCGACTCCCGTTAGGTGACACCAGACATAATGAGGACCTCACAAGCGACAAAGACTGACATCTGGATCCCTGTCATCAGGAAGTGAGCACTTGAGTTCATATTTGCTGTATAGTCATAGTGACTAGCACTTGCTTTCCATGTTGTTACATTATTAGCTCTATATGAGTAGTGTACTGTAAACTGTAGACAATATCAAATAAAGCAATGAGATCTTTGCACTGATGATAGCACTCCAATCCCATCACAGTTGCATAAGCTATGTGTCCATCTGTGACGTGACAGCACAGTGATGTGTGCTGTCAGTCTGTCTCCTCACGTAGCAGTTCTTGTGATGTCATTGTTCCTGAACACATCAGAGTCCCTGACACGACCGTTCCTTATGTAGTTTGTCAGCTCGGAAAAAAAAAATGAAATCAATGTGACCAACCGCAATTTTCGTCTTAAATTTTGCCAAGTGAAGGTAGTATCAAGTGGTTAATAAAGTTTCTAAACTGATGTACAGCCTTGTATTTTATTTAATCTTTATTGGGATTTTTCTGCATGTAATCATATGGAGTTTCGAGATGGCGACAGCATATGAAAGCTCTTTTTGGTCCACTGAGAGAGAGCACTGATTGTGCTAGACTATTTCCCAGAGCCAGATGACTCACTGAGTCCTTTAATGACTCATTGCATCCATCTCTCAAGAATCAACACTGCCATCCAGTGGATGGAAAGGGTAAAGATTTCATGAGCGCATCCTCCAAAATTGGTCATTTTGTTCAAAGGAGTTCACATGGTCAAATTTGCTAATTTTAGCTGTGTAGAAATTCTTAAATTTTACATGTGACATACTACTAATCGTGTTGTTGTTATTGTTATTTTCAAACTTTATTATCAAGTTTAAATTTTATTTTGCATACCAGATTTTTTTCACCCCATAAAAATAAAATTATATATATATATATATATATATATATATATATAATTTTATTAACAAAAACATATTACTTGCCAAGTATTTAACTTATAATTTTTGTTTAGTTTGTTGAAGTACTAAAATAACTAAAACTAAATAAACTAAAAGTTAAAACTTAATAAAAAGTGTCGAGATTTAAAAAAAAAAAAGAAACTAATAAAAATGACAAAAACAATTACTAAAACTGACTAAAATTAAAATGAAAACAGAAAATATATAAAATAAAATCTAATACAAAATATTAATAAAAATGATAACCGCATATTATACTAAAATAACACTGCCCTAAACCTAAAAAAAAAATAAAATAAATATTATAATTTAACTAAATGTTACAATTATAGAAAGAAAATCAGGTCCATTTAGGTCCATTAATATTAATTGCATTGACATTATTTGCATGCTAATTCTTATAACTGTAGTGTAGAAAACAAAAGGCTATTTAAATTAAGTATTCATACATTGTCAAAATATTATTAAATTTATTGTAATTTTCATTAAAAATTTCAATTACTGTTTTTACTGTTTTACAGTAATAAAATTGAGTTGTTTTTTCGCATTACATTAATGAGAATATGGAGGGAATTGAGCTTAATTGTCCTGGAAATAATGACACAATGCCAAAATCATCTTGAAACAAGCTCCTGTGTTCTTGTCTTATTTTGGGGTGAAATGTGATTCATCAGAACGGAGAGTCCAATCAGTGCATGTTTGAATAACAAGACGACTTGCGGCCCCGTTTGTCCACTGCTATAGGAGACAATGTTCACTCTAATGACAGCCTGACCTTTGAGAGACAGTGTGCTGTTGGGTTCTTACTGAATTATGTCATGTGCCTGTGTTATATAGACACACAGTACACACCCGGATCTTTAATTAACAAGCCTGTGTGACAGTGGAGACAAGAATTCTCTTATCAAAAATATTAATGATGCCAATTGTTACAAAGCAAAGAGTGCCTTATTTGTCCAAATGACACGTTGTGCTGAATGAAAGGAAATCTAAGGAAGGTCATTACTGCCACATAAGAAAAGAAATCATGCTTTTGTAAATCATAATCATGACATAAAAAGTTGAAATGATGACATAAAAGTTGAAATTTTGATATACTAAGTCATAATTATGAGATGAAGGCCCGGTTTCACAGACAGGGCTTAGATTAAGCCAGGATTAGGCCTTAGTTCAATTAGGACATTTAAGCAGCTTTTATAAACGTGCCTTAGAAAAAAACATTACTGGTGTGAATCTTGAGACAAAACAATGGCAGTGACATATTTTATGATATGTCAGTGCAAGTTGCTTTCAGTTAAAACAGCTCAAACGTGCATTTTAGTCTGGGACTAGCTTAAACCTTGTCTGTGTAACCAGGGGTAAAAGTCACAATTATGACATACTAAGTGTCATAATTATGAGAAAGTCATAATTTTGGCATAAAAAGTAAAAAATAATGACACTTAAGTCAAAATTATCACATACTAAGTTAAAATTATGACATAAAAAGTCATAATTATGATTTATTCATTATGATTTAGTATGTCAATTTCAACTTTTTATCTCATAATGACTTTATGTCATAATTTTGACTTTTTGTCTCATAATTATGGCTTAGAATGTCATATTTTTAACTTTTTATTATTTTTTAACTAATTATGAGAAAGTCATAATTTTGGCATAAAAACTAAAATTTATGATACCCTAAGTCGAAATGATCACATGCTAAATCAAAATTATTACATAAAAATCAGTATGATTTAGTATGTCAATTTCAACTTTTTATCTCATAATGACTTGGTATGTCATAATATTGACATTTTGTTTCATAATTATGGCTTAGAATGTCATTTTTAACTTATCTCATAATTATGACAGTCTCATTATGAGACTTTTTTTGATCTCATAATGACTTGGTATATCATAATTTTGACTTTTGATCTCATAATTGTGGCTTAGTATGTCATAATTTTAACTTTATATATCATGATTATGACTTGGTATGTCAATTTCAACTTTTTTATCTCATAATGACTTGGTATGTCATAACTTTGAGTTTTTATCTCATAATTATGGCTTAGTATGTCATAATTTACATTTTTATCTACTAATTGGCTTAGAATGTAATAATTTTAACTTTTTATCTCATAATTATGACTTCAACTTTTTTAAATCTCATAATGACGTGTCATAAATTAGACTTTTTATTTCATAACTTTGACTTAGTATGACTTTTTATATCATAATTATGATTTACCAAAGCATGATTTTCTTTCTTGTGGCTTCCATAGAAATCAGAAGACTATTGTGAAATGAAAAAATATCATATTTGAGATTATACACCAAAAATAAAATTACAATTTAAATCAAGCTGGCACAAAGCATCACACCGGAATATTTTTCTGTTTTATTGAGAAATTATTGTTTTATAAAGACCCAAGCCATATTCCAACTTGAACTACAGACTTTATGTGCTCAGTTTCCTATGTACAAGGACTTCACTGGCTTGTCACATTCAGAACAAGTTTAGATAGTATAGTTATCTCCATTTGTCTTGACAAAATACAGAACTACTGTAAATGTAAGCTACAGCAATACTAGCAAGGTTGTAGTGAGTTGTGGAATTAGGCGGGTAGCAGTGGGGCGTTTACATTCTACACACAGGAAAGAGCACTAGACACATGGCGTAACACTTCCACTGTGCCCGTCAGTAACAGACTAATAAAACACTGCTTCTGAGTACAAAAGAATCAAATGAAATCATGCACGTCATTTCCCATTCACCAAGTGTCATTATTACCGATCAATGAGTGAAATTAAAGGAATATTCTGGGTTCAATACAAGTTAAGGTCAATCCACAGCATTTGTGGCATAATGTTGATTACCACAAAAATATATATTTTTGACTCTTCCCTCGTTTTCTTTAAAAAAACAGCAAAAATCATGGTTATAGTGAGGCACTTATAATGGAAGTGAATGGGGCCAATTAATTCATTAATTCTTATGTTAAAAATTGTGTATTATTTGAGCTTTTTAAATCATTTTTAAAGTGTTTTAAAGAGTTTTAGGTGTTACATTGTCATGGCATTGAAGTTGTAAAATTGAACACAGAAAGAGTAGTACAGTACTGTTCAAAAGTTTGGGGTCATTTAGATTTTTTTAATATTGTTATTTAGCAAGGATGTATTAAATTGACCAATAGTGACAGTAAAGTCTTTTACATTATTACACACACACAAAAAAACTTTTAAATAAATGCTGTTCTTTTGAACTTGAAAGTCATAATTTTAGCATAAAAAGTAAAATTATGATACCCCAAGTCGAAATGATCACATACCAAGTCATAATTATGACTAAATCATTATGATTCAGTATGTCAGTTTCAACTTTTTATCTTATAATGACAGTCATAATGACATTTTTTGATGTCATTTTGTTTCATAATTATGGCTTAGAATGTAATTTTTAACTTATCTCATAATTATGACTTAGTATGTCAATTTTGACTTTTTTTTTTATCTCAAAATGACTTGGTATATCATAATTTTGACTTTTGATCTTATAATTATGGCTTAGTATATAATTTTAACTTTATATCTCATGATTATGACTTGGTATGTCAATTCAATTTTTTTTTTTTTATCTCATAATGACTTGGTCATAATTTTGACTTTTGACCTCATAATTATGGCTTAGTAACATAAGTATCACAAGTTACGTAATCAGATTACTTTTTCCAAGTAACTAGTAAAGTAACACATTACTTTTAAATTTACAACAAAATATCTGAGTTACTTTTTCAAATAAATAACGCAAATTCCTTTGTTCTCCCATTTATTGACTGACAGCTCTCCTGTCCACATGTTGAGAGAAACAAACAAACAAACAAACAGCTCAGCCCAGATGAGAAAAAGTAATGTGAAAGTAATGCAACACATTACTTTTACATAAAAAGTAACTAACACAATTAGTTACTTTTTTAGGGAGTAACGCAATATTGTAATGCATTACTTTTAAAAGTAACTTTCCCCAACACTGCTAATCAATCAATCTTATGCCACAAGTGTTGTTGAATAAGCTTAACATGTACTGAACCCGGAATATTCGTTTTAGAGGTCCATTAACTGTGTACATGCTGTTTTTCTTTTAAAGCCACAAAAAATGCATGACTATTGCTCACAGTGAGTTTGAGCGGCCAAAATGGGTTTGAAAATACTGCAAAATTTCATCAGAGGGAGATCCCCTAACGGATACTAAACAACAAAAAATGTTGGCACAGGATTTTAAGAACATTTAAATATATCTGAACATTTCAAATAACGGATAGTGCCACCGTGGGTGCTGGCAGGCTTTCTAAACATAACATCTCTCAGCTCACAACAGGTGTGGTAACTAGCAGCAACACAACAGAAGAATTGCATAAACTTGTAGTGCAATGGGCAAATTGTTCATAAAAGATCATCTCTTTTGGTCAAGTTGGTAACAAAATGCAGTACGTAAAATATGTTCGATATCCACTCACCATGACAAATCCAAGAGGTGTACCACGAATGGATCATTCATATTATTTTTCTAGTTTTAGAATCACTGATTTCACTTTAATTCCTCAAGTAATCATATTGCGGGTTCAAATCAGTAAGAGAAATATAAGAGCTAATCAATAACTCAATCTGAAAACATTTGAAGGTACCTAAATCCCCTGGATTCTTAAACTCTTGTATCAGGACTAAGCATCCAACGGTTAACCTGTTCAGATCAAGAGAAAAACAAACACTAAAGGACTTGAAGGATGGACGCTTTGTCTTGTCTATGCAAAGGTGTTCTCTGGATAGCTGACTTTAATCACTCCCCAATAGCAGGCTCGTACCAGACAGATGAGACCCAGGAGATATGCGAAGGCCCAGGACACGTAAGTAGCGTGGTAACGCCTGGCGAAGTCCTGAGTGCCCACCTGAGAGGAAAAACACCAGGAATTTGTGATGAGCTAACAAACATAGTTTAATAGTTCATATCCAGAGTCCAAAATGGACACTTGCCAACGGCTAATTCGAGTGGCTGGTAACTTCTTTTAGGAACTGCAATATAATATGTAGTTTAAATCAAACTCTGAGAATGATCATCTGACCATGATGTCATTTACAAGTGTGATTTAAATAAAACTGTTACTAAAGAAAACGTACGTGGAAAATGGACTGAGTGGAAGTAAGTGTATCCAGGAAGGTTTTATTATTATTTTGTATTTATTATTATACTGTCATGTGATGAAACTCCAGTGGAGAACTCCTCACATTAAACCACCAAAACACATTTTTTGGGAACAAAATCATGGTGGGTCACATGACAGGTGCAGTTTATTATTATGCATTGTGCTAATATGAATAAAATATTTATATTATTTGACTTTATAAAACAAATATATTGCATATTTTTGCATCCAAATGTGTTTTATTATATGTTTTCATTTGTTTTTGTTTCTTCATATTTTTCTTTTTATATAATTTTTGTATCATTAAAATATGGATGGAAAAGCTAAGTTGGAATGAAAAAGAGAAAAAGATCTATCTATCTATCTAATATTTTTTATTGTTTTTGAAAGAAGCTGCATTTATTTGATCAAAAATACAGTAAAAACAGTAATATTGTGAAATATTATTACAATTTAAAATAACTGTTTTCTATTTTATTATATTTTACAATGACATTTGTTCCTGTTATCAATGCTGAATACATTTGCTTAATATTTTTGTGGACACTATGATACATTTTTTCAGGATCCTTTAATGAATAGAAAGTTCAAAAGAACAGCATTTGTTCGAAATAGAAATATTTTGTTACATAAAAATCTTTACTGTCACTTTTGATCAATTTAATGCATCCTTGCTGAATACAGGTATTCATTTCTTTAAAAAAAACATACTGACCCCAAACCTTTGAACGGTAGAGAATGCATTAGAAATTAAAGCAACAAAAACAAAATGAACAATACTCACCGTTAAACCGATACCAATGAAAATGCAGATCATTCCTACTGTAATGTAGGCACAGCAGCGCCTTCTGGGTAGAGCACTGCCTACAGAAGATCTAAAGACAAAGATAGCACAAATGCTTAGTACCAGTGCTGCTTTAAACAGACCACAAACCTAAAGCAGCTGTTTTATTGGGCTGTATCAGGCTCCGTACACAGGAATTATTAAATGCCTGCGACCCTGCATAGGAAAAGCAGTTTGGAAAACAGACGGATGAAAGGAGGTATTCAATGGCTACTACACAGGAAAGCCAACATCCAAACTAGTCTGAAAATTACACTGAAAAAGTGAAACATCATTTATTTAAAGTCTATGACACATACTGACTTTTACTGACTGCAGAAATAACTGTGGGTTTTATTCATTTTTTGTTAGTACATAACAGAAAATATGATGTATGATTTTAAAATAAACATTATGGTCAAGTTGTCAATAACATTAAAGGGTTAGTTAACCCAAAAATGAAAATTCTGTCATTAATTACTCACCCTCATGTTGTTCCAAACCCGTAAGACCTTTGTTTATTTTCGGAACACAAATTAAGATATTTTTGATGAAATCCGAGAACTGTCTGACTCCATAGGCAGCAATTTAACCACCACTTTCAAGACCCAGAAAGGTACTAAAGACATCGTTAAAATAGTCCACGTGACTAATTTGTGTTCAGAAGAAGAACGAAGGTCTTACGGGTTTGGAACGACATGAGGGTCAGGGTTGCCAGGTTTTCACAACAAAACCCACCCAATTGCTACTCAAAACTAGCCCAATCACGTTTCGTACCACTGTAAAAAATCGGGTTCCGCGAGGTAAAATCCGCATTTTTGGCGGGGTTCCCCTGGTAAAATTCACATTCCAGGGGCTAAATATCATGTTATTTGGGGTCGCTTCAACCCGCGGCAACAGTGTAAAAGTAGCCCAATTCCGCGGGAAAACTGCGGACTTGGCAACACTGATGAGGGTGACTTAATACTTAATGACAGAATTTTCATTTTTGGGTGAACTAACCCTTTAGGTTAAGTTGTCTTTATTTATAGAAAGCAAACTAAATTAAACACTGAATAACAAAATGCTTTAGTTTTATCTTAAGTGAAAATTCTACTTTCATATTATAGCTAATTTAGTTTTTGTGAAATTAAGGTGCAATTCTCACTATTAACTATTAACTACGACTTTTGCCTCAAACTCCTAATTACTGCTTATTAATAGTTAGTAAGGTAGTTGTTAAGTTTAGGTATGGGGTAAGATTAAGGGATGTAGAATATGGTCATGCAGAACACAGCCAATATCCTAGTAATATGCATGCTAATAAGCAACTAGTTAATAGTGAGAATTGGAACTAAGCTAAAGTGTCACCAAAAAATTATATACTGACCTACATTGAGTAACATTTTGGCTTATATCTAAAGAAAGAATATGTAAATATGATACGGTCTTTATAATAAATAATCTTCTTACTTTGTATAAATGTTTTGTCTTTGGGAAAATAAATATTTTAATTAATAATAAATTGAGGGTTGAACCAAACCATAAATATAATTTGAGAAAAACTGATAAATTAGGCTATGACAAATGAGTTGGTCTTCAGCATACAAGGCCTTTCAGATGTAAGATCGATCTCGCTTGTTTAAGCAGCCCAACAAACGCTTGTAGTCAAAAAAGAACTGCGTCACTGAGTCACATGGTCTGCTCTTTTTCCTGTTTGACTCCCATTAAGTCTTACCATGACCCTTCACATGCCTCTCATGTGATGGGATTTTCAAACATTCTTCTGGAATCACAATGAATCAGATAGCTTAAGGTACTTAATTTCTCTCCTTCTGCTGCTCGTATCTCCTTCTCTGCCTCTTCAAATGCTCTGCATTCGAGTGGAAATCTGTGATTTTCTTTGGGAGACTGTGGACACGGCTCTATTCATGTGTGCCGCAACATCTGTTGTCATAACTCTCCCTCGCAGCGTCACTAGTGTGCAGGGCTCATGTTTCAGTATGTCAGCATGATGCTCTCGCTCTCTCAAGTGACTGGCAGACTGGCATCACATCGCCTACCTCTCTAACTGGAACTCACCAGGGTTTATTTACTTTCAGTTTCTACAAACTGCCCAGTATAAACTCAATCCTGACCTCCGGCTAGTAACACACATCGCACATTGAGATTTATGACATTTCTCCTGAGAACGGCACATAATCGGTGGAGTTTTGCCACAGACATTGCATTTTTGACGTACAAAGAATATGACAAATGATGGCAACTCACATTTTTTTGCAATGTGGGCACTTGGCCAGTGTATTGAATCGGAGCTCCATCCACTGCAAAAACGAGAAGATAAGAAGAAAGTTATTTCTGGAGTAAGCAAACACAGCATGGCAAAGCAGCACAAATCAATTCATTTTATAATTTACACCAAACTTGATTCAAGGGGTCAGTGCATGATATTCAAATATTAGTTCAAATGGCTACTGATAAATGATTCAAATAACTAGAAAATCTTTTGGAGATGATTTCAATGAATAAATTTACATGTATACTGGAATAAATTAGGAGAATTAGTGGATTTAACCCTGTACAAAGGCAAAACGCAGTTGAATCCTGAAAAAAGCAAGAATTCTTTAAGATTATAACAGATCTCACAAAAAAAGCTAATGTTTCAGTTCCTGCATCTTGCTTCTATAGGCCACAAGGAGTTATGTTCATTTGAGTCACAAAGCTCCAGAAAAAAATGACTAAAATGAAACATTTAGCACCCAATGACTTTTTTTTAGTTGACAAATTACAGAATTTAATTTAATCAGAAGTTAAGAAGTTAAGTTCATTGAGTACATAGATTCTTACTTTAGTTTTTAACAGTCAGTGGATGAAAGGAAGATTCAGTATAGACTATGACTATTTAAAGGATTAGTTCACTTTCAAATGAAAATCAGCCCAAGCTTTTCTCACCCTCAAGCCATCCTAGGTGTATATGACTTTCTTCTTTCTGATATACATAATCGGAGAAATATTAATAAATATCCTGATGTATCCGAGCTTTATAATAGCAGTGAGCGGGATCAATGAGTATGAAGCTGAAGAAAGTGCATCCATCCACATCCATCCATCATAAACGTGTAATCCACACGGCTCCGGGAGGTTAATAAAGGCCTTCTGAAGTGATGCATTTGTGTAAAAAAAAATCCATATTTAACAAGTTATGAAGTAAAATATCTAGCTTCCGCCAGACTACCTTCCGTATTCAAGTTACGAAGAAAGTGAAAACTGGCGTCGCGTCAGTTACACTTTTTCCGTACGTTGAATAGGGAAGTCATAGGATGTAGCGTAAGCTTTGTGAACTGCAAGAGTTTTACACTTTCTTCGTATGTTGAATACGTTGAGAAGAAAGTCATATACACCAAGGATGGCTTGAGGGTGAGTAAAGCTTAGGCTAATTTTCATTTGAAAGTGAACTAATCCTTCATGGTATAGTTCACCCAAAAATGAAAATTATGTCATCATTTACTCACCCTCAAGTTGTTCCAGACCTGTATGAATTTCTTTCTTCTGCTGAACACAAAAGAAGATATTTTGAAGTATATGGGTAACCAAACAGTTCATGGGCACCACTGACTTCCATAGTATGGGAAAAAAAAAACTAATGTTACTAAGTTAATGGGGCCCATCAAATGTTTGGTTACCGACATTCTTTAAAATATATTATTCTGTGTTCAGCAGAAGAAAGAAAGAAATTTATACAGGTTTGGAACAACTTGAGGGTGAGTAAATGATGACAGAATTTTCATTTTTGGGTGAACTATCCCTTTAAGTTCGGTAAATGAGGTGTTGTATTTAGTATAATTTATTCCAATCTGATACGATTGTGAATTAGTTTAAATAGCAAAGGTCATAGGAATGATTAATTTGTACATAAACATCATGTCTTGCGCTGTGCTTTTTGTTGGGTTGACTCTAACGCGATAATAGCTGACAAAACTGCATATGGATGAAGTTTTCCTATTTTTTTATTTATTGTTGCATAAAAAAAATTTCTTATAAATTACAGTGCAATTTTTAGTCACATTTTGAAACATTTTAATCTCAGTCTGGAGCCCTGGAACCATGTGAATTTTTATTATTATTATTATTATTATTATTTCTAATTAGTTTGTCATTTTGTCGGTTCCACCGACTAAAATGGTGGCAGTGTATTAGGACCTTGAAAAGATCAGAGGGGCCGCGAATAGCCAGGCCTGAGGCAGACTGGGACCACTCATCATCGCTGCCCTATACAGCAGGGGCATCACAGGACACTAAGAACATGTGCACTAGAAAAACTCTACATATACACTACCAAACGTTTGGGGTCAGTACGATTTTTTTTGAAAGAAATTAATACTTGTATTCAGCAAGGATGCAATAAATTGAAAATAACATTAAAAACATTTTTTTTCATCAAAGAATCCTGAAAAAAAATCACGGTTTCCACAAAAATATTAAGCAAAATATATTAAGCAAATCAGCATATTAGAATGATTTCTGAAGGATCATGTGACACTGAAGACTAGAGTAATGCCTGTTGAAAAGCTTAGCCATCACAGGAATAAATTACATTTTAAAATATATTAAAATAGAAAACAGTTATTTTAAATTGTAGTAATATTTTATAATGTCAATGTTTTATCATGGATTTTGAACTGTGTAAATGCAGCCTTGGTGAACATAAGACTCTTCTTTCAAAAACATAAAAGTCTTACTGACCACAAACTTTTGAATGGTAGAATAAATGCATTCACAGATCTCTGCTTTCAAGAAACATTATTGTAGATCAGAAATGAAATATTAATATAAAGATGTGAGACCATACAAGGAATGTGTTGCCGCAGTGGCCGCAGACCACACGCATGCCCTCAGGCTGGACTGGTAGAGCTGGCTGGGCGGGCTGCTCCTCTGGGATCACCATCACAGGGCTCAGGTTGATGATCCGTCTGCTGGGGGCCCACAAAAACAATGTCAGTTTTTCACTTTCTACATATTTGTAACAAAGCGTTTGTTAATATTAACCCAATAAAGCCTACTGTATCATATATGATATGCACATTTTAAGGCCTCTAAACGATCAACATGATCAAACCTGAAAAACATGCTTTCTGTTGTCTGATCGATAGTTTATACTTTTTTAGCAATTAAAAAGCTATTTAGTAGGGGTGTAACGTATTCGTACACGTATTCATCCCGAACCGTCACGGTATGGACGTTACGGTTCGGTGCATGCAGTCAGACGACAAATATAGACGGTCACAGGCGATCCACACTTCAATCCCAAAGGGGAGTGCGCGGTAATGCAATGCTGTTTGCTAACCGCCACAACAGGAAAAAGAGCAGAAGAAGACGATCTATGCATAGATATAATTAAGTGTAATCTCCCAACCAGTGTTTCAACCGCGAAAAGACATGAATAAAACAGCTTGAGAATAATATCACACATAGCATTACATTTACCTCAGGCAAGTCATTTAGTGTCCACAGCATGTTAGTTCAATAGAGAAATGAAAAAACTCTAGAAAAATTTTGCTAAAATTTGATTATCAAATATGATACTCAGCAAAAAACATATCTTTTATATATTGTCTAAAGGTTAAACAGTTTCTTTAAAAAAAAAAAAATCTGACTATTATTTAATATGTCTGGCTTTCACTACAATAATTCTATAAATGTTCAGACCGATTTGCAAAAGCATGAGAAATGTTTTGACATTACCAAGTAAAATCCCCTAGCCATTCAAACTCAAAACAAGCACTGCTTGTTTGAGCGTTTATGGTAATACATGTCTGCAGTAATATACTGTTGCAGATCCCATAACACATACCAACTAAACGACCCTCTGAAGTGTGTCTTTAACACTTACCAGTTGGGCCGAGGGCATCCTATCCTCCTAGACGTGTCTTTACAGATTAGCAGGCAGTTGCAAGGACATCTAACATACTTCTTTCCTGTTGGTGGATTTTTTATAGGCTGTTAAAAAACAGATACATCATGTTTCAAAAGGGATCGCGCAATATGCAAGATAACAATCAAATGTAATATAATTCTAATATAATGCTTTACTATAATAAATCTCCCTTATGATTTTGAATTTAAGTTTGTGAATAAGCATTACGCCTTGCTAAACCTGTATTTTACCTTACATACCCTCTTGTTTAAGCATGTTTTGCAAGAAACCAACAAGTCTTTATATATTGAATAATTCTATTATTATAGGGACTAGCCAAAGGATGCCCTAATGAATCTAGACAGAGCAACCTTTTACTTATACCTCTTATTAAGGTCAGGTCTGCAAAGGAATTTATGAAACATCGGATTCTGAACCAAACAAGCTAAAGGTGTAATGTAATGCAACATGTACAATTGGGTCCATATATATTTGGATACAGGCACAATTTTTGTTATTTTAGCTGTTTTCAAGTGACAGTTATATAATGAATATGGGCTTAAAGTGCAAACTCTCAGCTTTAATTTGAGGGTATTCTCACATCCAAATTGGAGGAAGAGTTTAGGAATTACAGCTCTTTAAAATGTAGCACCCCCCCCCCCCCCAAGATGACAAAACTTTCAGCACTCGCTTATAATAAACAGAGATATCGTCCGCTGGTGTGGACACTAATAGCTATTGTTACTATCATTATCTTTATAGTTGTCGTTCTTGGTGAGAACAGGCCTTAAAACATGTAAAACATGTCAATCATGTGACTCTGCAGTTCAGATTAAGAATCCACGGCAAAGTGTTTCTCATGCAGACAATTCAATTACACTGCAATTCAGCCCTCTTGAGCACACAACACTTATGGCTATGAACGTGGATCTTTCATCCAAATACAATTACCTTAAGCTCTGTGAGTGAGGACTATATTGTGTGTCTGATATTGACTTCGGTTGGATGAGCAGTCAAAAGGATAGTGATAACTACTTTGTGTAAGGAACATGCTGAAATGTAATCATTATTCACTGATAAACTTCACCTCCACTAAAGCTTGTGTCTAATCTGCATTCATGCCCAGACTCAAAACTTATTTTATCAACAGAAACAGTGGCAAAAATACTGCCAAAACTGTAACTTTTTTGAATCTGGATATGAAAGCAGCCCATACATCAGGTCTGCCTGAGGGACATATCAAAAACAAGTCAAGATGAGAAAGAACTTATTATGGTTGATAGGTATAACAGAAAGCAGAGTTTAGTTGTTTGTGTCTGTCAAATTATGCCATAATTAACTGATGTGTGGTCACATATGTGCATAAATCAGCTATTTACAGCTATGAATGTGGCTCATGCTAAGACAATCCATTTTAGAATGTCTGTTTCAAGTCTTTTGTTTTTAAATTAGGTGTATTATAATGTGATATTAACATTCATTTGTCATTTTACATCTATCAATACACTACCATTCAAAAGTTTGGAATCTGTAAAATTTATTCTTTTGATCACCAAAAAATACAGTAAAACAGTAATATTGTGAAATATTATTACAATTCAAAATAACTGTTCTCTATTTTAATATATTTTAAAGTGTAATTTATTTCTATGATGGCAAAGCTGAATTTTCAGCATCATTACTTCAGTCTTCAGTGTCACATGATCCTTCAGAAATCATTCTAATATGCTGATTTGCTGCTCAAAAATCATTTATTATTATCAATGCAGCTTAATATTTTGTTATGATTTTATTTTTTATATATTTGACATAGAAATCGTGCATTCTTGAAAAATAAAAGTATTAATTTCTTTAAAAAAACGTACTGACCCCAAACCTTTGAACAGCAGTGTACATTGTAATGTGTATATACACGCACAAATCAAAGATGAACCAAAATACTATTTATTAAACAAAGAGAATACGCTAGGAGAAAGATACAGCAAATATACATTAACATACACAAGACTGAACAAAGAATGGAGGAAACTAAGGGCTTAAATACCAGGGAAAGCTAATGAACTAAAACAGAAACAGGTGCGGGATTAATTAGAAACTACGGAAACTAATGAGCAGGAACCAAACGAAACCAAAGCACACTAAAACTAAACAAAACCAAAGCATAACCCTGACATACATTCCATTAGTAAAATATTTAATTTACTGGATTATTCAGAAATAGGCACTACCACATGATTCTTTAATATACATGCCATTTTTCTTCATTGAATTTCCAGTATATACTAGGATACCATAAAATGTTACCATAAAAATACTCATTAACTTGAGATACAGGCTTTTAATCACACTGCCCACCCCTAGTATAGCTTAAAAAAAAGTATAAAGGACTTATGCTGTGCATGACTAAGCTCAAGCTGCATTTGGCGGTCTCTTACCGTGGCTTCGTTGCAGACGGTGCACTTCACCACATGCTGATGGAGTTTGCCATCCAGAGTGATAAGAGACTGGCACACTCGACAATTAATGACAGGCACTCCCCCTGCATCTGGACTGGCAATGGCTGTGTAGGGTGGAGGTAATTCAGCTGCAGAGGAAGATAAAGCAGCATGCAGTCTTTAAAATCAGTCGCTCAGTGTTGCATGACCACTATGCTGATGGTACTGTATGTTAAATCAGTTGGTTCACTTAGTCACGTAATATTAGTTAGTCTGCATAACTGACCCTACCAACTTGTGACAGTTTTTAACTTGAGTAGTGCTAGACACTGCAAAGAATAAATGCTGTATTATTGGTTTGGTAATGTACAGTCAGCCAGTCATTATTGCAAAATAAACCCAGACAGGGTGATCAGGTTTTGCATCACCCTTAAGAGGTTTATTTATTTTGCCATAATGAGCAGCTCTTATTTTGCTAAATAACAGAACCTTAGAAATGAATCAATGGACAGGCATTCTTGTCTTTCTGGTCAGTGCTGAGATAGAATCTGTAATATTTCTATTATAAATGCGTCTCACTTGAAATCCCAACTAAAGGACACAGAAATGCAGATTCATTGTGTTCAGCAATAAGTGCATCCTACTCACACTTTCAATTACTCTCTCACATCCATTGTACAATGGGCGATCTGCCAAACCCTGCACTCAGTCTACCTTTGTATTTAGTATTATTAAAAATCCAGGGCTCAGCCATGACATTCCCTGCTGCTTATTCTGGGTGAAATTAAGACATGTTCCTCCTGTTGTCTGTCACTTGTCATTCTGAGATCACACTGGCAACAACACAGTCATACTGCAGCCATATTGAACATGTGACACCACAGCAAAAACAACTGACAGCAGCTCTGGCCCCATGACCTCACTCAGCTGTCGGGGATCATCCATCTCTTTATGTGCTGCTACAGGATACCAAAAACACATAGTGTGTCCAAGAAGTGTGATCTTATCATATGTAAAAAGTTAAAATGTTGTCCTAATCAGTTCAGGTTGTATTATTATAATTATATGATATTATTCCAAATATCATTAATTGAGTAGAAAAATATTCTGTTTTTTCTGTTTTAAATTGCAATTTTTGTAAATTGTTGCTAAGATTTAAATTTAATGTTTTTGGAAAAAGGCGACATTTGTTTGATCAAAAATACACTAAAAACAGTAATATCATTTAATATTATTACTAGTTCTCATCTCAGTGTCACATGATGCTTCAGAAATCATGATAGATGTACTAAAAACGTAAAAGTTTTTCCTTTGGTTTTTCGCATACAGACGACAACATTGTCAAAACGTCTAAAAACGCTGTTTTATGCATGCCAGGCCAGTAGTTGGCGATGTCACTTTGACTGAACATATGCAGGCGCATGATGTCACCGTTTTCACAAATTCGTGTTTCTGTAGTTTACACAGAGACGATAATGGTATCGTTTTCAAAAACCTGCACTTTGAATCCCATTTTTAAAAGTTTGCATTTTTAGGCCCGCCAAAACTTTCATGGCCCCCTGAATATTTTTTTGTATTAGTATGTAAACAGTCAATATATCAAAAGAAAGAACAGAACCTCCAACTCAATCTCATGGCAATTTGTACATATTTTACGAGGTGGCTAATTCGTACGGATTCGTACGACCTCACTCGTACGAATTTGTAAGTTTTTTGCTAAATCATACATAATTTACGATTTGCCAAATTCGTATGAATTCGTACGAATGACCTACCCCTAACCCCGCCCCTAAACCTACCAGTCACTGGGGTTTAGACAAATCGTATGAATTTGTACGAGTGAGGTCGTATGAATTCGTACGAATTAGCCACCTCGTAAAATACATACGAATTGGTCGTGAGATAGCGTTGGAACCTCTGCTTTTAAATAAAAAAAAAATTCTAGCTTCATTCATTCTTATTTTATCAACACTTGAATGCAAGTTCATCAAAAAAATTCTTCTCCGTAATAATAGTAAGTTCTCCGTAACGTTAGGCAGTTTTGATTTATGGTGATGAGGATTTAGTGATCATGTTAGCTTACTTGAGCATAAACAACTTCTATCCGCTCCTTGTGGTTTATGCAAATGTTCTTTCTTTGCTTGTTTTTAGATCTGGAATGGATGCTGTAATATTTCAAAATATCTGTAACAGTGCCCCCGTACCATATAACAGTGAAAACACAGATTGCCGGAAAAACTCATCAATGGCGGGGAAAGAGTTAAAGATTACGAGGGCACATGAATTAAAAAAAACTGCTGTGCATGGATAAATCACTTATAATAAATACTGCAATATTTCATTAAAAACAAGAATTGTGATTTCATGGTGACTCAGCACATATCCTTTAGCACATATCCTCACACTAATATAGCATATACCATCTCTCCAGGGGCAGATAGAAGCACAGGTCTCATTTCTCTGACACCAGCCTGTACTGTTTGTAAACTGAGAGGCCTTTTCCCAACCCTAGAGCCTGCGGCCAGCTGTTGTTGCAGCTCCCTCTCTGTCTGTCTTACTATCATGTAAAAAACTCAGAGACGTTGAGCGTCCCATGTGTCGGGGAGATTAGCATGCATTGACAATAGTGAATATGTTAACTGAAAGTGAAAATCCATAAGCAAGTAAACTTGTTCTAGTTTTTACTCTAAATCCATAATCTCAAAACACGTGGCTGTATTAATAATGAGGAAAACAACATTATTTTAGGGATGCACTGATATTACAATTCTGCCCGATACTGACAAATGGCCGATTTTAAACTTCTGTACTATTCTGTACTGTACTATTGTTTGAATAAATTAAAAATAAAACACTAAAAACTACAACCAATCATTTTAAATGTGAATTTAAAAGTGAATTTAGTCATCACAACATTACAATATATAATATGAAAAATGGATATTTAATTTGGGATTTGCTAAAGATTACATTTAACAGTGTTATTAAATTATTAGTGGTTTTAAAAATTAACTTTAAGTGAATGTTAAATAATGGTAAATTCTAAAAACAAAATGTAAAAACATAAACATGAACAATTAAATATCCAAAAAAGACTGATACATTAAAAAAAATCTAACTAACATTTACTATGCTTCAAGTCAGCATGAAAAAGAACTTAAGTTTAGTCTTTTCTTCTATATTGTGATATATATCCAAGTTCTCAAACAAGAAAAAATGCAGGGCGGGGCTTGATTTTGTCCATCAGGAATCGACTGGATTGTTGTGGTTTGCTATTGCTGTGATGTCATGTGAGTGACAGGTTGTCCCGCCCTCACGCCAGTAAACACATCATCAGAGAAGAGATGTCACTGCAAGAGGGAGTGGGAAGGGGAAGTTATTTTGATTAAAGATTACGAGGGCATATTTAAAAAAATATATCTAATGATGTGCACAGATAAATCATTTATATTAAATACTGCAATATTCTATTAAAAAAAAACAATAATGGTCAATTTTGATTTCATTGTGACTTTAAGAACAGTACACTCCAATTCTGTCCACAGAGCTGCATCGTTAATTCATCTTCTTTAAAGCATCACTGATAAAGGTATTACAAAATTAAAAAGAAAGACATTCAGAAAAACTAGCTGTCCTTCTAATCGATTAGGCCAAGTAGCATTGCTCGATTATGGCAAAAAATTGTAATCATGATTATTTTGGTCAATATTAAGATCACAAATTTGTTTTGTTTTTTTCCCCCCACCTTTTTTATTGGTATTTTCTACAGCAATTACATTTGTGGCTGGCATTGTACATACCATAGATAAAATTTAAAAAATAATTAAAATTTAAATAGAAATACAAATGCGCAATATGTTAATTATAACACTATGGAGGAAAACAATAAAGTACAAACAAATATCATACATATATATATATAATAACTAATACAAATATTCAAATAAGAAGGGGTGTGTGATTTTATTTTCCAGTCATCACATTAAGGGTATGAGCTGAGATCTTCACTAATCCCAAGAGACTTCAAAGTTTCTTTCCACATGTTATTAAATAGCTTGAGTTAGAGATAGAATCAAATTTTTACTAAAGATATAAGATTGTAAATCCACTGCCAACCAATTTAATCATAATGGTCTTCCTTGCCAACGTTAGCAACGGATAGAGAATGTATTTGGAGATCACAGTTGTTTAACATGACTGGCTCTGGAAACATTATGCACATTTGTTGAACTTGGCAGGGCAGGGAGTGAGCTTGTGCTTTTAGGGAGGAACAAGTACACTGTTGTATAGGAAAGTGAGAGCATCATTGTGAAAAGGAATGCGGAATTATTTTAGAATCATCTTGATAAATGTTGAAAGCCAAAATGACAATAAAATTTGATCAATCACCCACTTAAGGAACACGATCTGATTGACAGGTAACGTAACCAATCAGAGAAATAATCTGATGTTTAGAGGCAGGTCCATCTCAAATTAGAAAACTCTCCTCCTGCCCATCCCTAGACCTTCAAGAGTTTCAATTAGCTAATTTTTGCTTATCTTGCGAGGTCCTAGCAGAAATGACATGACATCACTACTAGAGCAGATAGCAATAATTGGTCTGATTTTCGCCTCAGAGGACTGATCACATAACACTAAAACAAAACTCATTCAGTGAATGTCATTCAGACAAGGTCAGCGTTCTTTCTTATCCTTTGTTCTACCCTTACTCAGATATCTAAGAACATAGATCA